>JAQISU010000131.1:6190000-6525000 GCA_029339505.1 Unio delphinus | reverse complement strand
CATTTCAAGATTTCGGCTGACTGGTATTCAAGCTGAAGTTCCTTCCTCTTGCGACGGTATATATAAATTTGTTTATTTGATATAGTTTGTTGAAGCAAACGTTAGGACATCTTAATATTCAGTATTGATACGTAATCCATCAAAAAATAAATTTTAATATTAATTCTCATAAATTCGCCAACCTTGTGTATACTGTTTCCACACAATTGTTATCCTTCTATCAGTATCTCTCTGTAATATTATTGTAAGTAGAATACATTCTTTTAAAACAAGAAATACGTATGCTTTCTAGTCAAAATGGTTAAACTACATTGCTTGCTGATTTAGTTTAGGGTACAATATTGCAAAATATTTTTTATACTAAGTTATCCGTTTAATGAGATTCATATCCGGAAAATAAATTCGCAACGGAAATTAGATTTTTTGAAGAAATGGTAAAAGTATTTTATAACAACTCATCGGCTGTTCCATTTAAACGTGGATATTTTAATCGATTATGCAAGAGTATTTACTTTTTATCACTGCCATATCTACCGCTTGGTTGCCGTATGTACTAGCTACAGTGCGGAATAGTGTCTTAGCGTCAAAACGAACAGATTTAGAAAGCGTGTGTCACTGCATGGACTGCATGGCAGACGCACTTTAAAAAATGAATTCTAAAAGAATATAAAATCTTCATTCTTTTACCAATTTAAAATAATTATGTTATAAATATACGCATTAAAAAGTAATAACACTGTTTATTGCTAGTTATTCATCAAGTTATACAAGTTTTTATTATAAATATTTGTATCTTAATGACCCAGCTTTGAGTATTTTTATTTATCTACATGTCATTTGTACTCACTATATATGCAATATTTCGTGCCATGTATGCATTTCAGATAACAAGAACGTATTATAACAATTTTAAGCAACGACTTATCTTGTTTATATCGTGTTTTAATAACATTTATCTCATAGAAACCGAATGTATTTAATGTCGTAAACAATATTGAATTCATTTGAATTCAGTCTGAACTAGCAATAAAGCGAAACCAGTCACAACTTTCATGTATAGAAAAATAGGAATCTTTTGAATCAATCTTGAACTTGTATATATTTCTCAACAGCTGCGGATGAATGTTTGTCTAAGCCTTGTGGAAACCACACGTGCATCAACATTCCCTCTGGATTTGAGTGTAGTTGTCTCCATGGTTACTCAGGTTCCATGTGTACCACACCACCTGACCTATGCAGAAACAATGACTGTAAGAATGGGGCTACGTGCATCAACAATGGATTGGACTACAAGTGCAAGTGTTCCCCTGGCTACAGAGGGGATCTATGTCAGGAGGCGCCAGGTAATTACGTCACCTCAAAGTATTGTCATTTGCTATTAAAAGGTATTTACAATTATTGCATCTTGATCGACAAATCGATAGAAAAAATTATTAGTATTAAACAAGAGTTATGAACGTCATCTTAAACGCACAGTCTCAAAGTAAACTGTATCAACGTTCTAGTGTTGAGAAGGCATGATGAATTGAATCTACTCTTGTTCTGACTTAGGTAGAATTTAAAATGTTGGTACATGCGTGGATGCTCAGAGCACGATAGAAAAAAGAAATCAACAAACCAGCACCTAAATCCTTGAATACATAATTAATTGCATATACCTGTTGTAACAAGATAACCAGAAGCGATTTCGGATTTACAACATAACACTTGATGGTGATACAGATACAATGTTTAATGATGAATGACTTGAATGAGAAAAGAATTATGATTAAGATCCCAAAATTGGACGAATTAACATAATCCGCACGAACAAAATAATGCCACAAATGAAATACAAAAAATAAATGACCTTACACAGTAATTTTGTTGACTGACACTGGAGCTAATTCGTATCCATCTATATTGATATTCATCTCAAATTAAAACTTATGTAAGTTTCTTTTTCGGCCCGACGGAGCAAAAATTTCCATATTCTCAATACCATTAGATTTATTATGATGCCCTTTGCATTTGTATAATTAACAGAAATCGTTATCAGACCTATGTAAAGCGGACACTTTATTCATTGCCCTTTTGTGTCAAAACTCATTATTAATACTAAACAGTCATTAGAAAGATAATGGATTAGGTAGCCATGCAAATTGAAATTAAAGTCATAACTCAGATTAAGTCTGACTACCTTGCACGCCATTTCCTTTGAATAGAGAGAATTTAATTTCACAACATTATTAGAAAATTATGTGAATAGCAGCAGAGGAGGCGAATCAGACAACGTTTTTAAACAAGTTTTCAATGGATTAGGGCTTAAAACCCTATCAAAACGGCTACAAATCAATGAAACAGGCAAAAAATGACTGAAAAATCAATGAAATCAGTCACACAAAAAAATAATGAAAAAATCAATGAAATCAAAAAAAAAGAAAGCCTCCATTTGCCAAACGGAGACTTAGTCATTTTTGTCCGAAAACATGATCCTGCAGGGTTTTCAAAATGAGTAAAAACTCTTCAACCGAATATTTTATCAAGTCCGATACGATATCGTGTCCTCGGGTCTACTAAATTTATTGTCACAAATCCGTGTGGTTTTGACTGAGCATGACTAAAGAAATTTCTAAATTGATTATGATCCATATCACCGCAGCACCAAGTTTCCCAAATATTTCGTAGTGTATGAGTATCAACTCCATTAAATCCACACAACACATTGCAATTATCGCGAATCACTTTTGGTATTTGTGTGTACCGTTGAGTGACATATATCACATCAGTGTTTTTATGCCTGCCTCTGGAAAAAATCCTTGCAGGATTTTTTTGATTATCTAACATGATATCATCATAGACAACTAAATTGTTAATACTTCCATCGATGTCTTCCACGGAAGGGGCTTCATCAATATCAGTAATAAATTCAATAAAATCATCATCGATTTGAAATTCTTTTGCTTTCTCGTTAAAATCTTTTAGCACTTCATAGCATCGCTGATCGTCTACACTCGGGGCTATTAAATACAATTTGTCCCATTTCATCCATCTTGTTATCAAATTAAGTAGCAATTGTGTCTTTCCACTTCCAGATGGTCCGATTAAAATCATTCTAATTGAATTCGGTAACATTTCATGGTGTTTAATAGGTTCCCGTCGTCGGGTAGCTGAATAATCAATTACATTCATGCTGTTATATATAAAATATGGATCTATATTGTGTGAAGTGTAAAAAACGTACTGTCACAGATGACTTGACGACGATTACAACAAAAAAAAACGATCAGCGCTTTCTGGTAAATGCGTACAGTGTAGTACAAAGAAATTTAGATTTGTTTCTAAACCCAAGGAATCTTTAAAACAAAAAGAGGAGGTGATATCGCAGCCAAATTGGCAAAACTCCATGGAACCCCATGGGCAAAATACCCCAGAGAAAAGCAACTTCCAGGACATAGCTACTGTGGACCGGGAACCAGACTTGATATCAGACTCAATGATCAAAATCAGCACCGACCCGGTGAAGAACCAGTAAACGCCATTGATAAGGCCTGTCACCTTCATGATGTTGCTTATAAAAGCAGTAATCTGCAACACAGGCATCTAGCAGATGTGAAATTAATTCATGCGTTGAATGCCATTCCTGATAAATCATTCAAAGAAAAATTGGCTTCATTTTTGATAAAATCAGCGATGAAAGGTAAATTGATGTTAGGTGCAGGTAATTAATAACAACATGGAATTAATTTATTATTCTCCAAAAGGATACTGGAGGGGTAAATCAGCAATCAATAAACTCGCTAGCGCTGCAAAAGTGAAAAAAACCACTGCGGCTCATTGGTTATCTAAACAGGCACTATGGCAGATTTATCTACCACCGCCTAAACAAATTAATTACTCGCATTTTGATGTGACCGTCCCTAATGAAGTTCATCAGGCTGATATATTATTTCTGCCACATGACAACGGTTACAAATACGCATTAACCGTAGTTGATATTGCAAGTCGATACAAAGAAGCAGACCCGTTAAAAACAAAATCAGCCACTGAAGTGGCTTCTGCATTTGAAAGGATTTATCGAAGGGGTCCTCTGCACTGGCCAAATCTATTACAAATTGATCCTGGCAAGGAATTTTAGGGTGCAGTGTTATTAACAATGAAGCATCATAATGTCACTATCAGACGGGGGTATACTGCGCTACATCGTGATCAGGCAATTGTAGAACGATTTAATCGGACGATTGCTGAGCGGTTATTTGGATATCAATACGCAAAAGAATTTATCCAAGAAAAAAGATCCCGTAAATGGGTCAAAAGGTTACCAGCTGTGATTACTGCACTGAATAACGAGATTACTAGAACCATTAACATGAAACCTATCAACGCGATTAAAAAGAAGTCTATACCCGCACAACCACAAAAAGATTTCAAAGAACCAATTCTTGGTAGTAATATCACTGTGAGGTATTTATACGAACCAGGAGAGCTTGAAGGGGGCAGAAAAAGGGCTACTGATCCTATTTGGAGTGTTACTGCACACAAGATATCTAGTATAACACGATCTATGGGTAGACCTCCAATCTATAAACTGGATTCAACTGCCCCTCAACGAGGATTTACTAGACAACAATTACAAGTGATACTCGAGGATACTCAATTACCACCACGGGGTCTTAACTAGCACCGTTGCGTCTATTGCACTCAAGACAAGTCAACATCACATTATTTCTGACATGACCGAGACTGTTATTTTTTCTGTCTACGGAAAATTGGCGAGGATCTTTATCCGAATACTGCCAACGCATTATACAATTGCAACTTGCGCAGTGATTATTCTGTTGTTTCTTAAAAGTGATTATTAATTCAGCATCAATATCAAATTCTCGTTGTTTTTTTTTTTTGTCTTGTTGTTTGTAACCGGAAAGTTTTTTATCAATAACTTTAACATCAACGATTCTAGCATCATCTATTGTGGTGTCATCATCTAAAACAATTCTTCGAAGTTGATTTATTTTTCGTACTCTGAATACTGCAAGATAGACTAAATTTGACCATTCGATGCGATTATCTACAATCCAAACAATTGTATCCGATATAGTCAATCCCTGTGAAGAATGTATCGTCGCTGCGTATCCTAGCGTCCATGGGGATTTATTAGCACGCAATGCATCTTCGACGACATTGATATCAACCAGTACAATATCATTTAATACGAGAATTTGTTTTTCACGTTGTCCTGGAATATCAACTTCGATATTCTGTTTCTGTGTATCAGATGGCCTATAACAAAGAGGCACAGGAAGTGTTGCAAATCTTTTTTTATGCAATTCAAATAACTTCATCTGAAGTGTGTCTCTGACTATTTTTCTACTTGCAATTATCAAATCATTTGGTCTCCATGCTTCCCAGAAATCATTCATGGGAGTTTCCGAAGTTATTTCACGCGCAATCTCACACTGGATTCTATCCGGTTGTAATCTAATTAGTTTCTTAAATTCTTTTAATTCATTATCAAGTGATCTATGATCGGTATCAATTTCTTCATAATAGTCTACAAAACCCTTTAGCCATTCATGTGGGGATGCACCGACAAATGGTGGTGGTTGGCCGTGATCACCGCACATGACGATTTTTGTATTTTTCAATAACCACCACTCAAGAAATATTTTTAATACATCTAATGGCACTGTGTCTATTTCATCCCAAATCATGATTTCTGGAATGAATTTCTCGCCCATACGCTCAGGAGTACATTTATCCCCTTTCCATCGGAAAAAACTGTGATAAGTACAGGCATTTACCCCTCTCTGTATCATTTCTCTTGCAAGTCTGTGTGTTGGTGCTAGTACAATCATATTTGATTTCCCACGGAATAACTCAATTGCCCGGGTTGTTTTTCCTGACCCACCACAACCGTTTAAATAAACTGTTTTATACTGGCATATTGAATCAGAAATCGGTGGTGCATTAGAAAATTATGAACACTCATTGCTTTCTAAATAATTATTTTCAATTGTAACATCTGCTGATTGAATATAATCATGAAGCATTTCTCGCTTGATTCTCCATGACCCCCAATTCTCGTTACCAGTCGCCTTGCTACCGTTTATAAAATCAGCGATTTTGCTATTTATGTAAAATGAATCAGTGGAAACTCTAACTGCGGTGTTAGGAAATTTATTGATCATCGAAAACAGATTAATAGAAGCATAACCAAGCATAGAAGCTCTCAAATGTGTATACTGAGGATTGTATCCATCATTGTAAGTAACAATTGTACCCAATTTGGTTCCATCAGACATAAATGCGTCCTTACGATTAACATATAGGCCCTTATTTGTTAAATCCGCGATTACAAAATCGTATTCAGCGTTGTCTATAATCAATCGTGAATAATATCTGGTATTATCGTATTTACCACCCTGGGTAAATTTACCGATTATTCTTCTACTGAGATCTTTTGCTTCGTTGTTTCTGATTTCAAATAATTGTTTGCACCAATCCATGATTTGTTGTTCATTAAAATCAGGAAACAGTTTTCGCTCTTCGCTAATTATTTTTTCTAGATCAGGTTGTGGTAACCAGACTGATTTCTGTGCTCGGTAGGATATAATTGCTTCACTGACAATTAATGATTTTAACATCTTACAATCAAGCATATACCGTAATAACACTATTGGCATCCAGTGTTTTTCAGACATGTGTTTACCAATAAAAAGATAACTACACGGATGAAGTCCTTCAGCCAATTCAAATGATAATACACGAGCGAATCCTGTTAAATCAAAATCAGGCAGTGGTCCATTAATAGCAGCACGGGCCATTTCGTGTGTGGGGTGTCCAAATCGTTTGAAATATTTCTCGCATTCTCCATACCCAAGAAAACTTCCTGGATAACACGCAATCATATCAACGGAAATAACGGTTTCAGGGTCGTATTTTGTATTCCATAACCCTCCATGGCTGTATTCAAGACAGGACAATCTGACATCTGATAAAAACTCACTTCGTGTTGGTTTCCACGCGTTTTTCTTTCTAGCGAAATGTGCTGCAATTGATGGTAGTGTAAAACAGTTTGCTAATAATTGATCGTTGCCTTCCCCCTCCAGTGAAAACTCACTAGCTAGTTTTTTCATTTGATTATGCAGTTCTTCAGTACGGTACAATTCTCCGTTGGGTCTTACAAACTGATCAAATCTACATTCCTCGTCTGAAGTACTATGAAATAGCCACATTGACACAGGGTCTCCTTTACTCAAATGGTAAATAGCATCAAATAATTTCTGCTCTGAAAAAAACTCATCTGTTGGGGGAATATATTTTACAGTTCTATCCCGTGGGAAAATTGTTACTGCAGATGACCACGCGTGTTCGTTATGATCAATAATTTCAATTGGAGCTCCCTGTGATTTATATTTCGATTCGTATAATACTTCTCCGGTTATTGTCGTTACTGATATTGGAAATCTTAAAGATTTTTCTAATTTAATTATATCCTGAATTGTTGCTCCATGCTCTTTTACCGTTAATTCCCACTCGGTTATTTTTTTTCGTCTTAGATCAGTTAGTTTATTTCCCCGGGACGCATTTGTGAAGTGTTCCATTATTCGTTCTGCTACACAATTGAGTCCTGACGAATATTTCATGGGTGCTAGTTTTGAAATATCAGGTTTTTCATTGAGCGGATATATCCCGTAAACAACTGCTGTTACAGGATAAGATCTTTCGTAGTATGGTTTGTCAATTCCGGCCAAAATTCCTGGTTTGGAATCTTGATTCACGGTGAGTTTTTTTTGTCCCTGAGAATGGGTTCAAATTTATCCCTAATGATCCATTTTCCATCATCACGGATAAGGAATTTTATTCGAAAAAAATACCTTTTTTCCCCAAGACGTGAGATTATCACAGCTGCTTTTTCATCATTCATGGTAGCATCAACAACACCATCAATTCGAAATGTTGACCAGCAGTGAGATGCTCCATCACGCTTGAATTCATTAAAACAGTCTCTGATTTTACTAATCATGGTTCTATCAGGAATTTTATTCTTGGGTGTATTAGAAACTTTATCAAGATCGAATTCCGATCTGTCTATTAAACGTTTTTTTGGTCTATAGAGATTAAATCTAGGATTAATTTTCAATAATCTCTTAAACTCCTTCATGTTTACGTCTATTAAACGTTTTTTTGGTTTATCGAGATTAAAACTAGGATTAATTTTCAATAATCCCTTGTTGCCGTCTATTAAACGTTTTTTTGGTTTATCGAGATTAAATCTAGGATTAATTTTCAATAATCTCTTAAACTCCTTCATATTTCTGTCTATTGGACGTTTTTTTGGTTTATCGAGATTAAATCTAGGATTAATTTTCAATAATCTCTTAAACTCCTTCATGTTACCATCTATTAAACGTTTTTTTGGTCTATCGAGATTAAATCTAGGATTAATTTTCAATAATCTCTTAAACTCCTTCATATTTCCGTCTATTGGACGTTTTTTTTGGTCTATCGAGATTAAATCTAGGATTAATTTTCAATAATCTCTTAAATTCCTTATCAGGATTGAATTGAGCATTTTTCCAAGGCGTTATTTTAGGTAATCTCCTTAACTCCTTCATGCTATACTTAAAACAAGCATTTAAATGAAAGATTTATATATAATAAATCATTGCAAATGGCTCATGATTGGATCAGTAACCCCATGTAACAAATCATGCAGAAATGAGTTCTGTAGGTATCATATGCAAAGTTTTCGACGTGGAAGCCTTGGTCCGTTACCCTGTATTCGATGTGGGGTTGGGGTCAGGGGAAAATCACAATTGTGTATTGCTTGTGGTGGAAAGCGATACAGGGAATTGAAGCGTTATTATGATAACAGAATAAAAAATGGACAATCAATCAGAAATTATGACCCTGAAAAAGTCCCTGATCCTGACACTGTCAGGGATAAAATCATAAGAACCCCCCAAGACTACATTGAAAGATTATCCAGTGATGTAATCATTAAACCAAACAATGAATTAGACAAACAATAGTATAGTATATAAATGAACCAAGAATTCAGATCACACCCAGTGGTTAAAAATTATGAAGCATCCAGTGATGGTACTGTCAGAAACCGTAGACTGAAGAAACCAGTTGGGAGGGAAAATGGTATGGGGTATTTGAGGTTTACTTTTGGGGGGAAGAAGAGATATCTCAATCACAGAATAGTATTTGAATGTTTCAATGGATTGATCGAGGATGATTTTGTTATCGATCACAAGGATTCTAATCCAAGGAACAATTCTTTATCAAATCTGCAAGCTATCACACAGAGTGAGAATACCAAACGGGGGGAGACTGGAAAATACTCGAAAAAAGCGAGACCTGTGAAATCTTTGAATACAATAACTAATGAAGAAAAAATATTTCAATCATTATATGAAGCCGGTAGGCATTTCGATATTTGTAGAGCCTCAGTACGATATGTTGCAGAGGGGATAACCAAGACGGCTATTTAAAAAAAGACCGGACAGAAAGTTCAATTTAGTTATGTCTAATGCGTCATATTTTTCAATTAGAGATATGTCATTGTTATAGAATAATGAACTCCGAAAACATGAGTAGCATCATAGTTGAAATTTTAAAATTGAAAAGTCATAATATTGAACTATCAGATGGTTAAATCCTGATCAAATCAAGTCAGATTTTCAGGATATAGAATATGGTGTTAGCACTAACAAATACATGCTACCAAAGAAGTATGCACTCGTCAAAAGAATTCATAATTATATTAGGGACTCTCTTGCATTTTCCAGTGAATAGGTGTGTTTGTTCCGTTGTATACTATCGTAGAGGGGATACGAAAAGAATTGGGTAATGAATACGAATTGAAAAAAGAAGTCAATTCTAAAATTAGAAACCTACGGGCGTTAATTCAAGAAAATGAACAATTTTGATTGCCCGACCATTTATCATTTTTTGATTGTGACCGACCCTCATAGAGATTTTCATTTTTTTAGCCGACCCTCAAGGGGGATGTCAAAAATCAGTGAATAAATGGATGGATGATATGTCAGATTGATCAATGAAAAAGTGGGGAAAGTGTCAGTATTATTTATTTTATATACAATTATGACACTTTCCCCATCAATGATAGAGCTGTTAAAACAACAGAATGAAACCTCCACGATGGTGTTAAAAATCATCCGACATGTCAAAAAATATTTCACATACACTGAATAAAAAATCGATGGACCGTTAATGGATGGTTTTCCCGATATGATATGTCAGATTGATCATGGAAAAGTGGCGAAAGTCACAGTATTATTTAAATTTATAACAATTATGTGACTTTCGCCATCAATGATAGAAGCTGTCTCACGATGAAATAACACATCCATGACCGTGTTAAAAATCATCAGATGTGTCAAAAATAGAATGAGGGAAGTGCCAGTATTATTTATTTTATTAAGAAATAAGGCACTTCCCTCATCAATGATAGAGCCGTTAAAACATCAAAAAAAGACTTCCACCATGGTGTTAAAAATCATCCAACATGTCTGTTAGGTCAGGTTCGGAAAAATTATTTTACAATTGAAAAATTGTTTCTGATTTCAAATAATGGTCAATGAAGCATTAACGACCCGATTAGCTCGTGAACGATTAGATGCAATTAAGAGATTTATACCAATTCGTGACTCTGTAAGGAATAAACTGCAACAACGACAGAGTCTTCAGACTGACTTTTCTACTGATACACAACAGTTATTTAAACCGTTAATTAGCGCAACTGAGGATGTAACATCAGCAATTTCTAAACAAGAAGAGTCTTTTCTCCCTGTGTTAGAAACAATAGCAAAAAGAACTAAACCATTAAAAACACTTCCTCAGGATATATCATTTCAGAAAGAACAAGTTAGTAGACTACTTAAATCAAGGAAATTATTAGCGGATCTATTTACCGATAAAGCTAAACAACTAATTCTCAATGAGAAGGAGGGCAATTTAAGTGAATTTGCTGCTAACAGCTATGATTCACAAGAGAATTTTTTCACGAACAATTATACGGATTATAGAATGTCACATAATGAATGGGCTGATATAGTGTACGAAATAAATACCGGGAGTATAGATAGAAGGAAGACGAAATATCGAGAATTCAAGAGAAATTTTGATTATCATTTACAACGCCAAACAAAACAAGAAGAACTTGATGATGATGACAAACTGAATGAAGCAACTGGTTATAGCGGAAAGGGATTTTCAGGTAGTGGTTTAGTTGAAAACGCTAGCGTTTCATGTCCTGATAGTGTTATCAATGATATATCACGATTAGAAGTTCTTGTAGGAGGGTTCCGAGGTGGAAATAACTCTCCAGAAATAATTAATGAAGCAGCTGATATCTGTAGACGGTTATTTCAAGGCGGTATTATGGATATCAAAACATATCGAGATTTCATTAGCGAGTTAGTGAAAAATGGGTATCATAGTGACTGAATTGAAAAATTGTTTTTGTCATCGGCGATGAATCACTGATTAGATAAATAACAATTAAATAGGATGATCATACACTACAATCATGATAAACCAGCCAGTGTCTATGTAGTTAATTCACGGTTTCCTGTTTATAGAGCATACTATGGTGATGGTTTCGGTGATACCATTTTAGGATTATTTTTAAGAATGGCCCCAAAAGTGATGCCGTTAGCTAAACAATTAGGAATGAAAGCCATTGATGTTATTCGTGATAAGGGTATTAGTGCTGTTGGAGATCTTGCTGGGAAAGCGTTTTCAGCCGTGAAGAATAAAATAACATCATTAGTGAAATCACGAAAAAAGAAACCGTTACCGTCTACAGCGGAAATGCCTGCAAGTGTTAGTAAAATTATAAATAACGCAGTAGATGAAAAATCAGCGTCGATGGCTTTGCCATCATTGATAACCCCCGACCAAAGCAATATTGCAAATATGATAGCAGGAAGTGGCTTTAAAAAACTACGACGATGAAATGGAAAATCGCGATTTAGACTCTGATAAATAGAATAAAATGTTCAAAAGGTCACCTGATCCAGCGTTTGATATAGATGCCCCAGTCCCCAAGGATGATTCTGTACGCGATTATCAATATTACGCCTATCATGCAATAGACTCAAATAGTCGATCAAGAATTGAACTTCAAGTCCATGATACTAGTAAGTATTTTCTACCCGCTGAAGCGTTTATTGAAGTAGAAGGAGAACTTGTAACAGCTGCTGATACTACTGCTGTACCAGCACCGTACCCAGTGGGTACTCAAGTCGGTTTTGTCAATAATGGTATTATGGCGTTATTTGAGAATGCTAGATATCTCATCGATGGAAAAGAAATTGAGTCGATAGATCGCGATGTTGGTGTGGCTACAACAATAATAGGACTAGCAAGATATTCTGATGATTATACAAGATCTGTAGGACCCTCTATGATGTTTGCAAAAGATGTTAAAAATACCGCTGGAGGAAATCAATTTATTATAAGACGACCACAGAATAATGCTGGTGCTGCTAATATTGATGTTGAAAATATGATTATAAACAACGATCCTAATTTTAATCTAGGAGCTGCAACACGTATTTCAATGTTGGAAGGGCGGCGTAAATCATTTTTATGCGCTATTCCACTGCATCATATATTTGGATTCTGTAGAAATGTTCGAAAAGTTATTTATGAAGCTAAGCATACAGTAGCACTTGTACGAAAGGGTGATGATAACGACGCAGTTTGGAGGATTCCAGCGGATGCTGCAAATCCCAATGCTGATGCCGGTAAAGTTATTTTAACAAAAATATCATTATGGATGCCAGTGTTGACTCCATCAATCACAGCAGAAGAACGATTACTATCATTTATGGACCAAGGAGGAAAATCATTACTAAGTTGGCTAACGGTAAGTACAGATGTTAAACAATCACATATCAACGGGGTATTCACGTGGAATCTAGCATCAAAACAAGGCATGGCTGCGCCAGGTCATATATTTATTGCGTTACAGGATAACACACGAGTTGGCAATCAACTCTCCAGCCATATGATATTTGATCAATTAGGTGTTAAAGACGTCTCACTGAGAATAAACGGCCAGCAGGAACCATCTGAAGATGTACAACTTGATTACGGTCAAAATCATATTGCACGCGTGTATCATAGATTGTTGTCATTTATGGCACGTGATCAAAATGTCGATACTGGTTTGCAAATATCACAATTCGATTTTAAAAATCTATATCCGATTTATTACTTTTCATTGGAACATCTTGATTTAACAAGACAGTCTGTCGTTGATATACACTTTAGAGCTAATGTGCTTCGTGGTGCTATTGCTAATTATAGAGCGGTTGCTGTCATTCTCAGTGATAAATCAATGCTACTTGAAGGTGTTGGTGGAAGAATGAGAATCATTGATGCACCAGTGGAAAATGTTTGAACGATTTTTCCATTGAATCGCTTTACAATTTAGAATCAATCTATTATGTATAATATGTCATATAGTGTTATTAGTGTTGCGTTAACTCCTGGTCAAATCAAAAAATTGCAATCAGAATCGGCTAAAAAATGCGGAACCACAATCACGTTGAAACCTAATCAAATGACTGGTGGTGCAAATAAATTATCGCTGACAACTCGTCAAATAAAACATTTCAATGATGCACTAGTAACAAAAAAAGGTGTTCAGATTAATCTTTCTGCGGCTGCTATAAAAAATATGATTAAAACAGGCGGTATATTCCCGTTGTTAGCTGCTATTCCAGCGATGATAGCCGCAGCAGCCCCAGCGGTAGCTAAAGCGGCAGCATTAGGAACCGTTGGTGCCGCGGCAGGGAAGTTGTTTTATAAAGCAACCGGTGGATCCATTCAAAGGAGTTCAGAGGTAGCGTTAAGAGCCATTACCCCATTGATAGCTAAAGCGGCAGAGTTAGGAATCGGTGACTACAAGAAAGCGTTAATAATCGCTGCCCCAGGGTTAGCTAAAACGGCATCTAGCGCGGAAGCGTTAGAAATTCTTAAGGGGATACTAAAAAAGAGAACTGGTGGATCCGTTCGTGGATCCAGATACAAAAAAAGGGAAGGGGGTTGTACCTACCAGGAACCCCGTATTCATGGTACAGCGGAAAAGGCCTGAGAATCCCAGGAACGGTTTATTAATTGAGGAACCTATGGTTCCCATGTCCAATTTTGATTTAATGGATGCTGCTAAAAAAACTAGCGATTAAAAACTTTCAGAGGTGTCTTTATGAAAGATCAATTATCCCATCAACCAAACAACACTGAAACAGGTATTATTAATTTAGATAACAGCACCGGACCCGGAACTCACTGGGTTGCATACGCTATTGATCCACGTGCAATCGTCTATTTTGATTCATATGGATTAGCACCGCCAAAAGAGTTTATGCGTTATATAAAAAAATTTCCAATGAAGGCTTGGTATTCTACGCTACCAACACAACAAATGAATGATCCACCGATATGCGGCAGTGAAGTATTAAATGTCCTTAACGCTATTTCAACATCTAGAAAACCACCACACATTGTCGTAAATGACTACACCAGTAATCGCTTTTTAGAGAGAGAAAGAGTTTTACAATAACAATGATTGATATTTGGGGAAGACCTCTATTAGCGCTGAAGAAATCCGAACCCGATGGCACTGCAACCGGTGATATAAAAAAATAATTGAAGATGAAATAGCTGAGACGTTGAACCTAGCAAGTGTTGACCCCGGGGAAATAGTTGTATTTCAAGATCGTCAGGGGAAATTGAAAACTAGTAATATTTCTCTGGATGATATTTTGATTAAACAACGAGACGCAATCGAGAACACCGTTGCGTTATTTTCCAATGATGGAAAACTCAAACCGGGTGCACTTATGTCTACAATTACAGATAAATTTGCCAACGCCGATAAAGAATTTGATGATCATTTGAAAAATTATAATCAATTTCGTAAAAATGTCGTTCATAAGTTCTTTGGAACCCCAATTGTAATTACCCCGTCTCTCGCTGAAATTAAAACGTTTGTTGATGATCAAAAGGTCATCAATGACCTCAATAATAAATTTTTTACAGCAACATCCTCCGAAAACGTGTCCAATACATATTCGGAAATAATCAAAAAAAATAATGAAATCGATGAAATTAAAAAATCTATCGAGGATAGTAGAAAAACAATCGACGCCGTCAAAAATGATTTTCCTAAAATAGTCGAACGACTCGATAAAGTAAACATTCCACACTCCGCAGAAAATATCCGTAATGTCGTGTATGTGGTTCGGTACGGAACTCTCGATTGGATCAAAGACACTAATAATCGAATAGATTTTACTCCAACTGTAAAAGGCATCTATCGATTTACTTTAACTACATTTGTCGGAAATAATTTTAATATCAGAGATAATTATGGTGGTATCGGCCCAGATCAAACCACTGTAAATGCAATAACACAGCGAATTAATGCAAATTCCACTTGGACTATTTTTGTGTTATCGACTATTGGAGTTGATATAGTTAGAACGCCAATAACATATGTGATAGAATTTATAGCAAATATACCCGTAG
Organism: Unio delphinus; assembly: GCA_029339505.1. Classification (NCBI taxonomy): domain Eukaryota; kingdom Metazoa; phylum Mollusca; class Bivalvia; order Unionida; family Unionidae; genus Unio; species Unio delphinus. The sequence continues at coordinate 6,509,445 of JAQISU010000131.1, read as the reverse complement.
AAGATTAATTCAACGATGACATTTCAAATAACGATGACATCAACGATTTCATCATCGCAATATCGCTATGATACAGTCAAAGAATTTTCAATGAAACTCAAAACCCTCACTGAGGAGTATGCAATGAAAATAAAAAAATATCGCAGGAGAATCACCGCAATTGATGTTACAGTGTACTCAGTGAGTGGTGTAATCACCGGAGCCAGAATTATACTATCCTCGGTAACAATGATTGCCCCGATAGCTGTTCCAATTTGCATATCCGCGGCAACAACAATCGCGGGAATAATTTCGATAATCACAAAAAAATATCATCATGCAGCCAACGAAAACTGCAAGACTACATAATTCAATTTCATGTTGTATCCACTGCATACTCACAATTCTCCTCATTGATATCGTCATCTCTCGATGATACAATTATATCAGAGAGTGAATTCTCAGCGATGGTAGATATTTATGATTCTGCGATGTCAAAATTAGAGCGACAATAACAGTATAATAACAATGACAACACAGATGGAATTACTTCAACGAATAGTGGAGAACACAAACCCAGTACAAACCAGCATGATCTCAATAACCTCAACGAATCCAGAATTCAGTGTGAATTTTCCCTCTCCGGTTCCAGTGAAGGAATGTTGTTTCCATACCAACCGGATCATACCAAATTAATCAAATCAATGCTGAATTGCAACGTAGAATAAAATCGATTACTGGAAAAGAATAAAAAATAGCTATAACAGTTCATGAGCCAACACTATCATCTGCCATTGAAATAAGCAAAGTTGGTTACGTCGTAGATATCTATCAGAGTTCTATAAGAACCGTACTGGGATGGCCTGAATTACCACCAGGGGGGAAAACCGTTGATTTACCAGAACCAAAAAAAAACTGTTTATGTCACAGACAGGATAAAATCTGATAATCCAATAAGGAGTTACAAAGATCATAGAATTACTATAGATTTTTTGGTCTCGGATACCATCTAACTGGAAGAGAGAAGGTAGGGGATAGTTTAGAGGGATATCATTTTTTTGACGAACCTAAAATTATTGAAAATTTCACAGCAATGAATAACGATTTTTCACTGTTGTTAATATCTCTTAAATCCGGCTCTCTCACCCGAAATGAATTTATCAGCGTCGTAGAAACATGCAATAAAATCATCGACGATATGGAGACATTTAATTTGAAAATTATTCAGGATATATTAGATGATGATAGTTCCATATCGAGAACAAAATTTGCAACAGACTATAAAATTCCCGTTAAAGATATCCCCACATTCAAACTACCCGGATATAACGTACCAGAACTAAAAAAACTTCTCAATGATGCCATCGATATTGGTTTTAAAATAATTCATGATACGTGGAAAAAAAACATAATCACCGGAAATAAAAATCCTCAAACACAATAACGACCCAAATGGTGGTGGTAGACATATTGCCCCGTTCAATGTGAATATTTCATCGGTGATAGCATTGAATTTAGTATGTGATGTTATCGAAGGAAGCTATCAAATAAATTTAGAACGATCAAATCAAGCTCAGCAGGGATATATTCTATACTCTTTTGCACCAACAGCTCCTCCAGGGTTTCTAATAATTGAGTCCCAGATTAATCCAGTCTATATGCAATGTCATAATGATTCATTAACCAGAATTAATTTCAAACTCACTGACCAGTCTAATAATCTGATTGATTTACAAGATGAGGTTTTACAAATAAGTCTGTTCGTGAAATCCTGAAAGGATTTTCATCCTGAAAGGATTTTCGTCCTAAGACCCGAGGACACGATATCGTATAGGACTTGATAAAATATTCGGTTGAAGAGTTTTTACTCATTTTGAAAACCCTGCAGGATCATGTTTTCGGACAAAAATTACTAAGTCTCCGTTTGGCAAATGGAGGCTTTCTTTTTTTTTTTGATTTCATTGATTTTTTCATTTTTTTTTTGTGGACTTATTTCATTGATTTTTCAGTCATTGTTTGCCTGTTTCATTGATTTGTAGCCGTTTTGATAGGGTTTTAAGCCCTAATCCATTGAAAACTTGTTTAAAAACGTTGTCTGATTCGCCTCCTCTGCTGCTTAAATAGCACCTTTTAATGCTGTTTGTGCAATAATGCAGAAGTAATATATGTTAAAGGTTCATCATTTATTTTTAAAATTATTCGTTAGTAAAGGAAACTTTTGGAATAGTTAAAAACAAAATTGAGAGCAACATCACAGAAAGTGGCTACATTTCATATTCATAAATGACAGAGTAGCTTCCATGAAGATAAATGTTTGGATGTTTTATTTATTTGATTTATTTTTTCGAAGGGTTGCTGTTATTTTTTGTTCTTGCTGGTAATGTTATATTTTGTTTCGTTGATTTTCTTTTTTTGTTTCTAGTCAACGGCAACTGGAGCTATTGGAGTACCTGGTCATTGTGCTCACAAACCTGTGGAGGAGGATCAAGGTCAAGGTCACGACATTGCAACAGTCCCGCACCCGGAGATTATGGACTGAACTGCACTGGTCATGACCACGAAACAGACAACTGCAATATAAAAGAATGTCCATGTAGATATTGAAATGCATAATGCCATGTTAAAAAGAAAACAAGCAAATCTACTTCACACACACACACACACACACACACACACACACACACACACATATATATATATATATATATATATATATATATATATATATATATATATATATATATATATATATATATATATAATCATGTCTTGAGAGAAAGTGTTTGAAAAATAGATGATATATTCTTTTATCTCATAATTGTTGTGCATGATATATTCAATAATGTGTGATTTGGATTTTGTTAACGTAGCGCTAAAAAGATTTCAGTCATACTGACATGATATCTATTCTGTGGTGGTTGTAGTGATGTCCATCACTGGGTCATCATGCCGCAAACATAGGTGTCAGTTTATGGGCTTAGGAATATGCCGATAACCACTTGTTTGTTTTTGGCAAGCTTCTAAGATTGTTTAAAATTATGTTTGATTATGCGCAAAATATGGGAGACTTTTTCTCGTCGTTATCAGCTTATGTAACTTTTAAATCTATATGAACCAACAATTAAATATGAAATTAATTTGGATTGAAAAATAGTCTCTTCCTTGTTTTTATGACATTATTCTTATATTGAAGCATGTCCTGAATTACCACTTGGAAACGGCACCAAAGTAAATATAACCTATGTAAACGGTACAGAGATACGTAAAATATCTTGTCAAGACGGTCTAGCGTTTGCACCTGGTTTTGAGCCTGACCAGGAATATAAGTGCGGAATTTCGACAAACTACAACTGGGCACACACGTCGACAGCTAATCCATTAGGTCGTCCACCATCATGTGGAGGTAAACATAAATAAAATTCGTGCTTTTGAAAGTGCTCGAGTCAAATAACCCCTTTCTTAACACACTCTCTCTCTCTCTCTCTCTCTCTCTCTCTCTCTCTCTCATATATATATATATATATATATATATATATATATATATATATATATATATATATATATGTATATATATATACAGTGAGAGATACTATATCATCTCAAACTCGACACGTTTTTGATTAGTTCTTAATGTTTTTGTTTACATTAATATATGATTTTATTATTATTTAATATACAACTTTTCTCGTTTTCTAACGATAGAATGTAGCTGTGACAAGACCATTAATATTATTATCACGACTAAAACCGTCTTTCGTTCATTAACCGCTCAATAGTTATGCTGGGAAACGGCCAGTCAAGTTAACCAGATAGCAGGGATTAACTTGGCGAGAGATATAACGTCTTTGTATGACTGTATCACTTGTACTTTAGCCATCTACACTTAGATTCTCACATACTCGTAAACAAATTACTATCAAAAAATAGACTGTCATCATTTATGCAAAGGAAAACATGAAATGTTAGAAAAATGATGCTGTTATTAAAGATATTCAGTCTCCAAATTTGGTCTAATATATTTATAGTTAACACTTATCGAGTTTTCCTTCCATATGACTGAATCATTTAACTTTGTCAGAGCATTATCTAAGGAAACTTCTTTAAAGAATGATACAATGTTTTCCAGTTTTTAAAATAAATCGTAATTAAATTAAATACATTTTCAATCAGATTTTTTTGAGTAAAATATATTTTCTTTAACATCTATTTGCACTATTGTGAAATTTATCTATTATGTTTTAATCATGGAACGAAATTTTATTTATTTCGTTTAAAAATGTGTATTTTAGAAATCAGTGGGCCGGAAAAGCTTGCTACAACTACCACAATTCTCTATGATACATTACCATGTTCCGCATCTAGTGTGGCTAAGGCAACTATCGAGGACAAACGTATGTCTATGCCGTGTGTCGCCAACAATACATGCAACGTTTCCGTGTCCACGACATGCTCAAAAAATGGGACAGTTGTAGCAATGATCACTTTAAGTGCCTCCCTGGAAGGAAAAGAAAATCTCGACGTACAAACCTTTTACGACAGCAACACAGGTTTGCATTTCCTTTCATGTATATATCTGTATCGTTGTTATGACCAAAATTTGTACAGAAATATTTAACCTAGTTCTTAATGTACAAGCAATTATTATATGCTCATTTGTTTCTCCATTAACGTTACTTTGTCAGGATCGCGCAGTATGTTATGATGGTTTATTCACGTGTGCTTCAAATTACACTCATGAGTGCTCAAAGGTGTCTTAGGAACTATTTTGTAAACAAATCATGTATACTCACGTAGTAGCCTCTTTACGTTTTGGTCAATAAAATTTGTTTCTGAATGAACAAAAGCCGATGTTTCGTGGACTGTCACATACCAGCTGCTTTGCTACATTCCACGTTAACTTATCTGATGCAATGTTTCAAATTTAGGCTGGCAACATATGCCAGATTTCATAAAGATGTTGGGTACCTAGAAATAGCATGCAAGTGATAAAGGCGAAACTATCATCTTAGCTGGTAACAATAAGAATGGCAAAACATACAGTCTGATATCCCTAATTTCCCCAAACGTACTTTCTTAGTTATATAAATCCAAATTTCATGAGCCATTCTATGGGTTCTCAAGCTTGATTACACATTTCAAAATTGTGCTGTAACGTCGACAATATTTCAAGTGCAATTATATCAACCTTACTGCACTCAAATTGAAATAAATACTATATTTCAGAGTGTCTTTGCTGATAATTGCAATTGAACAATTTCTTATTTTTCCCCACATTATGATTCCAAACATTCAATGACAGAACAGAGACATACTTGGAGATGTCAACACCATGTTCCCTTGCTGTTGAACTCATATGTATTACATGTAGAGCTGACACAGATAAATCCAGTCATTATCACGCAATTTAGTGGGGTGGGGGGTGTTGGTCCTCGTAACTCTCCACAGCATATACAGCTGGTTTGAGTTGATATGAGGAACACCGTCTTATCGAATATGTATAAGAAGGTGTAGTGGAATCCTGTCCACCCATGAGTGCGGTTTGTGGTGTTTATTTTTGTGTTTTCTTTTTATTTATATTAATAAATTTTTTATGACAGTTAATCTTGCTTTTTTTGTCAAATTATAAATGTTATATTACCCATAAAAGGAATTTTGACTGATTGTACTTTCAAATCTCTATTCGAGCTATAGAGAATACTGATTTCCTTACAATATAATTCATAAAACGTAGGATCGTACTCTTTTCCCTTAGAACTACAAAGTTCCAGGACCAATTTCCACTCCGTAAAAATAAAATAATATTATATATATATATATATATATATATATATATATATATATATATATATATATATATATATATATATATATATATATATATATATATATATATATATATATATATATATATAAGTTCCCAGTTGACTTTGCCAAAGTCATTTGTCCATTATATGTGCGAGTTATTTTAATTTGTGTGTTGTAAAGTATTTCTGTATGGACAGCACTAACTATGTCAAATTAGAAGAGTTGTTTCACTAATATAAATTTTTAGGTGTAATTTTGAATTTTTAAAGTTAATAAAATATAGTATAATAAAATATAAATAAATAAATAAAATATATAATAATAGAATAATTAAATCCAAATAGTTTATGTGTATTTGTTAAGAGTTCCTTTTAAATGCTGTGGCATTATTACATAAAAATGTGTCTATCTGTGATATGTTTTATCGTTAGTTATTCGGATTGTCATTGTCATAGCAGTCGTAAACTTTGTATAGTGTAAATTAAACTGTTTAAAATTAGTTTTTAGCAAACTCTTAAAATGTCTTATTAGCACAAAAGGTTAGAGAGAAGGAAGAATGAGTATTTTTATTCTTCTTTCATAGTGTTTGTTATTGATTCAAATTAATAGTCACGTGGTCATTTTCTATAGTCGTGTGAAAAGAATTCGATCAGCTGGATTTCAGTCACGTGGTGGCTCTATTACTAAGAGCGCTTTAGTGTATAAGTAGGCTATGCTGTAAACCTGATAATAATTAAATTCTAATTTCGTTGTAATCTATAAACGTGTGAAAGGAATTCCATCAGCTGGAGTTCAGTCACGTGATGGCTCTACTGCTGAGAGCGCTTTATTGTATGAGTAATTTATGCTGTAAAACTAATAATAATTGAATTCTGATTTGGTTTTAATCTAGAGATTTGTACATGGCTATGGCTATTGAGAGCACATTAGTGAACTGTAAAACTAATATTAATTGAGTTTTGATTTGGTTTTATTTGTATATATATGGGTTGTTTTCACTGTCATCACGATTAAGTAAGCAAATACCCACAATTCAACGCGCACGCACCTTCTGCCGCCATTTTGAGTCGCTAACAAACCGTTGTCAACATTAGTCATCATATATATATATATATATATATATATATATATATATATATATATATATATATATATATATATTCAAGAATAATAATCTGATTTAACTATCGATAAGGATATTTACTTCTTCGACACAATACATAGATTATACTTGAAAGTATGTGCACTATAGCACAGCAATAAAAATACGGATGGAAGTTCCCTTGCTTATATCGAATGACAGAATAGCAAAGTAGAACTGTAATCGTGTATATTATTGATATCTAAGAAATGCACTTTTTGTTGTTTTTTTACAAACAGACAATATTGACGTTTTTAAAAAGTCATACGTATCATATCCCTAAGCTTGACATCTTGAAAGAGTATTTCAAGATCATGATTTTCTGGATACAATATCAGTCACGAATTAAAATTTCATAGCATGTATTTTGTGCTAGAACTTTTATATACAAATAGTTTTCGCCACACGTGTTTATGCCATAGAATATTTGAGAAACCATTTTAATTAGTATATTCAAATATTGTATTTGTGGAGGGGATGGTGGACGTAGGCTTATACTAAATGAAAGCGATAACCGGTCGAAGAAGTTTCATCTTTAGTGCATTCAAACGAAACACGTGTCTGACGGAACATGACATTGTTTCGAATGTCAAAACGATGTTTTTCTCAAATGCTTTTAGAAATATGACATTGTATATAAACAATTGGCTTTTAAACTTTAACGATAATCAAATGCTTGATTTAAGCCTGTGAAAATCGAAAATCATTACATGTTTCTACTTGGTTGTATATCCATTTGTTTATGCGTTTGTTTATTGATCGATCTATTTGTTGAGGAAAGAATAACAAATATGGTTGAAATATAAATATTTTACTTGAAGAAAACACGTAAAAAGAGTCACGCGATTCGATCTCGGGAGGTTGACACGCTCAACAGAACGTGATGTATTTTTATATTCTTACTCACAAAATGAAACGTGCCGGTTATGTGGGATAGGGACTCAAAATGGCGGATATGGAAGTACACAAGTTTTGCGACGTCACGTGAAAACAACGGATATATACATATATATATATATATATATATATATATATATATATATATATATATATATATATATATATATATATTTATTTATATTTATATATATATATATATATATATATATATATATATATATATATATATATATATATATATATATATATATATATATATATATAATCTTTAAGCGCGTTTATAACATTTTAGGCTAGTTTGTAAGCCTGTTACCTATTTAATTATAGTTGTTTAAAAATGTTATATTCATTTTCTGTAGTTCTGGTAAATTGAACTAAAACTACATCAAATCTTAGTTTTTAATTGTGCAACATATATAATTTATAAATTTTTAATTTAGTTTTATTCAAGTAATTCCAATTCGTCTTCTGTAGTTTGTTCTGGCAAATTGAACTAAAACTACATCAAATTTTAGTTTTTTTATACTTATAATTTATAATACTTATAATTTATAATAATTTTTATATAATTAAAAAAAATTCTGTAGTTAGTTCTGGCAAATTTATCTAAAATATCAAATTTCAGATTTTTTGTTGTACAATTCGTATTCTGCAGTTTGTTCGATCAAATTGAGCTCAAAACTACATCATATTTTAAATTTTTACATTAGGTCAGTTATTGTCACGCGGATTCACAGTGATATCCGCTGTATCTATTTTTAGTGTATAGTCTATATAATAAAATCTATATTATTATTAATTGTACATAAATCTAATTTAAATTCACATTCTGTTATACATGCTAGAAAAGAATAGCAGAATCGACAAAAATATCAAAATCTATTAACTCCAGTCTAATCTAAATTTCAATTTTAAGTAGACCATAATGTCATTTTCTTTGGACTACTTCAAAATTACCTGGACGGAGTTATGTGCGCATTAATAACATTTTGTTGTTTACTGATGAATCTGCAATTGTGTATTTAGTTTGGAATACGGTATAAATTAACTTACTTTGTTTCTTGTAGTGCCGTTTTGTTTATGTAATTAAGCTTTAGGTAGAAAAAGAAAATGAGCATATATTAAAACGTTTACTGCATTTGTATGGGAAATATGAACTCTCAGATGGATATACCGGACTCCCAAGGTCGTGCAGTATTTGCATCCTTAAAACTCGTTCATATTTTACCATACAAATGCAGTAACCTACCATTATTCTTCACATGATCATCTGTCCGAGAATAAAGGCATAATAAAATAGTATTTATTTAATAAATTTTAAATTTAATTTTAATAAATAATTGAATTTAATTATTATTAATGTATTTAATTTAAAATTAATTTTTATTTATTTTAAATTTAATTTTAATAAATAATTGAATTTAATTATTATTAATTTATTTAATTTTAATAATAATTTAATTTAATTTTTAGTAGTGTATTTAAGATCTTGAATTTAATGTAAAAGTGTGCCAAAAGAATTGATCAAAGTTTATGCCTAAATATCCATGGTTCAGAAGCTGACCATTTGTGGATACATATAAATGCTTGTTTGCTTTTTTGTTTATAGTGATGTCTAGCACTGGGGCATCATGCCGCATACATGTAGCATGATGTCCCACCCAGTCACATTATCCTGACACCAGGCCGACCAGTCCTAACACTAACCTCTTAATTATGAGCGTCAAGCGAGGCAGCCATTGGTACCATTTTTGTAAGTCTTTGTTATGACTCGGCCGGGGATCGAACCCACGATCTCCCGCTTCCGCGGCGGATTCTCTAACCACTAGGCTACCGGAACAGTTACCTGAAAATGCATACATGCGGCAAAATGTAAGGAAAATGTATGCCTGAATTACATCTCCATTGTTGTTTCTATTATCCTAATTTCATATTAATCATAAAATATCGAACTTGAAAAAATACTGCTTGAATAATTGATACGCATACAACGCAATACAATACAGACAATATTATATCTGTACTACAGATCAAGTAAATTGGGATCACACAATATTGTGCCTCAAACGTAGCACCGAATTAAAGATCAGACGAAAAGGGCAAAAACCCCATATGGGCGAAGGATGACCAACCCACATTAAATATGGATAAGAAAATAATTCTTACACATCCTATGGTCCAGTAATACCAGTCTGTTCTCCATGTTTGCGTTTTTCTATTTTTCCTTCAGTCAGTGACAATTTACATGACCTTGTCAACACGGTGATTGAGCTTGAAACGTCAACTCAGAAGCTTGTTAATGAGACAGCTCATACATTCGAAGTTCAAGATGGTGGAATAATTCATCGTGTAAATGCGAGGAGTATCGATGCTGTTGGTTCCGTTGCATGTCCGGTCGGTTCCGTCAGTTCTGGTGGCGTTTGTGGTATGTAGTTTGAATAGATACTCTTTATGATATTTCATCAACATTTTACTTTATGCTAAAGGAAACAAAGGAAACAGCAAACTATTGGCAAGTGTGATATACACAAATAAAACAGTATAAATAAGGAATCAACGTTAACTTTGGACTAACAAATCAGTCTTATACTGTTCTCAAATAAATATTAGAAGCAATATAACAATAACAAGACACACACACATACAGACACACACATACACACACACACACACATATATATATATATATATATATATATATATATATATATATATATATATATATATATATATATATAGTGTGTGTGTGTGTGTATGTGTGTGTGTGTTTGGATCAGTTAATTGCATAAGGCTGATAATGAGTATTTACTTACAAGTTTCATGCACAATTCCATTTTGATTATATTCATCCAAAGCATTACATTCACTGCGTATCTGTTATTTGCATGTTTGATATTTTTGCAAGCGGGGAGTTTTCTGACTTTTTGTTGAAGCAAAATATTTTCAGCAGTTGTATTGCATTATAGTTGGTTTACATACTCTAATAATTGCAGATGTATTGTTTGTTTATCTAGTTGATTGATTGGTGCTTAGCAGCCGTTTTAGGTCATTATTGGCATTCAAATGTAGACTGTGGTGTCAAAACCTCATAAATGCGTTCGGTTCTAGTGCTGACGTACGCATTCAATCTAACAATGTACGTAATGTATGTTATATGCACCTCCGCTTCGCGAACTGTGTTTATTTTCTCACTTTGCATTTATTGCATTTGATATTCCTATATTGCTAGTCGACTGAACGCTTTGAAAGCCCATAATATGACATTCAGTTAGTATCCCAAATTTTAAAGAAACTAATTTGCTCGTACAACCTGAAACAAGTTGTCTGAATTGCTGACTGCCTGGTTAAATTATATTATTAATATTAACAACAAAGGCAGATAATAGCCCAATTGAAATCTGCAGTCATTAGTTTCCAAAAGACGGGGATTCCGTATATTGGCTTCAAGAAATTGGCATGTTCTATCTCTTTGGTAAACAATTCGAGTAAACGCTCTACAACAAAGATTTGGAATGCCAAACGAATATTTGGCGAACAGTATTGTTCATGCTGAACAAGCCGCAGAGATGAAGTGTTGTACCGATGTGTGTTGTTTGGGTGGAGGATTCTACAGATTTTCAGACAGACAAATAGAGGTATACAAAATATAAAATTATATTATTATAATATAATAAAATTATAAAATAAATTCCATATGCATTCAGACACGAGTAAATATCTGTATTTACGTAAAACAGATATTTATCGGATAAACGTTTATCAATAACATTGCAATATATTTCAAGTTGAATGCCCAGTAGGAACGTACTATCAAAGTTCAACATCCACATGCCAGTATTGTGAGATCGGAGCATACCAAAATGAAACCGCACAATCCGTTTGCAAACCATGTTTGTTGGGATACACTACTGTGGGAGTGGGATCAGTCAGTATTCAGGATTGTACAGGTATTTATTTATTTATTTAATTTATTTATTTAATTTATTAATTGATTTTTTTTTATTGTTTTATTATACACTAGCAAATATTACCAATCAAGATATTATATAGATAAGATATAAGGAAAAACAGTTTAAAACGACCCTAACCTTGGCATACTATGATTCCAAGATGGTGAAACACACCAGAGGTTTGACATATTTTCATGTCTAGATCTACCAGTGATATTGTAATATGTCGTAATGAGATTTTAAAACATTTAATCAGTAGTCTGGTTATATATTGATAAATATCAACTGAATGTAAAATAATTACATTTTCTTATGCAGTCACACCATCAGTTTAAACGGAATAAATTTGCATCATGTGATTCGAAAGACCGAGTTATTAGTCCATAAGACAAGACCTACCTTTATTACGCTTGTTCAGGTTTCCTTATTCAGCCAGCTAAATTTATATGATTGTAAACAAGAGCCTCAAAGATATGATTAATAACAGTTTATCTAAATAATCAAAATAAACAAAAAGCTAAGAACGGGTCAGTATTTAAACTAAATGATTTACAATAAAATACACAATTTACATTCATTCAGACTTAAATCCTTCAGCTGTGGTATTCCGTGTGTGGTATTCAATTTCAATAAATTTTTGTACACAGCAATTAGAATCTCACACCCAATTATGCAAAGATTCATTAATATTTATGAATGATGATAATGACAAAGAATATTTCACTCTCAACCATGAAACCAAGCAGAGGAACTTCCAGTGCGGAATCCTTGATAGTGATGCACCTACTAACACGCCAATGTACGATTATCCGCAGTCTTCCAAGTACCATGTACACTATGTTTAACAGTGCATATCCCATTGTAATAGAATTGCTATGATACATTTATGTCTCCCACAATATACTTTGACAAAGGATAAACACTTGAGAGTACATGATACGTCACACAGCTACATTTCGCTTACTTTTCAAGTAGGATCCTGGAGTATAGTTTGATTAGGAAAGAGGCCTGTGAAATAAAACTTCTGGTTGGCCATGTCCAGAACTTATATTTTTTTCCACTGTCATCAACGAAAACTTTAAGACATGAAAGGATCTACTTTGTTTATCTTCATTTTAAAAGTGTGTGTACGTGCGCGCGCGTGTGTGTGTGTGTGTGTGTGTTGGGGGATGAGCCCCTGGTTTTATGCTAGAATATATGCCTCTGGTTTTAATTCAGAGACACACATAGATTGTGTAAAGGTTAACGGATATCATATACAGCCGAACTGCACATTTTGTCTCCTTGTGCAGGATCCACAAAATGTAGTGTTAGTATAAACAAGCAAAGCTGAGCTACATCAAGTGTCCCTTATTAAGTAATTGTCTATGTAATCATGTGCCCTTCTTGCGTGTTTTGAAAATATTTGCAAACAATTGCTAAAAATAGTTGCTATTGTTTTAGCTTTTCCTAGTTTTAGTATGTTTTTCGCTGTTTGTACTTATAATAATCGAACTTCATATTTAACGTGATGCGTTGTCTCATGTTATTTGAAAATAGATACATAAACAATCATAGCCCTTGCTACGACTGTTCAATTTAGTATTTAACCAAATTGCAAGCTGCATGATTTCATAGACAGTTTGAAATATATGATTTAATTTTGAATTAATTTACAATTCAATAAATTAGTATCACAAGCGAGCGTACAATACAAATTCATTACTTCTTTTCCTCAATATACACAGAAAAGCCTGTCACCATAAATGTTGCACAGGATGCGAGAACTAGCACAATACAGTCAGCTTTATATGGAAAATCTCGCATTAAACCAGATGACGGAGAAACAAGTAAGCTAATTAAAAAAAGTTTTATCCTGAATGATATCATCTTAGTTTCACACAATAAGAACAGTTATGAGACTTAAAATCAATAATGGTATGCTACTTGACGAAGCAGATTTTTCCTAAGCATAAACAACCTTTTCTACTAGCAATTTGTATAATTGTAACATTCTGTCATTTAAGCAGTTACTGTGTTAATTATGCACAGTGCACAGTGAAGAATCTGTGCGGTTTTCTAGATATTTGCAACCAATCAGCCATACATTAATCTACCTTGATTGATGCATGGAAGACAATACCTGTAGAAAGAAATGTTTCTTTATCGCTGTAATACAATCAATCAAGATATAGTTAAATTTGGTAATGCCGACTTCAGTATCATACAACATGTGCGAGTTGGATTTAGAAGCACTAATTACACGGTGGGTGTATTCTGAAACTCCAAATGGCAAATTAAAATGTGCTGTCAAATATCAGTCTCCTGCGTTGCAGTCTGTCCGGACATGTTATGAGTATATTTATTCCTTATAATACACTTAATTTTCTTATTATATAATCTGTAAGTTTACATTCAACCCTCATAACAGTATTATATTATAAATGATATGCTAAAGACATTGGCTGTTTATCAAAAGACGATATGTATTGATCAGATATGATGATTAATTAAATGCATCTTAATTGGTAAGGATTGGAGTTAGACATTCTTTTAAATTCCTAATAATTCAAAATGCAAGAACTCTACAATTAGCAGTTTAAATTATTTAAATGTTACAAAGATTAAAATTGTTTTAACATTTTTTCAGACCTGGCCTTAATTATTGGATGCAGTCTTGCTGGAGTTGTTCTTGTTACATCTGGCTTAATTGGAATCATAATTTACAAATGGAAGACCAGGTATGGCACAAATGATTTACCCCTTAAATCCGAACCTCAAATTTAAATATAATTATTAATAATGAAACAAATATATACAAAAACATACAGCGGCCAGGGTTTCATTTCCGCTAAAAATCTACTTGTAATGCGAATGTTTATATATGGATTGTCTGCATCAAAGCCAACACTAAAGACGCAACGTTCAGTTGCTATATAAATGAAGGTAACTATATATATATATGACTTTATGACTTACATGTTTATTCGAAGATCTGTCTTACGCATATAATAGAAGGTTACAAAATACATATACGTTGGTTTTATATAAAAGTATTTGACACTTAAATAGGAAAACATTATAGAAAGAAACATTGCTTAACCTTTTATGAGATTCAGTTATGTGGATAAGAGAACACTAAGTACAGAACATTATAAGCATTGAAAAGAATACATTACAAATAAACCTTATTTATTTGTACACTTTGTGTATTTACAGAACCAATTCAAAAGGAAGCTTCCTAAGTTTTCGAAGAGCGATCAGTCCTGAGCCTGAAGCATGCGTCAACCACCAATTTCCTCTCGTCGAGGATGTGAAAAATATGCACTTTCTACCGCATGGGCATCATTAGCAAGGTGCAAGTTGCACATCAGCTGCCGCCATTAAGACGATAGTTTGTGCTTAGTTGTGTATTGTATTCTGTAACTTTGTGAATCAAATGTCTTCGTCTAAAGGTCTGGTTATTTTAGCATACGAAACGTTTTAATATTTAGTTATTTTAAATTGAATAAATCAGTTTTGTTATTTTAAATTAAATCAATCAGTTAACTAATTTGATAGTTATATTACTTTCTTTATATTTGATTGATCCATTATTGTACAGAGAACATAATTAATTATATGTTAAACAACAACTCTGTGTAAACGTTACATATTTAGAACCATGCAATATTTTTCCATGCTGCACGGCTTCATGTTGAATATTTGTATCTAAATATAGTATCTAGTATTAGGAACTACTTTGATTGAAAGCAATAAACGCTATTGTAGCAGAAGCAGTAGCATTTGGTTTATTATATTTATATTTTTAGATGAACAAAGAAGGAGTTTTGTACATGTGAAATTAGAGATGACAAGGTTAATGATGTCGACGAGTTCAGTGAATCACAAATGAAACTTTCCAACGATCAAATGAACGAATTTGATATTCGTAATGCACACGAGAAACGTGAGAGATGAAGTGTATAAAATACCTTTCTTATTGTTTTTATTGTTGAGTTATTTAGGATAAATGTTATTAACGTTTTGCAAATAGAGAGGTTCACACTATGACCAGTGTCCTGTATGGTCCATGACAATAACATATTAAAGCATATTTCGGACAAGGGCTATCTGTGAGATACGTACTATTCTACAAGTCAATCAAAACACTAAATTCGAGAACAATGATTTTAGTAGAAACCTGAATGCCTCAGAACCAAGAAAGCCAAGATGATGCGAAGAAATCTTATTTCTGCTATCTGTCACACGGTGGCTGTTTTGCAAATTTTTATATTACGTTTTCTTGATACAATGTTTTGCATATCGGCTAGCGACACAAGAATAGCAATAAAATATACTTACATTTTGCATCTTAAATTTACTCAGATTGTACTTTCTTAGTTCGGTCTGAAAATCCTAATTACATGACCCATGTCTCGGGTTCCATAGCTTGATACATACTCCGCATTGTGCTGTATTTTGACTACGTTTCCAACAGATATCTCATTTACCTTATTGCACTCAAAACAACATAAATGTGATATTCCTTAGCGTCTTGACCTTACGCCAGATGATAGATCGCTCCGCCTACCAATCATGTGACCTGACAACCTGTTAACAAAGATATGTTTCAGTTTCGGTGATACGTTTATTAAAAATGATTTGTATTATTCAAAAAAATGTAAAATTACAAAGTTACATACACTATACTGCAGTAGACAATATTTATATTTGCAGTTCAAGTTAATATAGTAATAACCTAAGTGTTGTATTTCAGTAAATAATAAAAACCAATTTCAAAGCTGCTCAAGAACTTATGAAAACGGATATTCGCTGCGAAAGATGCCAACATATTTAGTAAATAATCTTATCCTTGTTTGTTTTATCTGGCTTATGTTTACACTGCCTTGGAATTAAATTAATTAAACATTGATAACAAAATCCTAAAATATTACTGTTTAGAAGTTTAATGTTGTATATAATAATTTTAATATTCTACTGTGTTTGTCAGACAGAATTTTGTTCATTGATGTCTGTTGATGTAAATATGACATAAATGTGTTCTTAATATATCGAACGTTATTTATATGAAACCATTTTTTGTTGGTATTTCTTATTATTACATGTGTGTATATCCCCAACCCTACTTCAGCCCCATGAGAAAGTAAAGATAAATTATTAATTATGTGCAATCAAACATTATAATTTAAATTTTCAAACTTTAAGATAATGCAGTCTGTACAAGAAATATAATATATATCACAATTCACAAGTTACGGGTTATCCACCCATATTCTAGACAAGTTTATTTTTACATATATTTTTCAATTTTAATTTCTTTCTACATACGTTTATGCAAACAATGCATGTAATTTCCATCAATTGTTTCTATATTCAGCTGACCACAAAACAATGTCTTTATTAATAAAAGTTTTGTCTATGTTCACGTGAAAATTACAAATCTAATTCCTTTTATAATTGTGGCGAATTTTTTTCTCCTCAGTCTAGAAAAGAATCTAATCGACACAATATAGTCTAGTACGAATTAGTTTATCAACATGTGCAGCTTTCATTGCGATATCACAGCATGCGAAATTCAGTCAGGATTGTACTGAATCACACCTTTAAATTGACCTCGTGGAATAATAATTTTGCGATATGTAATTCTCGAGGCATGTACATAACTAGATTACAATAAATAACAGATGTGACCAAATACAATACATTTATCACATAAATTATTTTTATAATCTTAGAATGTGAATGTCATTTGCATTTTTAATGTTGCTTTAATAATTGTTCAGTCATATCGCAACTATGTCTGTAGTGTGGCAGTTTATAGTGAAGTCTAACACTGAAGCAATTTTCTTTTAATGTTGTATGATGTCCCACCCAGTCCCATTATTCTGACAACAGGTTGACATGTAATAAGACCGGCCTCTTAATGCTGAGCGGTTAACTAGGCATTCATAACTAAGAAACATTGTCTAACTAGGCATTTTAGTACCATTGTTTTCATATGTCTTCGGTATGACTCGGCTGCGGTTCGAAAACGCGACCTCCCGCATCCGATTATCTAACCACTAGGCCATCGGAGCGGTCCTATAATCTTAAAATTTAAACCTAACTCGATAGATTGTATATAGAAGATGAATGTAAAGTCTCAGAAATTACGAGTATATGGTTTTAAAATAAATAACAGAAAATAGTGATAACGACAAGCTTCTTAAAATTTAAACAAAAAATTCACCTAGAATAGAAAGTGAAAAAAATGAGAGAAAAGAACTTACGGTATTGTGAATTAAATCGAAACGTAATCCAAGAATTAAATATACAAGTCAAATATATGACAAGTTCTAAGTGAATCTCATTTCAAATCACGATGAAATGTAAACTGGAAGGCGATAACGTATGTTGTGGTCAGCAGAGTACTGATGTGTCAAAAGTCTCTGGTTGAATGATATAAAAATATTATTCCAGTTGTGATCTCAGTATAAATTCCAGTTGTGATCTCAGTATAAATTCCAGTTGTGATCTCAGTATAAATTCCAGTTGTGATCTCAGTATAAATTCCAGTTGTGATCTCAGTATAAATTCCAGTTGTGATCTCAGTATAAATTCCAGTTGTGATCTCAGTATAAATTCCAGTTGTGATCTCAGTATAAATTCCAGGTGTGATCTCAGTATAAATTCCAGTTGTGATCTCAGTATAAATTCCAGTTGTGATCTCAGTAAAAATTCCAGTTGTGATCTCAGTATAAATTCCAGTTGTGATCTCAGTATAAATTCCAGTTGTGATCTCAGTATAAATTCCAGTGCATGTCTTTGTCCAAGAATTATATCAAAGCATTTTTGTATTTCTAGGAAAATAATCACTTGAATTAAATAATTTGAAGAAAGTAAAACTTCAGCATACCTGGACAGAACATAATACAACTAAACGTGTCAAAGTGTTTAAGCTCAACTAACAATTTTTTTTTTATATAGAAACAGCAGTTAGATGACTAACTAAAACGCAAACAAAATTCCCAGGTGGGGGTCAAGAGCTTATTTTTCTGGAAAAGCTAGAAGTTTGTTACCACATGACACATGATAAATATAATGTACTTCGGTATGACCTTGAAGAAACTTAATGATTCTTACTATGATACGGAATTTTTAAAAATTAAATATAAGTTCTTCACTTGAATGAAACAATGAGAGAAAAGAACTTACGGTATTGAGAATTAAATGCATGTATGTATGTATGTATGTATGTATGTATGTATGTATGTATGTATGTATGTATGTATGTATGTATGCAGGTATGTATGTATGTAATACATAAGAAACAATGTCTAAGAGGGAAGGAGGATGGTGAACGTCAAACGGTCACGGTACCCTTGGATATTTTGACAAATGTATCAGACTTCTTTAATACGACTCAAAAGAGGAAGAACATCCCAACCAAGTCCACACACCTACTACGTCTGAGATACCCACCCTAATGATCCCTTCCAAACCTTCCAAATCATCGGTTAAAGCTCATTACATCCCGTTCCTAAGTTGCTATATATATATATATATATATATATATATATATATATATATATATATATATATATAACAATAGATAGTTTTCCAATGGCCAAAATAAATTTAAACTCAAAATCCATTTTTGCCCCAGGATGGTCGTGTGGTGTGAGTCAGTGAATTTATGTCCTTTTATAAAAATCAAAACTAAGAGACACGTTTTTCTTTCTGGTTTATTCTGGTACAAACATACAATTCAATGCCACAGCACATCACAACTTTAAAACGTTCATGAGCTTCTTCTGTGTCTTTTCACTCTCTCCTTTTTGAATTTGTTTCACATTCACAGGTATTTCGTATGTTTCTTCATCACTTTCTACTCTTCTTCTTTTCTTCTCTTTTAGAACGTCTCTGGGTTCTTCTTTTATGGAGGTTACCTCTTCTTTTTCCTGCTAGAGATCCCTCTGGATATTCCTGACGCTCTGGATATTCTGAAGATCAATCATCTGTTTTCTGACAGATATAGCATGAATCTTGAATTTTATATGGAAAGGAGGGGGAATAATCCGTTGGCTTCTCTAAAGAAAACCGTCGTACGACATATCACAAGCTCGGGTCAGAAGTTCCATCTGATTTGGCTGTTCCATCTTTATGGTCTGATTGAGAGTGACTTGAATACGTGGAGGAAAACAATGATCTTTTATGTAGGCCACATACTGGTCTGACATGTATATATAGTAAATGTACTCACTTCGCGCTTAAGATGAAACGATCGCATCATATCGTGGAGATTGGAGAAGAAATAAAGACACTGAAAGGTACCTTATCGCCTTGCAAAGTAGCTAAGTCTTGGCTCAAATCAATTTGAAGATGACATAAGTGAGACAGAATCCAGGGCCAAGGATTTTACACCACCAGACCCTGAAAATTACTAGCACATTCAAGAGACGAACTAACGCTCCTCTAGAACATTCAGAAGTCTGACGTACAGCTGACTAGATGTGTGTTAGCCAAGGCAATCGTGGTGTAACGAACTTATGCCAAATAGAACAACATGGTAGAATGGAAAAAGAGCCTAGCAAACTATTCAAACATCGAACTGAGCCGAACAACGATGAGAAGAAGGACTCCTGTTACAGAAAACGGGGATAACAAAAACACACCCTGTGGCATTCCTGAATTGCAAAAATTGTAAGACGTCCAGGCTCCACACAACACCTTGAAAGTGCACGCTCAAGAAGTGCGTGGACCACTATTATTTTGAGGCAAAGATTTCGAAGATGGCAAATATATTCACGTCTGTCATCCCGATGACTATTTCAATATCATTACCAGTATCACCGCATTCCTGTCATACCGCTATTATTGTGAGAAATGTAACTATGGCTATAACAATCGAGAGCAACACAAACATTGTGCATTGATATGATCAGGATGTTTGGCCTCTCAACCCCGTCTTGACGAAGGATAACCACGAGTGCATTGCCTTGGTTGTCAGCGCACATTTGTTAGTTCAACCTGTCACCAACAACATCTCAAGACGCAAGATTCAGAGCTGAAACGTGTTTGTCAATGCCCGAGATTGTGCCCTACCTGTGAAAAGAAAGAAATGACCAAAAGCTATTTTCCACACCTTTTGCGCACCAAACAACGAATAGCTTTCTATTCTTGGTACCACACTCCGATGTGGGCATTTAACTGCATTGTTGTGGACAATTTTGAGAACTATTAATTTAACACGGAGGAATCGGTCTTTTAAAAGCAACTTGCACCATTGCCAAAGTGCCTTTCTTAGTGTACCGCCAACGATACATGCCCTCAAACGTCCGATTTTGTCAAACGTCAATATTCCGTCAAAGCTAGACACACCTCCATACTGCGTGTCGTTCCTTTCAAATTGGATTATGCCATGAATCCTGACGAGGAAGGTAGAAATACGTATCATGTTCATCGCAAATTTGTATAACCTGATTATTTGCCAGCCAGTAAGTTGTATTTTTACACTGTCTCCATTGCCATAAAATGAGATCTGGATAAAATATTTCATTCACCAAAGCGAAAGTCTCGGGGAAACTCCATTTTCGAAAGCAATTCTCTAACGACTTGTAAGTCATAAATTTATCCTGTGTACCGAGACGTCACTCGACAGCGAGGACATGGTTTAGGAGATATGTTTAAAAGGTTTTTCGTTCGCTGGCGTCTGTGTTGAAACCGAAGGTAACACGATGATTGCACACTTTGACTAACGGCAAATACTTCCAACACAATGCCATCATCGTCAAACAAAGCCCCAAAGAAGCTTTCTTGAGAGCAGGCAAAAACATTTTGATTCAAGCTGGCATTTGGTGCCGATGAGAAACTTCTATAAATGCCCTGGACGCTGTTGAGTCAGGCATTCCAGCTTCCCTGACTCGACTGCAAAGATTAGGCTGAGAGAGACGACGAAGACGCCCCTTTCAGAGGCCTTCACACCTATAGAGCTAGAAAGATTAAGAAACCATGCCAATATATTGAATCGTGTAGGGGCTTAATAAATTGAAAATAAGTTAAATTTCTTTCACACAATGATTATACTTATGTAGTACAGTTCTACACTAATTGTTTTTCGGACTTTAGTGATGATTTCTTGATTTCCATTACATGATATGGGATCAGTTCGTAGCCTCAACAAATCAAATTGAGCTACATCATAGCTAATAAATGCGTCGGGGTGTGTGACAAAGCGATCTAAGACGTTAAACTCAACAACAACTATTCCTATTCGACTTTTTCGTATGTGGTACAAAATATGTCTTTTTTGTCTTATACAAAACAGCGCTATCACTTCATATAAAACAACAACAAAATTGATGTTTCAAAAATTCCCTTCAAAGCAAACCAAGCAACAACAAAAGTATATTCAGCCAAGCAAAGTCCTTCCTGTTCACACATTTCATGTATATACCTCAGATACAACTTTGTTACGTGCCATTCTTCTCGCATCCTCACTTGATACTTTTCTATTGTACCAAGCTTAATATTGCATGATCAGTCCAGCTAGAACTATCAAGAAGAACAGACGTGTCGAGCCACTCCGGACCGAAGCCACCTGTTCCCAGATTTGATCTCAACCACCACCTCTACTATCTCCAACACGAAATACCATCTTTTTCCTTCTCTCAAGCACTAGAGTTAAGGAGGGGTTTTTACTTGATTAATAGCATCAATTTAATCAAGGTTTTTGTCCCCACAACGTGTTGGAGAGATTGGATGTATACTGTTTACTTGCTTTGCCAAAGCGTGCCTACCACCACCACCACTCAACGCATCAGGACCCAGCAGCGAAACAAACCGACATCCTCCACCAGCCAACACTCCTCCTCTCTACGCTCAGAACCCAGCAGCAAACCAGCCGTCCACTACAACCAGCCTACTCCATCTCAGGCCGCAAGGACATTTACATCAGCGCTGAATAAGTCTAACTGTAAGTCTTTAGTACTAAATTATACTCTGTGCTAAAATATTAAGTTACTTCCAACTTTATAAATCTTTCAAAACTACTACTCTCTCTTAAAACTATCCTCACTCAAACTCTAATACATTTAATTGAACAATTATTGTTATTCACAAGCGTAGGAAACATACTACAACAAGCTTGGGTTGCATTCGCAATTGAGAAGGATTACGTCCGACCTCTAATTCGAACCTTGCAATCATCAACAATAATTCAATTCAATTAAATATATACCCCTTAACTTCACAAATCTACCACTAATCAACCTATTAATTAAAGCTAGAAATCTAGACTCACTATACTTTAAATAAACCAAAACTAGAAATTCAATATGGCCGACCAACCAAAAATTCAGAACAAAGGAAAAATGGCCGCCACCCAAATTCAATCAGCCGCCAAATCAAACAAACATGCTATGCAACAAAGACAAGGGCAGGCAATACGTAGGAATAATGCACACAAAAAAGTGCAACAAAACTCAGTCAAATCAGTTAAACAAACAAATCCAAACAATCAAAGGAAATCTAGAGTTTATTCAACCCCTGAGTTAGACCTACTAAAAAAAAGAAGCGGCTAAACTGGACCCGCTATCGCCAATTAATTTTAATTTCCATAACGAATCCATACAAATTGAAGACTTGGACGCCACATTGGATCCCGGCGATTCCACACAAAATATAACCACCCAAATGGCATTATCCCCAACTAAAACTCAGATAGGGACTCTAAACACAATTTCGGCGGACGTGATGGAAAACACTCCCACCCGAACATTCAAAAATCAAATAGGGACTCTTAACTCAAATTTAGCGGACGTGGTGGAAAACACTCCCACCCGAACATTCAAAAATCAAATAGGGACGTCTAACTCAAATTTGGCGGACGTGGTGGAAAACACCCCCACCCGAACATCCAAAAATAACAAACCAAAAAGTAAGGCGGACTCAGTGGAAAACACCCCTCCCAAAACCCAGCAAACAAGGCAAACATATGCCCAGGCCACCAAAACTAGCGGAAAAATCCATAACAGTCAAAAACCAGGGCCATCAAAAAAATTAACAGAGGGAAAATTAACAAACACTACCCCGGACAAGGAGACCCCCCTCCCAACCCAATCACAGTCCCCAATACCTGGGACGGAAAGGGAAAGGGACCCTCCAAAAAGGGGAATAAAATGATAAAACAAACCCTAAAGCTACCACTTCCAACAATTCCACACACCCACAGAAAAAAGCATCAAACATAGAGCCTAAACCTAAATATCACAGGCCGGAATTAACTCTATTCATCAAGAGTAATTCCAATAAACTAATAAATTTATCTACTAATAGTATAGCAGGAGCACTATCTAGAGTACATCAAGGCTCCTGTAAAATCATAAGACCAAATACAAACTACATCATACTTCACTGTAGTACCAGTAACCAAACGGCAAAATACCTAGAAATAGATAAATTAGGCGGGATACCAGTAAAGGTGACCAAACCATACCAAATGACGGACCAGCAAAGAAACACTGCCATTGCAGAGAAAAACGTAAATAAAGGCAAACCCACTCCCACCCCCAAAACACCGCAACCAACCAAATACAAAGCGGTAATAAAATTAACAGGACAAATGTCCAAGTGGGACACAAATACCCTAAACTATAAACTAAAAGAAGGTGGCAATAACATCACCAAAACATATAAAATAGGAACTAGAGCCACCAAATGTACAATAACAGTGTTAGAATCTGAAACACCACTGCAACCACTTATCCATATTGGTACAACTGGATCTAAATATAGGGCAGAACCTTACATTAACAAACCTAGGTTCTGCTCCAATTGCAAACATTGGGGACATTTTACCACCAAATGTACAAACCCAACTAAATGTTTTAACTGTGGAGAGGCACATAAGGGAGAATGCAGGAGACCCAAACCAAATGCGCCCAATGTAAAGGGACACACCCAAAAAAGTCCCCATTATGTCCGGCCACAATTAGGGAGAAACAAATTGTAGGTTTTATGGATAGCAGCTTGGTCGACTATAAAACAGCTAGGAAAAAACACCAATTGAATAAAATAAATAACCAAGACCACACAAATAGGACAAACATAGCAGATACAATCGAAATAGAAATAAACAAAATAGTAAAAGCAATAGACAACATTATGAATGAAACAAACAAAACCAGTAAAACACAAGATTTACAAAAAAAACTAAAACAAACCAAAAGACCAAATTAAGGCACTAATTGTAGCAAATGACCTCATTAGAAATGGCTGACACAACTAATGGAAATGTTTCTATATGGCAATGGAATGCTAGAGGAATATACACTAACTTAAATGAATTAAAAATTAAAATAATTAACTCCAAAATTAAACCTGACATCCTCTGCATTCAAGAAACAAGGTTAACAAACAAAAACAAAACATTGCCAAGTTTAAAGGGCTACGCCCCAGGATACCTACAACAACGTAAGGAAGGATCGGGGGGAGGATTAGCCATTTATGTAAAGAACAACATAACATCTATAGAAATAGTACCTATAACAACAGAGGTAATAATTAATTCACATATAGAGGTACAATCATTAAAGATCAAAATAGGAAACAGCAAATTACAAATAATTAACTTTTATGACCCAGGGACTACTAACGCCCTTAGCAATGAACAAATTTTAATAACATTAACTACCCTAATCACTAGTGAGCGCACTGTCATATGCGGAGACTTCAATGCCCATAACAAGCTGGGGGGGAGGGGGGAGAAGGGAAGCTGACGGACAAAAGGGGAAGGTTGATTGAGGCCTGGGCCAATACATCAACCCTAACCCGACTAAACCCGGCAAACGGCGACTTGTCCGCCATTGACCTCACCCTATGCACAAAAACACTGGCACAAGTGGCTAAGTGGGAGGTGGATCAGTCTGACCCCATGGGCAGTGACCACTTCCTAATTATCACCACCCTGCAAATGACAGTGCAACCACAAGTGCATAAAAACAACCCCAGGTGGAACTATAAAAAAGCAGACTGGGAATTATTTAAACAAATACTAATTAACGAAGATACTACCCAGTTAGAATCTAATGACATAGACCAATATTACGAAAACATTACTAATGTCATTAACAATGCAGCAACTAACAGCATTCCAACCACTAAATTCAATGCATCCAAACTAAGTGTACCATGGTGGAATGACGAAATTAAAACAACCAAACAGGCTAAAATCAGAGCACTGAATAAATTTAAACGATCCAAAGTCACTACGCACTTTCTGGAATATAAAAACCTTGATCAAAAACTAAAACAACTAATCAAACAAGCAAAGATGAAAACATGGCAAGCATACTGTGGTACCTTGAACCACAAAACAAATTCTAAACAAGTATGGGACGAGATAAGAAGGATTAGGGGCAAAAACACAAACAATACCCCTAAAATAAATAATACCTCCAGCGATAAAGAACAAGCTGACTTATTAGCTCAACATTTTACTAGCATGAGCAAATACAGTAACCATACCAAAGAATTTCAATTACATAGAGCCATTGAAGAAAAAGCAAATCCTCAAATATTTCAAGACCTGGGACCTAAAGAATCCCCTTTAAACAACGAAATAACTAAATATGAATGGGACCAGGCACTTAAAACCAAAAAAGAAACTTCACCTGGGGAAGATAAAATAGGGTACATAATATACAAGCAATTACCACCAAACATAGTTCATATAGTAATAAATTTCCTAAATAAAATATGGGACACGGGAAAGCTACCAATAAAATGGAAACATGCGATAGTAATACCCATTTTAAAACCCAAAAAATACAGCCATGATATCAACTCTTATAGGCCTATATCTTTAACAAATAACATATGTAAAATCATGGAAACGATCATCAACAACAGAATCAAGTCACACCTTACTAAGAATAACCTCCTCTCAGAAAATCAATGTGGATTCAGAAACAAGCGCTCCACCACAGATCAACTAGTAAGACTTGAAACTGCTATCAACCTAGCATTTAACTCCAAACAAAAAGCAAGCAGAAACCTCATTGCGGTGTTCCTCGATCTCAAGAAAGCATTCGATCTAGTATGGACCAAAGGCCTTATAGCAAAATTAAATGATTATGGCATTACTGGACGAATGGTTAACTTTATCCAAGATTTTTTAACAAACCGCACAATAACAACTTGGGTAGGGGCAACTTACTCTGAGAAACAATACCTCGAAAACGGAACTCCACAAGGAAGTGTACTCAGCCCCACCCTTTTCAACATCATGATAAATGACCTAGATAAAAATATGGCAACTACCAAAGTAGAATTATCTCAATTTGCTGATGACGGTGGCCTATGGAGACCAGGAATCCCCTCCAACCACAAAAACATCTCTGAAATCCAAACCAGCCTTAACAGAATTGGAAACTGGGCAAATCAATGGGGATTTAAACTATCGCACCAAAAACCGGTAGCTGTACTGTTCACCCCACATAGAAAAAACATAAAATATCCCAAATTAACTATACAGGATAAGGAAATAAAATTTGTAAAAGTAGCGAAATTTCTGGGTATGTACTATGACCAACATCTAACATGGGCATACCACATAGATGACTTAGTAAAAAGATGTAGCCGGGACCTAAACTTAATTCAAAGCCTTAAAGGCACACAGTGGGGTGCTGACCAAGAAACATCAATAAAATTATATAGAGCCCTAATAAGATCTAAAATAGATTATGGATGCCAAATATACTCATCGGCTTCCAAAACACAACTCAAAAAACTAGACAAAATCCAACGAATGGCACTAGTAAAGAGCACCGGAGCTCTAAACACAACCTCGACAGCCGAACTACATGTAATAACGGGAGAATTGCCCCTACATCTAAGACGGCAAGAACTCATTTTAAAGTATGCAGCGCGGCTGTCCACCCACCCTAAAACGCACCCCACACTCCTGGCCATAAATAAAACCAACATCCCATTTAGAAAAGGCTTAAAACAAAAGCTACCCATGGGAAAGCAAGTCCATCTACTAAAATCAATATTACCAGTGGAACTATTCCCATTAGAACATAACGTAGTGTACGAACACGAACCTTGGAACAACGTACAATCTAAAGTCAACACCTCCCTAACTCAAAAAGGCAACAAACAAAAATCAAGAAATCAACCTCAAAATGGAAGCCTTAGAAATTATAAACTCTCAGTACCATCAATATACTAAAATATACACGGATGGATCCAAAATTACTAATCCATACAAAACAGCTGCAGCAATGGTCATACCAGAGCATAAAGTACAAATAGGCAGACGTCTCCAAGACTACTGCTCTATCTACACAGCTGAATTCTGGGCCATCCTAAAATCATTACAGTGGATTGAAGAATTCAAACCCAATAAGACAGTGATTATTAGTGACTCGCTAAGTGTCCTCTCTTCAATTCAAACAAACACCACTAAATGTAGGGAAGATTTTCTCAATCAAATAAATGCCAAACTAAAACAACTTAATAACGAAAATATTATTGTAGAATTCATGTGGATACCCTCCCACATTGAAATTAAAGGCAACGAAATGGCCGACAAACTAGCCAAAGAAAAACTAAGCGAACCAAATTTCGAGCCACTACAATATAGTACATCAGAACTATACAGTCTAATAAATACTCAAATAGATAAAAAAAAAATGGCAAAATGATTGGGAAACTAGCACAATAGGGAGAATGTTGTACACTACTGTTAAGGAAGTAAATAGGAATATAAAACCGCCCAAGGGCTTACCTATAGAACAAACAACCATAAATAGAATAACTATAGGTAAAACCAGGCTGGCAAACAGCATGGGAAAATACATAGGACCCTTTCCTCATAACATAAACTGCTACAATTGTAACACCCCTGAAGATCTCCATCATATCTTCAACAATTGTACCAAAACCAAACAAGAAAGGGACAAATTCAGATCAAAACAACTAGAAATTAAAGCCCCCTATACATACCCAGAGATTTTACAAAAAACAAACACAAACTTAGCAGGGACATATCAAAATGTGATAGAATATCTAAAAAACATAGAAAAAATAGATAAAATATAAAAACCATAACAACAATAAAATCCCAAAAAAGGACAGGAAGTGTAGGACCCTAAACGAATTACCAAGCAACCTCTTAAGGACAGGTGAGCTAAGCAACGGTTCGAACCATAGTGCGGTTTCTGGGCGCAACTATGGACAACCTTTGACGTGTCGCTTAACGGCCCCTGCTATTTGCGGCAAAGGCCCATATGTTGTCTCTCGGTCACCAAACCTCACGGTCCGGACCGGGGGGCGGTTTTCTGGGTGTGACAGTGAAAAACCCTTAACGTGTCGCTTAACGGCCCCTGCTATTTGCGGCAAGGACCCACTAGTCATCATCTAGTTGACCAAACCACATACCTGACCTCAAATTGAGGAAAAACTTAGGAAATAAGAATAAGCCGCACTAACCTGAACTCAAAACATCATAATAAGGGTTAAAAATGGTTATAACATCCAAAAAAAGTAGTATAATGGGACGCCATCAAAAAACAACAAAAAAAAGTAGGCAGTAAGAACAGGCAATCAAAAAACCAAAAAACTAACACCCTACTCCACTCTCTTCCTCTACTCTCTTACTTCTAAACTCCTCCTAGCAATTACATCAAGTATACAGTGCAAATCCACATTATACAAAAACTAGGATAATGTAAGTATCACAAATCAGTGAACCGAGACCGGTGCACATAAACTAGACAGGAAAATAGGAAAGGACCCCAAATTAGATATATAAGGTAGTCTAAAAAAAACACCCAAAGACTATCAGGCCCAGCGACACAAGGTCGCAAACAAAACTAAACAGTAGAAAGTAATTACGATAAGACCCCAAAATCTAGAACATATAAGGTAGTCACAACTCCAAGACTATCAGGACCAGCGGCACAAGGCTGCAACTATAACTAAACGCAGAAAATTAAGTCAATAATAGGGGCCCAAACAGCGAATATAAGGTGACCCAAGCCCAAGGTCATCAGACACCGCAACACAATGTTGCACAGAACAAATTAGAATCAACAACTCAAATAAATATCACACAAAACACTAATTTCCAAAGAACATCACAAAAAGCACTGTATACTTAAAACTTAGACAAATAGCACAGAGTATATAAATAGGGGTTAGACTCAGTAAAGCAGACTTCCAAGCATGGCCCTTCGCCACGCCCACTACCTACTCCACCTGCTACAACAACTACACGTGCCTAGCACGTCCATTAGTAACCAATAACAACGGATGGCATAAATACGAGTGTGTGCTGGAACTATTCCCACTCATATATAGTAAGGCCCTACAATCACACAGCAGTAACTCAATAGTTACTCAGATGTGACGGCCAAATTAAATAGTGTTCCCTGAACACGTAAACGCCTGTAGGGTGGTGGCTCTATTCCCAACCTCAGGATAAATTAAATAACCGTCCTTTGACGGATAAAACAGTGATAAGAGCCCTCGGGACGAATCACTCAAAACAAATATTCATCATCATCATTAATATTGCATTCATTTTAATGATGTTACAGATGGCTAGTGTGTCATCGCGAACATTACAAAACTACTGATGTAACAGTACAAATTAAAAATGCTGGTGTAACTGTTGAAATATCTTTGAAATTTGCTTTGAACACATCGTTTCATAAGCACATCCAATGTTATTCCACTCCCAACCCAACCCATAAACGTAATATTAGAAACAACGTAACAGTATTTTTTGTAATTTTTGTTTTTATTTTTTTTTAAAAACTTTATTTAATAATCGCTACGACAGGTAGGGGTTTTTCTGTTGTTATTTTCTTTCAGAGAATTGGGATTTCTTGACTCGCATCGGAAAGAGACGATGATATTCCAATGTGGTTGAAAAAGGCTTACTTTTCTTTCACATTGATTACAAGCATTTCATTGACGCTGTTTAGCATGGATGGCGGCTATTTCACAACAAAGATTGCAATAGAGCTGGCATTTGTAAAATATATATCTTATTGTCCTTGTTTGGAAATCACATTTCATTTCGATCACCAAGACAAATGCGAAAACAATTGATGTGATGCTTGCATAAATTAAGAGGGTAATTATAAGAGTTATAGGTATAAAGATGATATTTTGTTTATCAAGAAAATTGCTTTCGTTTTCTTGAATAAGAAGTAACGTTAGGGATAATATGCCAAATTTTAATAGTCCTCTCAGATTAACAAATATGGTAGTTTTTTTTAGAAGTTCGGAGCATTAGAAATAACAAATTTGCAAATAACGTATACTCCTTTTCATAGTTTTTGCTTATAGAAAGTGCCAACAATATATTTCATTGCCTGCAACAACAACAAAAATCTCAAAACGTTATAATTTTATGTGTACATGTTGAACACAAATCCAGTAATGGAATGCTACTGGCAAGCTTTCTCACATAACTACATTAGCTAATCTTAGACTCGAACCCATGCAGATAGAGGTGTGATGGCAGTGATCCACAACGGAGAGTGCTTTAGACCACTCTGTCATTCGGAGCCCCAAATGAAAATAGTAGTAAAATGCTTATTATACCAAAACCCCATATATGCAAATGCGAAAGATTGTGTGAACATGCCAAATACTAGAAAAATTTAACTGCCCAGCCAAGGTAAGGCAGGGTGGTTGTTTTATCAGAAATTTTATTTTCATTATTTACAGACAATTTAAAGATACATATGTCTGACCAGGATAATGGTGTATTAGCAGAATTTATCTATAGTACCGGTATGTACGCTGTATTAATGATATACGATGAGATGTATAAATAGTTCATTTAAAGGTAACGAGACATGCACAATGAGTGATATACCATGGATACAGCATACATACCATACATATAAGATGAGGTGAAATGGCAGTGGTCCATAAAGGAGAACGCTTTAGACCACTCGACCACTCAACGCCCCTTGTTTTCTAATTGAATAGTTATTATGGCTAAAATATTTAACAATAACAGTGATAACTCGTAACTATTTTGTTCTGATTTCAGAAAGAAATTTATTAACTATCTGATACAAATTTATAAGATGAAAATCAACCTTTCTTATCGCTCTGTTTACATAAACAGTAATAAGCATTCAATTAAATCAGGTTTGTGTGTGTATTCCATTGTATTTCTTAATATTTCACATGGTATGAATTGGCCTGGTGTTTGGTCTGAAATAACCTGTATTGGTCTTTGATTTAAGTACATTGCTGATTTCTTAATAGTTACTATACTTTTATTCTGTTGCTTATCTGTCTGGATACTTAAACTTCCAGTCTGCTTCAGAGCAAGTTTCCATACAATTATGGCATTATTCATTTTAAATACAGGTTCGTGTTGACAATGTACCCATAACTAGTGCTTGCAGAATGAAATATTTTTTCATAACTTTGGACCATTTTTCCAATATTTCATTCATTATCAAGGAAGCGTAGTTTCTTCTTATCTGTACAATTAGAGAACCATGCTTAATAAAATCACAACGATAGATATTCAAATTTCATGACCAACAGAACACTTTACAGCTGATCATAAGGCCTCACCCAAAGTACATGTATGTACTGCTTCATTAAAAAAAAATTAAATCCAGATTTCTTTGCTTTCTAGACATTAAATATTCCTTACATGATCTGTACCAAGTGTATTTTGTATGCAAGATATAATAATAATAATAATAATGTTTCAATTTGTAGAGATTAACTCATTAATCAAGTACTATCCTCCCTTGAGGCCCTCTTAAGGAGAGTATAACAATGCACATTTTACAAAGATAGCAATAATTTTATTTTAACATGCTTAGTAATACAATACTAAATTACATTATCTATCAGAAACACATGCATGCTCATGAAATCTCTTCTTAAATACTCTAATATTTTCAGCAGATGTTACATGTAGTGGAAGCTTGTTCCACAAAACTGTACCAGAATATTGGAAGCTCTTTTTAAATTGCTCTGTTCTTGGTTTTGGTGCTAGAAGGTTTCCATGTGATATTGATCTCGACTGGAATCGTGTTTAAAAAGGCCTGAATAAGTCCTGAAATACTCTGGTGCATGTATATATATATATGGTGATAATTAATCCAGCCACATTGTTCCCCATAATGAACCAAATATGATGATGTGTGTCCACATAGTGGCTTGTAGTATATGGATTAAGTTTTATTAATTGGAAAATCACAGCAATATAATTTCACTGCTTTGCATGGAACTCACGTGTTGGCTGAGCTACCATAGAGAGTGCAGAATGTTCTTTGTAAGTTGTACACAATTAATCATTCAAAGATTTGCCCACTAATACATTTTGATGTGTGTATTGCAACATGTGAGAGCTATATTTCGGAGCAATAACTACAATGAGAAAATTTAGGTGCTTCACAAAATTAAAAACAAAGTTTAATGAATTTAATAATCGAGAAGGTGAGATTTTAAACAATCAGAAATAAATTACTTGTTATTTTTACCATGTTTGTTTGAGAAGATAGAAGTATTTGAAGCAGTATGTGACATCATTTATTCAGTTATTAAAATAAAAATCCCAAAAATTGCACTGATTTTTTTTTCATTCCCCAAGTCATTTTAAACTAATTTGCTTAACATGCTTGCCCACAATGAAATATTCATAATGATGTCCACAATAAATCCTCAAGGCCAGCCTAATTTAGTACTTTTGTACCAAATATAAATGTTGATTTGACACATTTCCTCAAGAACTATTAAAGTCGTCATGCAAGAAAATCTTATATAAAACAAGTCCAATTATGCGGACAGAGATTAGAAACCAAATCTGTCCAATTCAACTAACTGCAGATGCAGAAGAACTGGCCCAGACATTGATTTCTGTAATTGAAAAGGAAATTATTGATAGAATCCACTCCATTTAGCAAGATGGCTATAAATTGTGTGGTTTGGAATCTGCCCTCATGCCGATTCTGTGCTTCTGTAATTTAAGTTATATCCTATAGGCATATTTACTTGCTGACTACATATATCAACTTAAAAGGAGATTCTAAACTTGTTCCTTATGTATGATCAAGTACTTTATTTAATAGCCAATTTTGCACACATTTTCTCTGTTGCTTTGCATCTATATATATTGAGTCTGTGCTTGTTGTTTTTACAGATAACACAGGATGCCCAAGTACGAAAAAGGTATACTAGGAGTTCGGAAAGATCCAAAGAATCAGATTTTGTTTTCTTTCAATGTGAGGGAAGGTGATGAGTGGCCTTCTGATGATTCCGATGATTCTGATTACAAGCCAGAAGAGTTTGATTTCAGGTATTTATAGCACTTCTGCCATGATTATAATTTTTGTTGTCACATCTGTATTAACAAAGAAAGGATGCTGTTCTGCTGTAATGCAACTTTATTAAAAATTTGAAGAGAATTTGACACATTTTGATACGATAAGGGACTTTGCACTAATGAAGGAGGTGTGCCTTCAGATATGGATAAAAATCTAGAGAAACCTTGAAACAGTTTTCTTTTTATACAAGCATCCTCCTGACCCATATTTCTTGGGTTTAGCTGTTAGCGAGATATTGGCCAGGTGAGCCGAATCTGACCAACTTGGGCCTCTTACTCATATTATGGTCTCACTTGTAGTATGTGTAGTAGAAATTGGGAAAACACTTTTTAGCAGATAAGATTCTGAGCTGAAGTTTTAGAAATTCAGATACAGTTTGGGTATGTATTCAGGTGTATTATAAATTTTACGATTGTGAGATTTAATCTGTTGAAAAAAATATAAGTGATCTGGAAATTTTATTTAAAGTATTTGCTTGCAAGTCGAGTCCAGATGCAAACTGTAGTGAGTGGTTCTGGGTCTGTATTTGCTAGGAGTAATTAGTAGAACAAACATCATAGACACTATTCTGCCTTTGTAATTTGTAATGGCAGATTAGGGTCTTTGATGTTTGCTGTTGGATTCAAATTATAAGCAATTATATATTATATCTGTATATTGTATCTTTTGTTAAAATCTCTATAGGGTTTAACAGAACATTAATTAATTTTTATTTTCTTCAGTAAATCAAAAGAAAGTGCTAGTTCAGATGACAATGAGTTGACACAAGGAGCAGCTGGAAGAAAGAAATCCAGTAAGAATCCATCAAAAAAGCTGAAAAGGGATGATAAAGACAGGAATGCCAGAAAAAATAAATCTGCTGATAAAGAGACTTTGTCTAGCGCCACCAAATGTACAGTTGAACTTCCATTGGAATTATGGGTGAAAATCTTTCACTTTATTGTGGAAACAGATGGGGCTTTACCATTTCTTCCAAGGTACAAGTCAGTTTAGTTTGTATCATATACAGTACATTTCTCCGCACATTGTTGTGGAGTGGATAGAGTTTATCCCTTGGGAATGTTAGATCTAGACTGAGGACTCATGAGTTCTATTAGTGAAGAGTCCTGAATTTTGGGACCTGGTTCCCACACATTGAAAATATAAACATAGAATATCTGAGATACAACCTCATGTTCAGCTTATTTATAGTACTTTAAATCAACATGTACATGTGACGCATCTGCTCAAGAAAGGACTGCAAGATAAACACATTTACCTTTGACCTTCTGTTTGTACGCAGACTCTGTTGAGCACACTGCTGTATTCCTTTGATAACAGGTTAAACAAATATAATTTTGATTGCTGGTTTGGTCAGTGGACAAGTGAAGGTGTTCAAAAAAGCATAATCACTTCAGTAATATTGGTTTGAGGCAAACTGGAATGTCAATTTACAATTTATTCATTTTTTGGTATTTTACATTCACCCAGTAGATACAGTACAGTCTCTCAGTCCATATAACATATACGTAACTGCAAAACTGTTCATGACTGTCAAGCAAAATTAATGTTACTTTGTTTTCTGTTTAGTTACTAATTACATTTTGACTCAGTTATCCTTTTTAAAACATTTGTATTGATACACATAAAACATTTTCACAACTAAGAACATGTACAAAATGTTTATTTAGACAGGGTTTAGCATATTAGGCCAACAGTGTTAACTAACTGAAACAATGCAATAATTCCCATGTATCTGTTGGAACCAAATCTTTAAAGAAACATGAAGAATCTGTGAAGAAGCAGAATTAAAAGCAGTAATAAGTAAGCTTAAATGCTAGAAGATATACATTGTACTGACAGAAGAAAAGCTCAGGCCAGTTAATAAGTGATAGGAATTATTATCCTCCATATTGCCGTTACATTTTTTATTTCCAGGACATCCATCATATTCTTATCTTCTTAAAATTAGTGGAAATGCCCACTAATATGCAAGCATAATAATGAAATGAGTAACTGTGGTAGAAACAGTTGTGCTTGCTTTATGAGAAATTACCTCGAGTTTTTTGTACGTTGGCTTAGTTTTAGCTTCACACAAACATATATGTTCTTATTCTTATATTTCAATTTTGCCTGGTATATCACCACCCAAAATTATTAAACCATGTGTTTGTCAAGACTATAAAATCTATATCGAATTGCATAGATTACTACTACTATGTGGCTTCATATATTTAATGGCTTTAAATGGCCAATTCATATTTGTTGTTTGGCATACATGTTTTTACATATCCCCAGAAGCCAAATGTACTATCAAATCTGTTTTGACCTGTAGGGCTTCACGTGTTATTCAATGGTATATTCATAATGGAAAAAATACACTGAATGCCAGCAAACTTTACCTTTGACAGTCACTGAAGATATCTATGATCACTTTATCTGTAGGAAGTATTAAGTCAGTCAAGATGATTATTTCTATTTGCTACTCTTTATAATATTGACACATGGTCCTAATATAACATGTTACAGTCTATGGAATACCATGATTAAGAATTATTTCGCAGTTGTCCTTGAATAAGATGAAATTCATGAATTATTTCTTCCATGACTTATAATGCTCAGGTCTAATCACCATTGCTTAATTGGTTCTATTGTATTTTGGGCACTCTTTTTCCGTTTAACCCACTGACACTAATTTTACATTATTTACCTCTTAAGGAACTACATATTTGTAATGGTATGTGATCGCACTAAATTAGAGGAGCAAACACGATTCTCTGAATTTAATCAGGTTACGGTCATAAACGAAATATGTATCAGTTGCAAGCTGCTTTATTCAGTACGTGTTATAAAAAATTATTGATAGATTTTCCATCATTTCAACAAATATTTGCAATAACACATTTCAGGAAATATCCCTAAGGACAGGACAGCTTTCCTTTGCAGTAAGTATATACATGTATACTACCACAGGCCATGAAACTATTATGAAGGTATCAACTGCAGGATCTAATTCACTGCCACTGAAGGTTAAATTTGAGACGTGTCCCGTGATGTAATTATATTTAGTCAGTATTTGGAAAAATCCATGAATTATTTGGACAGAAAAGGAGACACCATGCCATAGATTTGAAGAGTTTAAATTCCTTGAAGCCAAAACATTGTAATGTTGAGGTAAATATCCCTCAGTGAAACTGCAAAACAAGAAAAAGAAATGTTTCTCT
Organism: Unio delphinus; assembly: GCA_029339505.1. Lineage (NCBI taxonomy): Eukaryota > Metazoa > Mollusca > Bivalvia > Unionida > Unionidae > Unio > Unio delphinus. Next base: position 6,472,127 of record JAQISU010000131.1, on the reverse strand, counting down.
TGTTTCAGAGCTTCCAGGGTCTGTCAATCTTGGTATGAGGTGGCCTCTCAACCCTCACTTTGGCATAAAGTTGACCTTTCATATGGCTGGATCAGAGCGGATGAGAAATGTTTAGAGTGGCTGTGTAACAACCGCCTCTCCCAAACCAAGGACTTAAACCTGTCTCAGTGCAAAGGAGTCAACACTAAAATTTTGAAGGTATTCTTTCTCGAGTGTAACAGAAAATGTTTGAATTTCACAAGCTGTGTTTAATTCTCACCCTTATACATTAAATCTCCTTATCTATCAGCTTAAAAAGAAAACTCTTCTGAAGCTGACAATGTGGATGCCCCAGAAACAGCTGAAAAAAATTTAATATGGCATTTGCAGAGACGATCCTGGAGTCTCATAACAGGGAGCTATCTCATAATAGGGAGAAATAAAAGAAGTGACTTTTTCTTTTTTTCTATGAATAATATACAATAAATAGTATATTTGTTGTGATTAAATTTGAAAATGAAGTATTTATTTGAAATATATTGTTTGAACGGTTGATGTGACTTGTATTGAGTGGAATAAAAAATAAAAGTAACAGCAAATTGTGCATGAATATTAGGTAGTGTTTTGTGTGCACGTGTGCCAGAGAAGTTTCTGTTTTGCTTATGGGTTAGGTGTGGATAAACTAATATAAACAGTCAAGCAGATGGTTGGTTCAAGAACATGCTTGAGAAAGATGGAGCTGTAATGAAGTTGAAAATTTAGATTGTTTAAAATAAGCACTTTGTTTCTTTGTTGCTTGTAAATTTCTTTCAAGTACAAGATGAGGTATCAAATAAACCTGTCACTTATCAATTTAATGTTCAGATTAATTGTTTTGCTTTTTAAAATGAAAGTTGTCCAAAGGTATCTTGCTTGACTAATATCATTTGATATCAATGATATGCATTACATTATACGTGAAGCCTGTTCTGGGAGTTAAGAACTTTATTAGATGTTTTAGCACATTGTTCCATTTTACTGGTTCACACTCCTTGCTGCTCACTTTGTTGATATAATATTCATAACCATTCTTGTAATTGAAGCAGAGTGTTGATGTGGTGGAACTGAATAATAAATACCAGTTGTCTGTGTTCAAATTGTAGATGGGTGAGAAAAGTTGTCAGTGCTGGTGTCTGTTCAATTGGTGAAAGGAAATTCTAGTATTGGAGTTAGGTAAATTATTTATTTTCTGCACACAAGGGCATTCCATAAGACAGAAATTCTCGCAATCATTCAGAAATTGTCTTGCCATTGTACCAGCTATAACATAGATTCTCTATGTCTTTCCTCTGCCTCAGTATATATTATTATTTAACAAGAGACCACATCACAAAATTGTATGCTTTTCCATCAAAGCCACTGTGATTATGTACAAATTTTGAGGATTTTTTAAACAAATTATCTTATTTCTGTTTCTATACTTAACATTATCCATACTTAAATTGAATATAGCAACTATTAGAATATAAACCATGGGTCAGATGTTGATTCCTATCTCATTTACCAGGTGCAGATCACATCCAGAGATTTTCTTTATCATCAGCTGTAAAATAGTTTGTACCATAGATGCTCTTGAAAATGACATTTTTGTCCTACCACTGGTAGAATCATATGTATGTTAAAGCCAAGTGATCACTAACTATAGGTATCTCAGGCAATCTGTTCCCCATTCATAGGTCACATGCTTTGCTCTGTACGCAAAGTTTACAGCTTTTGATAGAAGTACAGAAAGAAGACAATCTTTATCAATGTAAAATAGTATTAATATTAAAAACTTGACTAGTCTTCTAACAGATTGACAAAATAGGTTTTTCTTCTTCCACAGACCAATTGGGCATTTAGCTTAATAGAATACTGGAGAGGCCTGATCTGAAATTAGAAGGACCCCAGGCATCAGATTCATGTTTTGAGTACTGCTGTATTGCATTATATGAACTGATTTCTTTATTTTCAGATGATCTCACAGAGTTGTCCAAATCTCAGAAGCATCTGTTTGACTCAATGCAGGAAATGCCCCGCTGACACCCTGACTATTTTGGCTGATGGATGCAAGCATCTAGAAGATGTTGATGTTTCTTTTACCAATGTAGGTTCAGTATTCAATAGTTAGTATTAATACTGCTATTATAAAAGACAAAATTCATGTTATAATTTATATAATTAACACAGATGAATTTAGATTTAAAAAAAGGAAATAATCTGGTATGTTTTATTTGTGAAAACTGCCTTAGTATCTAATGATTCTTACATGATGTCTTGCAAAAATCTAAGATATTTGAAACTATAATTATTTATACAGAATTATTCAATGACTTTTCTCAATATAGAAAATGTAACATTATAGTTTATGATTTTCAGTCTGGTTATATTGAATGTGACAGGTTCCTTAATACACAGTTATCCTTTAAAGCAGGATTGCTATATTTTCATAGAATGATGTGGTGTCTCATGTTCCTCTACGAGGATTCATCACCACACAGGGATCCTGCATCAGACGTCTGACCCTCGGGGGAAACACATTTGTGGGGCTCAACCTTGTCCTAAATGACCTTATGGTAAGAAATAGTGAAGTTAGAGACAGACCATGTATATAACATATATAACCATGTTCAACACAGACTACATGCAAGTTATTTATCCTCTTATCTCACTTAGATTTGTGTTTGGCCATCAGTAACCATTCACCTTATTATTTGTCACTTGGTTTCTATTGTTTGTTTGTATATTATCATAAAATATATAATTTGTAGATTAAACCTCCTTGACATACCTAAAAATTTAACTAGCCAGATAGACTGGTTTTCCGTTTCTGCCCCAGCCAACCATGAAATTAGATGGCATCCATCTGAAACGCTGTCCGCAATTTTTTACATGGTGGATTGAAATTATTGGCTGAGTTTACTCATCTTTATAAGTTCTTCGCAGCAGTTGTGATTGTGAGTCCCCACTGCCTGTCATGTCTTCTATTATGGGATGAAAAGATATAATGGTAGGGGGAACATATTTTTACATGCTGTAATTCTTTTTTTTTTTGCTTTCACAGGAAAAATGTCCCAATCTGGAGTTGCTGGACATTTCCAATGCTCTGTTTTCCAACAACAATATACCTTTAAATATAGAAAAATTCCAAGCTGGTTGTCCAAAACTCGAGATCCTCAGATTGGCCAACTCTCCATTTAGAGCCAACTCATGTTCACAGAGAGAACAGGTATAGTAAGAACATATTCTGCCTGACAATCGAAGAGAATGGCAGCTGTTAATGATATAGAGAAATAATTTGGAAATTCTAATTAGTAAATGCATATGGTAAAAATAACTCACTTCTGCAAAATAGATGTAAGTTATTGTAACATCAGCATCAGCACAGATAAATGCATTATACATATGTTACCGAATGTCAACCATTTCTTCCCAGAAACTAGGCAACAGTCTGAGGGTGTTAATCTTGTACATGCATGTACATAATTAACACACACTCGTCACAAATATATGTCACAATGACTTATATTCATTCTTCAGTGACTTTGGTTAAATGTTGTGATTTAGCTTTATTCTTTATTTCTTATCACAATCAAATCATGAAGCTTTATGATTCTTGTATCTGTCTTAGTATCACACCCTTACCAAATTTAGTTTTATTCTTTATTTCTTATTACAATCAGCTCATCAAGCTGTATGATTCTTGTATCTTTCTTAGTATCACACCCTTACTTAATTTAGTTTTATTCTTTATTTCTTATCACAATCAACTCATCAACCTGTATGATTCTTGTATCTTTCTTAGTATCACACCCTTACCACAATGAAAGATCACTGTAACCTACATTTCACATTTTATTGACTTGGCATTTAGCTCATGATTCACTATGTTTCTTGCACTATATATATATATATATATATATATATATATATATATATATATATATATATATATATATATATATATATATATATATATATATATATATACATATATATATATGCATATATATACATATATACATATATATATATATATATATATATATATATATATATATATATATATATATATATAAACTGCAGTGCCTAGGTTCATGTGGCTGAGCAGTCTAAAGTGCTCTCCATTTCAGATCACTGCCATCTCACCCCTATCTGTGTGGGTTCAAGTCTCATATTCTGCCTATGTGGGTATGTGAGAAAGCTTGCCAGTAGCTGCTTGTGGGTCGGTGGTCTTTCTGGGGGTTTCCTGGGTTCTTCCTCCACCATTAATACTGGTCGCCATGTATAGCCTATCATGAGCTGATAAATGGCGTTAAACCCTACAAAAATGAAGAAGAAAAAACCTAGGTGAGGGAATCAGTCTTGACATGTACTCACCCCCATCACAAAATAAGTTGGTCACGACCTATATTTTATGCTTCACTCACTGGTTAAATAATCTTAGTTATTTAAATTAGTATCACACCATAAAAAATATAATTGAACTACATTTCAATTTTTTTACTTATAAGTAACGTTTTTGTGTTCAGCTCCTAATCAGATTGGTTTATTTTGCACACTGTAAATAATATGTTACACCAAGATTCTTAAATTTGTTAAAGGATGCATCTTGATGAGTATTAACAAAAATAGGTCATTATGACTTATATTTCATGCCTCGCTTAGTTTGTAAAATTGTTTTAAGCATATTTCTTAAGCTTGTTAATGCACTAATTAATCATAAGCTAGATTATTTTGTGCATCTCTGTTAGTACCACATCCTTCCACAAAAGAATGTAACTGTGACCTACATTTTACATTTACTGGCTTTGGTTAAGTTCTTGCTCTTAGCTCTTACGTATATAGTGTTTAGCAGACTATAAATTTACTGTCATACCACAGTTCATGAAATTTAGTGAGGTTTGTATCTTGATGCGTCCATTTGAGTATCACAGCCTTACAATAAAAGACAGTCACTGTTTCCAATATATATCATCATTTACTAGCTTCGGTTAAGGTTTTGTCTTTTTCCGATGACCACTCAAGTTTTTTTGTTTTGAGCATCCTATCCAATCTGGAATCATGAAACTTTCTGAGCATATGCATCCTGATAAGTTCTACATCCTTTTTACCAAAAGAAGTCTGTGTGACATATATTTCTTGTTTCATTGACTTTTTTCCAATTTTTTGTTAACTGTTACTTATTTGGTGCTGTTTACATTCTAATCACACAATGGATAAAGTAGATGCATCGCTTTTACTATTACATCTTTTAAACCAAACAAGATCGCTGTGACCTACTTTCCTAAGGTTTCATCTCTTTGATCACATTGATTTATCCATATTATACCAATATAGAAGGCCATTTCTAACCAAATAAAAATCTTTTAGTTAGAAAAAGGGGCCAAGATCACTTTAGCACCAATTTATTTTCTACGTGTTGATGTTTACAATTGCTGCTGGAGACTGGTAAATGTAGAGACGAGCTATGCAATGAAATATTACTCCCAATTTTTATAGCAATAATCGATAACGTTTTGGTTTAATTTTCTTGTTTGATTTAAAAAAAACTGTTAATATATTTATTTAAACAAAATACCTTCACGCTATTATGGTAAAGTAGGTAAAATATATAATATTTAAATCTTCTTGTAGAATATTCAGTCTTATATTTTTTTTAACTTAATTCGTTTAGGGTACATTAAGAATGGAAATGTCCTATATGCAAGTGAAATGGGATTTTCTGATATAAGTGATATTATTAAGGGGTTTTCATATTTTCTGATATAAGTGATATTATTAAGGGGTTTTCATATTTTCTGATATAAGTGATATTATTAAGGGGTTTTCATTTAAAATTTCTGTCAGATATTGGCCTCCATGAGCAACATTCATTAGTGGTCAGAATAAGTTCTGTACTTTTTTCCAACATTTGTTTTCTTTTTCCTGACAAGGCCGAGTCTGAGGGCTTTCTGCATCTGAAAGAGCTGAGTATAGCTTCTAGCAGCTCAGGAACTGTGGACACTAGTATAGGTATCACAGCCAACCTTTTGTACAGGTTAGTTGCTAAGCATTGATTTCCATGGTTTACAAAATGTGGACACTAGTATAAGCATCACAGCCAACCTTTTGTACAGGTTAGATGCTATGCATTTTCATGACTCAGGAATTGTAGACACCAGCAACCTTTTTTGTACATTTTAGTTGTTGAGCATTGCATTTTACAGCTCAGGAATTGTGGACACCAGTTTGTACCCACTTGTGACTTTAAAATTGGATAAGCATCTTGGATATAAAAATGCATAAAACTTTTCATTCCTTTCTTTATACATGTACATTCTAACCTTATTGTCGCCAGGGAGGCTCCTTACTTTGTCACATTTGTTTGCATGTCAACCCAAATGGAAACTTTCAGTGTAAACAGTGAACCTTTTCCTGTTCAGATCTGTAAAAGTTCATTTTCAGTGCAGAGGTGAGGTCTATAGTGTGACATATATAGAAGGTAAAAATGGTGTTATTTGCATCCAATATGTGCAATGTCTAGTTTAAATATTTCTCAGATACATTTAAAAATTAATGGAGCAAGCAGTGTATCTCTTATGTCAATGGTTTCATTTGATGTAACTCGCAAAGTTACCATATTTATGGAATTATTATTGAATATGATCTACGTCACTCTTGTTGTCTACAAAGATACAAATTACGTATTCATTATTGAGGTCCATTTGAAGAAATTGTATTTTTTAATTTTTTTTTATTTACCTTAGCAATGTATTTTTTAATGTTCTTATGCATTGCAACTCTTTGCTTAAACACATAAATATAAGGATTTTTCATATTGAATCTGCAAGTATGAATATAATATTTTGCCAAAATAAGCAAGAAATTACACAAACTCTCCAGTTTTTCACTTACTAAAAATGTTTCTTTTTGACAAATTTACAATAATTAACCAAAAAGGTGCAAAAAGTTCAATGAAACAGTGCCCAACTGTGAAGTAATATTGCAGTCATAGATTCTATGACACGTATGTTACATATTTCTGAAAAAAACAACAAATGTTAACCTATCTTCCAGATCATTATACTGCAAGTTTAGGAAATTAATTATAGTTTGACTTTAATCAGTAAACAATATTGTAGTATTTCATTTTGGCATTCGTTCTTTTCTCATATAATCTGTATACACAATGTTAGCAAAAATAGGTCTTGGAAATCTCTGTGGTCTTTGAAAGTTTGGGAAAAGTCTTTGAATTTATCATTCATTGTTCGGTATGAACCCCGTAGAAGATATGCTCAATGCTTTCATTTTCACTCTTACAGAAAGTACATTTGTTGTCGTCTGTTATGTCGATTCTTTTCAGAAATCATTTTTTAGCGATTTTTCTATGGATTAATTTAAAATTAAAAGAGATCAGCTTGGTATCTTTGGTACAACATTTTGCCCGGCTATAAATCTCAGACTACTCGTCCCTACTTATATTTTTATTAAATACTTGCATCCAAGTTTTTGCTTAGCAGTGTGTTGCCTTTTAGATTTTTTGACAAAAAGAAGTGATATTTGTTTTTGCAAGTTCATTATTTTATCCTCCAGCATATCAGAATTATTCTGTACTAAATGATTTTTATGGTTTCTTTCCATGCTTTTGGAATTTTGGATATTAAGAAGAATTATTTCAAGAAATCATCGCTTCTGGTTGTTTTGTTTTATTATTTCAAAAGGTATTAATATACCATGATCATCAACTAGATCATTCAGAATTTCCAAACTAGCTCCTGTCCAGGATTTGTATTGATAGAAGATCGAGGGGGGTGTGTGCAAAATTTAAAATACTCGTGGACAGATACTTGTTTGGACTTTGTGGTTCCTCTTTCCAATGGATAGATACTTGTTTGGACTGTGTGATTCCTCTTTACAATCTAGATACTGCCAAAATTACATCTTTCCAAAACTTTTTAATGAGCTTACTACATTCTTCTAATTTTTCTTTTGCCCTTGATGCCAAATATCCTTTCTATTTCTGAGTACAGTTGTATTGACTAAGTTTTGCCATGTTCTATTTTCCTTTCCCAGCATTTTTTAAAACCCATCTTAATATACCAAATAAATGAAAATATGTGTCTCATATTTAGTCCTCCCTTGTTCTCTAGGATAACTAGTATATCACGTTTTATTCTCTCTATTTTTCCACCACATACAAATTTAAATAATGTGTGATTTAGTTTTGCTTCAACTATTGCTGATGGATTTGGAAGTACTGGAATAAAGATGTATGAATATTGGCAAAACAGGAGTCTACAACAATTACCTTGCCAACTATTGACAGATGTCTTTGACTCCAGCTTGCCAGTATTTGTTTTGCCTTTGTTATTTTCTTCATATAATTAATTTCCACTATTAACATTAATACAGTGTACGATAGACCACTAAATGAAGCAACTCCATTTGCAATAACTCAGTATTCCTCTAATTCTAATTTTTTTTTTTACACTAAATTTTCCAGAGTTTCTGTATCTAATGATCCAACAGTCCCTCTGAATTTCTAATATTTCTTGATCAATTTTCTTATTTTTTTCTCTTTTGTTTTCCTAATAGAGTAGCATACTGTTTCAGACCTTTTTTCATTTTCAAAATTTCAAAGAACATTTGATCATTACAAGAAATAGAAACAAGGAGAGAGTCATCTTTATTTCCTTCTACATAATATTCCCAGGTTCTTCCTCCACCAATAATACTGGCCGCCATGTATAGCCTATCTTGTGCAGAAAAATGGCGTTTAAACTTATAACAACATTTTACTAATCCAGATTTCTCAGAAAACTACTTAGTATTTGGCTGTTAGACATGTCAGCCAGGTGAGTGATCACATATCATCTTGGGCCTCTTATTTATTCGGTTTCAGATTACTGAAGACATCTTACAATCTGAAACTGTTAGACATGCGTGGCATCAGTCAGTACAGCTGTATTGTGTCCCTGTTAGAACTTCCCATTGAGGGTTTGGAGAGGCTCTACATGAGTTCTAGTGCTGTAGCTAGGTTCGATATGCTACAGGACCTAATCAAAAAGGTAATTATTTCAGTGTGATCATCCTTACCACCACAACCATCATCATCACCAATGCTAGCATTATTTATCTTGCCTATGGTAGGATGGTGAAAAATAGGTGTCACTTTTCTGGCAGTAAGGGTACCATAGTCAAAAGTTTTTTATTAACATTTTGCAAATTAGATATGAGGGTTACAACAAACAAATGGATAAATGTGAGACACCTGGTTTGTAAAACACCTGTTATCATTAGCTGTTGCAGGCAGCATCATTACCAATACCGGAAACGGGAGATCGTGGGTTCAATCCTGTCCAAGTCATACCAAAAATTTTCAAAACTGATATCAACCGCTGCCTTGCTTGGCGCTCAGCATTGAGAGGTTAGTGTTATGAGGTCAACCTGGTGTCAGGATAATATAACTGGGTTAGACATCATGCTGCATGTCTGCGGCATGATGTCCCAGTGCTAGACATCACTATAAACTGCCTCAATGCAGACATCATAGCGATATGACTGAAATTTTTTTAAAGCTATGTTAAAAATCCTAATCAAACAAACAAACATTACCGATACAAATGTATACTTATTGTGAACTTGAATGCCTAACTAGCTGCTAGTTAAAATAGTTGACCATCGGCTTAATGAAAGTTTCGCATTACAACTGGATTGTGTTCATCTCTCATATATAGAAAAGTTACACTCAGTTAACCGTTCACAACGTCTTGGCCAGGTTTATAAATAGACCAATCTGTTAGATGCTAAAGTATCACTCAGTTGGTGGGGATTACTTGTTCTCTATGAAACAAAAAACTATTGCTCATCTAACAGTTAACCAATACTCTGCAAGTTGATAATTGTAATGGTTCTAAACATGCACAACTCTGACCCAACTATTATCTTACAGTATAAATTATATATATAATTATATAATGTTGCATTTGTGATTCCCCTGCTCTCTCTCTCAGATGGTAGTGGATCGAATTATCATGACAATTATCAATTTTATTCCTTTTAATTATTAGGGTGGCAAGAGACTTTCGGGAAGTGACCCCGATTATGATTATTATCACAGTAACGCTATGTTGCTGTCAGATAACTCAAAACTCTTTTCTGGCAGGTAAAAACATCGAGTCATTAAATATCCATGATGCTCGCCTGCACTCTGTTTCTATCACTTTTATAAACCGAAACGTTATGAAAATTAATCCTGGTGACATTTTTTCCACATGAAGTCACTGCAGAGTTAATCATGGACATATCGAAGAACAACTCTATTTACCACATACCTCCCTCTCTCTCTTTCTCTCTCTCTCTCTCTCTCTCTCTCTCTCTCTCTCTCTCTCTCTCTTTCTCTCTCTCTCTCTCTCTCTCTCTCTCTCTCTTTAACTGCTTCACATTATTTCTCATTTGGGTGGTATTACCATCATCTCTACTGTCCACAATAGTTCAGGTAAGGTTACCAAAAGTTGCTTCCCCTTCCAAGAGCTAAAGGTATTGAATGATAAAAGAAGGATTTTTAGTCCAATGTAATGTTTTCCTGAATCCAGTTTTAAAAAATTAATTCAGGCTTTATTCTGTACTTAACCTTGACAAATTAAAGTTAACCTAATTTGCAGTGTTAAAAAAAAATGATGTTTTTGGCAACTAGCACTAAAATCATTGTTTCTGTCAGGCATATTCCAATATGAGCTTCCAGGAAAAAAATCTTCTAAAAAAACAGTATCAAGAACAAATTGTCACTTAATGTTAGACTATTTGAAGCTTATTGTGTGAATTGTTATTTTAACATCTTAACATTTTCAACTCTTTTGTTGCAAATGATTTTTTTCAGTTGTTTGCTAAGATCTTTGCAATTGTTTGATTCACATGTCCGTAGACACAGCAACGTTTTCCTGATGAATAGTCTTTTTTTACAAACTGCTTCGAACTAGACAATATAGATATAAATGATGTAGAGATAACCCTCGTAATGAGCTTCATTACATGTTTATGTCTATACATTATGAGCTAATTTATTTCCTCTAGACTGTATCTTATTTACTTATCCTGGTGATTATTAAGAATAACAATGATGATGTCTTAATAAGCTTGGGATAATGGTGTGTTCCTGTGGCCATCATTTAGCAGTTGTTGTTCTTCAACAATTATTGTTTACAACTTTTTCTCAAAAACTGCTTCAACAATTTATCATAGTTTTAATTTAAAATTTCTCATAATTTTAAAGGGAGCATTCTGACATCAAGGACTTTCAATTTTTTTTACTGAATGCTGATCTTCCATCCAGTATGGCAACCATTACTAAAATAGAAAAGCCTTTCAACAACAAAAACTGAAACAGAATTCAAGCAACATACACAGAAAGCTTGCTGGCATAAATTTAATCAGATGATGACAATCCACAATCAAACACGGCTGCTTTTAGAAACATCTTTCAATGACTTCTCAAAAACCTTGAAACAAACTTTTTCTAGATTTTATGTAAAATATCATGACTTTCAAACTGATGCAAATGATCCTGATCTTCATCAAATTTTGCTGCTGGTACAAAGTTAATAAAAACAGCTGCTGTAAAACTGCTCACCAAAATTTGACTGAATGTTAGAGAAACCATTATTGTTTATGGGCTTTAATTTTTATGCAAATATTGAATAGATTTTGACCAAATTTAAAATAAAGTATTCTTGCATGAAGGAGTTTTATGTTTTATACAAAATAATGCCATCCCACCATGAAACGTAGCATCTATTAAAAATATAAATAAAATGTTCAAATTCACAACAGAAGAATTCAACGAGACTTCAGCAAAGCTTGAGAAGAAAAGCATCATGGGTTTTCAGATTGTTGAGCAAATAATGACAGGCTAAACATTCTAAAAATAAATAGATATTGAAAAGTTTGTTCTAAAAAATGACCAGTTAACAATTGACCAATTTTTAAAAATAAAAACCGTCCTGACATCAAGAGCTTTGTTTTAATAAACAAATTACCAGTTTGCCATCAAATATTTGCACTGTTGCTGAATATGGAATACTTCAAATAACAGATATAATATATATTTATTTTAATTTAATTGTCAGTTTTAAATTCTTGTTTTTTATTTTTCATTACATGCTCTTGTAATGTAAATAAATGTATTCACTGGAGACAGTATGTTTCCAGAAAATCGGTTGACCTGAATTATTCTTTGGTAAACAAGTAATGTTGACCTAGATCCTGACCTTGATTCAAGGTTAGTAGCAACAACATAAACTTGTTTTATTTTAGTTTTAAAAATGTATGGTTGTTGTCAAGGTCAAGATGGGACATTTGAATTAAAGAAGTAAACAACTATTTATTCTTAAAGTAAAATGATTGGTTCTTATTAGTGTTGTTCCGATTATCGATTATAATCGATCATCAGTTGGTTGAGCAAACCGATAAGATAATCGATTGTGAAACTCCATAATCGATTGTGTGCAAAGGGAGACAACTTTTTAGGTGCATGCAAAGCACAAAGATTAGTAAAACTCCCAGCCACTAAAGTTGACCTGAAATTTATTAATCCCTTCACAGCTACAAATACAAAGTCTTACGATTCATTATTAGGAACATATAGTCATTATTACATGTTCAAGTTGTTAATTTGTTGAGTTAATAAAATTTAAACACATTTTGTTGATTTGTTTAAGTTAAATTGCAACATCTTTTGTAGTATTTATAAACAATTACAAACAAGAAAATCATGTCCTTCTATACTTTAAATTATAGACACATCACATATGAACGAAAGAATTTCGGGGATGGTAGCAGTATTTCAGTTACATATGACAGATCAGTCATAAAAAGTTGCATTCATTTAACAAAGTTGTAGAACAAAAGTAACACAATGTATTTTTGTAATATTATTGTCAGGTTAAAGTATACATGTCATTAAAATAGATTACTCCTGTATATTTAGAAACATACTGAATTCTTGATCAAAGATATAACTGTGTAACAAAAATTAAAATTTGACTCTTAGTAACCGATTATAATTGATGATCAGTTGGTTAAGGGGAACCGATTATCAATTATGAATTTCTGACCGATTCCCTAGTTCTTATCAGGGTCATGTTGGGAGTACTTCATAATAACATGATCATGTGACTTCTTTCCCACCACCCTTAATCTTTATTTTGCAGTTTGGATTTTTTTTAAACTGCTCATTAGAATACGATATAATCTTTGTGTTAGTGAAGTAGAGTTAGTTTGGGCCTTTTCCACCTAACGTTAAGTTATTTTTTTTGTCGTAGCTAGATTTTATACCCATATTAACTTTTCTTCAGTTCATTTGGATTTTAAAGGATTAATTCATATATTTCATAATATTTGATGTGCTCCTAAGAAATTCTTTGACAAAGAGAGTTCATCAAATTATTATTCAGATTTCCAACAGCAAAGTGTTTAATTTTGTGTTTCTACAAGCACAAAAACAGACTTCAGCATACATCGACATCTTCCATTTTGTTTTTTTCAACAGGACTTGAACTTGAACAGAATTAGAACATATCACAAGGACTTTTATAATTGTAATTTAATTCATGGATTATTTTTGGATTTGATTCTTAAAACAGTTAAGTTTTTTTTCTCCAGGGAAATAATTATTTGTAAAATTTTACAAAGCTTGTTTTTTTTTCACTTCTACATTGTTTTTTTTTTAGATCTTAACCACTTAACCCAGATTCAGAAAAGACCGCTGAACAAAATTTGACTAGGTTTGAAAGAAAGAATTTTGGAATAAAGATTTTTCAATTTTGGAAAAGTGGTGTATCTCTGAAAAGTTGCTCTACAAAACTTGACCAACTTTTAACAGAAAGCATCCTTGCATATAATGGTTTTTCTGTGTGTGCCATTTAATACGGATGAAGATGCATACACTTTGCAAACCTTCAAACAGTTGAGTGATCTATGCCCACTTTGGCCTTTTGTCAAATTGGCTGTAAGTCAAAGAAAAGAAATTAAATTATCAGTTTTAGTCTGTTAATCAGTGTGACCAACAAGCATTTTTGAATATGCTATAGCAAACTGTTTACAGTTAAACTTCCCACAACCTGCTGTTCTGCAATCCAGATTTCTTTGCAGACTTTCTATATATTGTTGTCCTAACATAAGGCTGATCTAATAATGCTAATCAAACCTCTTCATGCTAAGTATCCATATTAAATGGTCAAAAAAATCATGATCCCAGGAGTGTCCACTTTTGCTTAGTTTTATTGAATTATTCTGTTTGTTCATGTTCCAAAAAGCAGTTAAACTATGTGGTATATGTATTATCACTACAAAGCTTACTAAACCCTGTTGTCGTCTTCATAATATAGTGGAAGCACAGTCTTTTGGAAGTAGATCTTTCCTGGAACAGTTTCCATGGTGAAATCCTTGACCTTGGCTTGTATGCCATTACTCAAGGTGAAGGTCAATCCCCTCTACAGAGACTGAATATTGCCGGAACACCTGTCAACTTGTTGCCAGTCCAGTGAGTATTGTACATAAAATCATACAGATATTTGACAGCTTGGTTTCAAATAATCATAAAAGATTTTCTATTAAAATTTTCAAATGATTTGTTATGCCATAGTCATTGTATGAAATGGTATAGAGAAGACAAAAGTGGACAGTTGGCAGTTTTGTTTTTCTGTGGTACAGAGCAATTAAACAGAAAATTCTCCAGTGCACATAAGTTTCACTTACAAAATTGTAAAATGGATCTAACTAGTGCAATTTACTTTAATGGTAAATATATTATATTTTATATGATTGATCGGATTTTACTGAATCTGAAATAGTGAGTGCTAGGTAGGAATGGAAATTTAAAAATCTGTCATTTATTGATTTTGAATGTAATGTTATTTGTTACTATTATTTTTTACAACCTAATGCGTTATATTCTTGTATTTCAGATGTCCTCATGAAACATAGTTAGCTAACGCTTATATTCATATATGACTTAAAAGCACATACGCCAATATATTGCAACCATGCTACATTTAGCTCTTGGTCATTAACACATAACAAGAAAACTTCTCAACATGAAATACTTAGTGATCAAAAATATCATCGGAACTACAGAAAAAATTTGGTTGTTGTTTAATCTAGATTTATTTACTACTTTTTGCTATTTATTAATGCAATGGTGCAGGTTTTTTTTTTTTTAAAATACCTAAGCCTTTTATTTTACTCATACTTTCTAATATCCAGTTAATCACTGATGCACAACTAAATTTTGTTTCTAAATTGTTTAATTTTAAACATTTTGAATAATTGATATGGTATTTTCAAATAATCCATCAGGAATATTGAATTTCCATCTTCCTGTCCATTAGTCATTGAAAACTTTAGCTCCTTAATCACATATCATAAGTACATATAGATTGGTTGTGCATAAAGGATATTAATTTGGCTTCTGCCTGTAGTTTTCCATTGGGAAGAATCATTGGAAATATCTGCAAAAATTGTCAACAATGAAATTCAAGAGAAATTAGTATATGCAAGTATGAAGTGTAGACTTGGGATGTTAAGGAGGGTGGCGATGCAGAAAGTGTTTTTGTTTTACAAACCTTTTAATGTTAAATTAAATGTTTTTCTTGGTAATATTGGCATGACATTAAAAAAAATATATTTTTAATGTGATATGTGTATATAATGCACGAGGTCGCTGATGGTGTTCTAACAAATGGTATTTTATTTTGTTCCAAAATGCATAATTTTAAGATATCATTTCCATGCTTACATTTTAAAATAAATAAAGAAATTAATATTTTCCTAAATTTATTATCTCAGATCGATCCTAGAGCTGTGTAGGGATCTACAGTATCTGAATCTTACCTCATGTCGTGCCATTCCAAGGGGATTCAAACGGGAGTATAGAGACAGGCAAGAAATAGACAAGCTACGGGAAGATATATTACACTGCAGTGACTCTGAATGATTCATTACTGTAGTGTCTATCAGCAGATCAGATGTTGACAGATAAACAAAACATTTCTTAGGAAATTCAACACACTATGATAGCCTGCAGCAACTAATATCGACACTGAATGAGGATACATTGTCAGTTGAAATGTGTTATGCATATGTAGAACATGTCTATATACAGTGTCAATTTAAATGTGATATGACTATTATGCAGAGCATGTCTATATACATTGTCAATTGAAATGTGATTATCTAGAGCATGTCTACAAGCAGTGTCAATTTAAATGTGATATGATTATGTAGAGCATGTCTACATACAGTGTCAATTTAAATGTGATTATCTACAGCATGTCTACATTAGTGTCAATTTAAATATGATATGATCATGCAGAGCATGTCTACATATATTGTCAGTTAAAATTTTATATGATTATGTAGAGCATGTCTACATACAGTCAATTTAAATATGATATGAATATGTAGAACATGGCTACATACATTGCCAATTTAAATGTGATATGATTATGTAGAGGTTATCTATATACAGTGTCAATTTATCCTGGCAAGAAATTTCAAATGATAAGAGACATAACAATTACAAACTTAGAAACATTTAAAGAAGGTAAGAGGAAGTTAGATAAGCTTTATATCTGTATATATATATATATATATATGTATGTATGTATGTATGTATGTATGTATGTATGTATGTATGTATGTGTGACTCCTGTATTAATTTAACACGGCAGAATTTGTTGATCATGTAAAATAGAAAAGGTACAAATCTCAGGGACATTAATAATATCAGGATATCATTTTACCTTGTTAACAGCTGATGCAAAATGTCAGCAGGAATACAGTTAATAATTAAAAAAGAGTCTTAAGTTGAAAATGAGAGAAGTGGGAAGATAAAAACAAGTTAGTATCATTACTCAATGATGGAGAAAGATGTAAACATTTTGGACCTGGAAACAAAATACAGTTTGTAAGTGTTTCACATATACCCCCAGAATTTTGCATTTTGTTATTTAAACTAAGAATAAATGATTTGCAGTGAATATTTTCATTCGGGTATATATTACTGAGACATTTTTCACGAATGAGACTCGCCAGTTGTTCAGCTGATATAAAAATTGAAAGCAGGGTACTGAAATGATTATCTCTACTAATAGTATTAGCAAAATAAAGATATGATATGGATATAATAAATGTGAAATGGAAAGGTGTTAAATTTCAGTTCGAATCATCTGGTCCTTTTTAAGAAACAGTTACCAGATGTAACTTGTGATCCAGACTGAATGTCTACACCATATTTTAATTTGAGGTGAAAATACTGCTAACAGGTGTGGGCCAAATATATGTGGCATAGAATGATAAACAGCTTTTATCTAAGTATATTTCATTTGGAATAGCACTGTATCATGAAAGATACCGTATAGCCTCAATGTTAAGTCCAAAGTGGAGACAACACAGACCACAATATACCAGCATATTTTGTAAAGGCAGATCTTGGCCTGTGAAGTTTGAACATGGGCGTGACTTATAAACAAGTAAAATGCAGTATTTGTTTGGGACCTATATTATTTATACAAGAATGCAGCAGAGTAAACAAACACTTTGAGTCACATGTATACAGTTGTGGAACTTGTTCATCTATATTTTTAATTGTTGGAGTTAATTTTGCAAATATTGATGTACAAATTTATTTTGTAATAAGCATCAACATTTGATATAGATATTTCCATTTCTTGCAAATGATATTTGTATATATACATTTTTGTACAATATTTTTTTGTTCTTCAATAATATACTTTTTATTAACATCAAAAACCTCGGTTGACAGAACCAGAACATCAGATCAGTCGATTTTCAGTTCTGAAATGTGTGGATAAAATGCATAAAAATACTTCTTCTTTTTTAAAAAATACAAAAAACATTGATTTTTATCTCTTGCTTATATGTCTTTGTATTTGTATGGCCTATCTGTGTAGTAAAGATTAATAATAATGATTTTAGGACTTGTTTATTTTAAATCTACATTCATATTTAATGGTATGTACAGAGTCTTACTGTAGAAAAGTTTAATGTTAGTGAATGTTTATTGGCATACAACCCTGGTTTTCTAATTGTTTCGTTTTATATATTATTATTTGTTCATTTTTTTCTCTATTAACTTTGCATTGTCAGAAACATTCAGGATATTACTATTTCGCACTTGTGTGCAAATTCATATTGAAATCATGTGTGCCCAATAGTGTATTAGGAACTACTTTGTAAACAAACCATGTACACTCAAGAAGTAGATGCTTTATGATTTGGTTGATTAAATTTGTTTCTGAAAGAACTAAACAAGATGTTTCATGGTCTGCCACATATCAGCTGCTTTGGCATATTCTAGGTTTACTTTTTTCATACAATGTTTCGGTTTCAGGTTAGCTATAAGAGGCCAGACAGGGTCCTTACAAATAACAAGAAAGTGACAAGACATAACTTGTCTTCTTTAGCTGGTGATAAGAATAGAAAAAATATACATCCTGAATTCCTCAAATTGTACTTAGTTCTGCAGGGGCCCTGAGTGGTCTAAAGCGCTCTCTGTTACGGATCACTGACGTCTTACCTCTGTCTGCGTGGGTTCGAGTCAAAGATTCAGCTAATGTAGTTATGTGAGAAAGCATGCCAGTAGTTTCTCATGGGTTGGTGGTTCTTTCCGGGGTTTTTCCTCAGGTTCTCCTCCACTAATAATACTGGCCGCCATGTATAGCCTATCATGTGCTGAAAAATGGCGTTAAACCCTAAAACAACAACTTAGTTCTGCAAATCTGAATTACATGAGCCATATCATGGGTTCTCAAGCTTGATTACATACACATTTCAAAATTGTAGTGTAATTTTGACTATATTCTATGTAGAATTACATCCTCCTTACTGCACTCAAAATGAATTAAAAATAAAATTACATAGCATCTTTTTTGATAAGTGCAATTGAAAGACTTCATATTCTTCCCATATTATGATTTCAAACTTACAGTGAAAGAACAAAAACACACTTGCAGATGTCAACACACTTCTCCGTCACTGCTTCAATCCAATGTAATTTATGTAGAATTGACACAGATAAACCCAGTCCATAATTACGAAATTTCATAACATTGACAAAAATACCTAAATCTATTCATTCCAGATCAAATGGAAAAGTTGTTGCAATGCACATTCATTCAGAATATGACTCCACATTTCAATTTTATGTAGACCAAAACGCCATTTTCTTTTGAAAGGTATTTTTAGCGCATGACTAAGTTCAAATTTATCAGGACAGAGTTATGTGCGCATTAATAATGATGTTGTGTAACGATGATTCTGCGCTTGTGTGTTTAGTTTTGAATATGGCATACTTTCAGTTACTTTGTTCTTGTAGTGTATTTTGTTTAGATAATTAAGCCTAAAGTAGAATAAGAAAATGAACATATAGTAATAAGGTTACTGCAAAACTAATCTAGAGAAAATGATCTCAATCCAATATTAGCAAAGCAAAACACACTGAACCATGAAATACAGTTACAGTGACCTAGTTTTCATTATGGCTATAAAACTGCGACATATTTGCATAACAAATCAGTTGACTCCATTTTTAGTAGTGCCTTAGAAATTGAGCTAAAACTCAGATCATGGAAAGTTTCAGCTGCAAAAAGCGCTTCAAGATTCCTAACAAACTAATGTCAAGGAACAAATGTACACCACTTTCAACTACCTTCTCTCCATTAGACCTTCCAGACCTGTTTGCAAATTTCTTCGATGACAAGGTAGAAACCATTACAGATATGCTTCACAACACAATTTCAGTTGACTCGTTACCACACATTTGCAATACAGAATTTCAGCGACAACTACCAGCAGCATTTGAACCTGTCTCTATGGATTTAGTATGTACAATCGTGATGAAGAGTGCACCAAAGTCATGTGAACTTGATCCAATTCCAAAATCACTGCTGCCTGAGTGCTTAGATCCAATATTGCCTTCACTAACTGATGTTATTAATATCTCTCTCTCATCAGGGGAATTCCCATCATTTTTGAAAACTACTATTGTAAAGCCTCTGCTGAAGAAACCAACACTCGACTATAACGATTTAAATAACTACCGCCCAGTTTCTAATCTCCCGTCCGTATAAATTTTTTTTATAAAAAGTTGTTCTAACCCATCTTGTATCTCATCTGAATTCAGTCTTTTTAGCAATGTACAGTCTGCATATCACCCTTGCCACAGTACTGAAACTACTCTTCTGAAAGTAGTTAATGACATTCTCTCTGCTTTGGATAGTGGAAAGATTACAGTCCTCACCCTCCTTGATTTCTCTGCAGCATTTGACACAATAGACCATAATATATTACTTCACCATCTCCAACATGTGTTTGGCATTCACAATACAGGGTCTGTTCTTTAACATGCTCTCTTCATTATATACACTCAGCCGCTCTCAAGTGTCATTGATCATCATCCAGTGTCTCGCCAATCGTATGCTGATGACACCCATTTAAATACACAAATCTAGCCACCCAACTGAAGTTGATGCTACCATCCAAGGAGAAGAGAGGTGCATTTATGATGTGAAATCATGGATGACATGTAACAAGCTGCAGACATACATGCCAACCATTACGCTTTTGGCATAATCATTACGCTTTTTTTTCACTAAATTATGCATAAACGTATATGTTTACGCTTTTTCGGTATATCCACCTGCCCAAAAATTCAATTATTTGTTTTCTCGTTTTTTTTAACATTCCATTAATCCCACAGACCGTACTTTAGAAAAGACAGCTTTTACGTAACAACAGTATAAGAGTATGCTTGTCCGTGGACTTGCTTGCACTTACCTAACAGTATCATGTTCTATTTATAGCAAACCTTGTTCTACTTTCAAACTTTTGACCTCGAATTCTGTTTATAGCATCTGTATGACTTAGTGAGGAGAGAACAGACTGGTTTTATATTTCTTATATTTACACACAGATTCTTTGTTCTAATTCATATTTACTGCAGAACCAGTCTAAAGGTATGACTGTAGTAACAATAGTGTCTGAGAAACATAAACCCTAACATAGTGAAAATGAACTCAACAAAAAGGCTTTAATAAATCTATGTACCATATTATAGAGGTCACAATGACCTAGTTTTATGTTGGCTTTAGCTTGACATTTACATACCAAATCATGTGACTGAGCTCAGCACAAGTGTTGGAGAAAATGACCTAAAGATAAATCCCAATACAGATTGACAGACACCCTTAATCCATATTAAGCCAGAACTGTTTTGCAATTGAGTTTTTAAAAAAATAAAAAATTAATTTATGGATTTCGTTGATGCAAAATATTTATTTGATGTTTTGATACGTGATCTCTTTGAAGCTATCATACGTGATGGACATATTCCAACACAGTGGGAGGAAAACTACATAGTCAGTCTGTACAAGGGCAAAGGCGACGCACTGGACAGGAGCAACTACAGAGGCCTAAAGATGATGGACCAGATAATGAAAGTTTTTGAGAGAGTTACAGAGTAATTGATCAGACAACAAGCACACATCGGTGACATGCAGTTCGGTTTCATGCCAGGAAGAGGAACTGTTGATGCTGTATACATCTTGCGACAGATGCAAGAAAAACACATCGCAGTTAACAAGCCCTTATACATGGCCTTCATAGATCTGGAGAAAGCATTCGACCGAGTTCCAAGGAATGTCATATGGTGGGTGATGCGTAAATTAGGCGTTGAAGAATGGCTTGTTAAAACTGTACAGTCCATGTACTCTAATGCTAGAAGCCGTGTTCGTGTTGGTGATGGCTACAGTGACGAGTTCAATGTCAATGTTGGTGTTCATCAAGGATCGGTATTGATCCCGTTATTGTTTATCGTTGTTCTGGAAGTGCTGTCAATTCACTTTCGAACAAGCTGCCCATACGAGCTCCTGTATGCTGATGATCTAGCGGTCGTTGACTCCACATTCGAGACGCTGGTTGAACATGTGACAGAATGGAAGAAGGGCATGGAAGAAAAAGGTTTCAGGGTCAACATGGGTAAATCCAAAGTATTGATTTCTGGCCTGAATAAGGAAACACTGAAAAGGACAGGGAAGTATCCATGTGCCGTCTGCCTAAAAGGCGCAGGTAGAAACTCAATCTTTTGCATCAGCTGTTCACATTGGGTTCACAAGAAATGTAGTGGAATCAATGGACCTCTCAAACCTGATATAAGCTACAAGTGTCCCAGATGTAGTGGACTCGCTCGACCTATTGATGGAAGGCCTGTGACAGAAGTAACTGTAGGTGAAGAAAAGCTTGATGTCGTAGCCGACTTCTGTTATCTAAGTGACACCATATCGGCTGGAGGAGGATGTGAACTGGCATCAACAACGCGTTGCAAGTCTGCTTGGAATAAGTTTAGAGAGCTTCTCCCAATCCTGATGAATAGGCATTTGACGCACATTACAAGGGGTCGTCTTTACTCAACTTACATCAGACCTGTGCTATTATACGGCTCTGAAACCTGGGCTGTCACTGCTATAACACTCAGGAAGATACATCGCAATGATAAAGCCATGATACGATGGATCTGCCATGTAAATACCGAGGCGAATGTACCATTTGAGTCTCTCCTCACACAGCTCAACATCAGAAACATTTCTGACATTATCCAATCAAATAGGATGCGATGGCTGGGCCATGGTGAGCATAGTAAAGGGTGGATATCCAAGGTCCGTTCCTTCAAAGTTAATGGAAATCGAGCTCCAGGCAGACCTAAGCTAACATGGGAAGAGTTGACAAAAAGAGACAGAAAGACTCTGGGGCTGAGCGGAATCAATCCACAGGACCATAGAGCCTGGAAGAAAGCTTTGAATACTCTCATGACGAAACAGACAGGCCTACCCTCGTTAGAGGATTAATAAAAGGCCTGGATAATCAAAATGGATGATGATGATGATGATGATGATGGAAATGGAAAGTACAATTACAGTTTTAGATCTGTAGTTTTATTTTCTCTAACTACTGATCTTTTTCTAAAAAATTTCAAACACATGGGGAATGACTATACATTCAAAACTTGAAAGGACACTTGGAAAAAAAGAAACAAAATTGAAAATTAAGATGAAAGAATGAAGCACCTTTACAAAAGAGAGATATCAAAATGGCTAGGACTTATATTAATGAATTATGACAAATTGCAGTAGATTATTACCATGTTTTAATGTAGATTTAACATCGAGTAAATATGTTATAAACTATTTCATTGTAGGAATTCTATAGAAATTTGAAATAAAACTTCAATGAGACATAAAATAATTAATATTAATTACTAAAATAATCATATTTAATGAAGTTCAACCATGCTTCGCAAGCTATGGTTACTGCTTTCCTGCAAATTATATGCAAGCATAAAATAATGTAGTCAATCCCATTAAAACAAGCACCTGCAAATAATAACCTCTATACAATAGTGCCAAGGTATTAACTTCAGAAAATATTAAAACAACCTTGCAATTTTTTTTTAATCATATAACTCGAGGCTTCCAGCTAATCATATTGATGTACATTTCTGATTAATTGTATGCATAAAGTATGATTTTCAGTAACAGTTTTTGCACAAGCATTCAATAATTTTCATCGCTCTGGTGGCATAGTGGTTAGAGCATCTGCCTAAGCTGCAGGAATCTGCAGGTTCAAACCCCAGCTGAGTCATAGAAAATACTTAAAAAAATATTACTAACAGCTGCCTTGCTAGGCACTCGGCATTAAGAGTTTAGTGTTAGGACTGGTTGGCCTGTTGTCAGAATAATGTGACTGGGTGGAACATCATGCTACATGTCTGCGGCTTGATGACCCAGTGCTAGACATCACTATGACCTGCTACAATGCAGACATCGTAGCAATATGACTGAAAAATTGTGAAAGCTATGTTAAAATCCATATTACACACACACACACACACTCATAATGCAAGGTAACGGCACTTAAAAGTATGAATCAGAATGGTGTAATCCCATCCATATCTGATTTATTGATGTATATGATATTAAGGATCACCCTCCCCTTTGTGTAGTGCTACCTCATTTCACAAACAAACTGACTTAACCTAGTAAACATGGCAATATGTGTGTAATGAGAGAAAGAGTTGATATAATAATAAAACAGTTAACTTAATGGACTTAACATGTCTTCACAGCAAACTTCCAGAGTGACAAAATAAAGGTCAAGTATATAATTAAACCATATTACAAAACTAGTCCTATTTATCTGCATTTTTCCTAAGACTTTTGGAAGAGCAGGTTTATTGGAATGATGAATTCAATGATAGGATAGTCTTTTACCACTCTGTTCAATATTTAAATTAACTCTTCACTCTCTTTGAAAGAACATTGGACATTTCTGGATTGTCTTGACTCACAAGAGATATATGACCAGTTTCCCATGAATGTATCTGTATGACAAAGTAAACTGCATGCATCATGTTAACCAGAGGTCCATTTTGGAATAGCTGAAATGGGATCTATGTGTAGATGGAATATTTTGCAGCTGCATTTATTGGACAAGAGTTAGTTTGTATTAAATGTCAACCCATATCTAATTGCCTAATGATTGGACAAAGTTTGTCCAGCATGGCACTCTGCTTTCAAGATTGTTTCTGCAAAATTCTTGTGCTGAAAATAATGTTTAAAATCTTTTGAGTGTTTAGTGCCAAAAATGCTTTGTTAAAGCATTGATTGCCATTTAAATGGCAGGAAATATGTAATAACCATTGTAAACATTTAAATTTTTAAGAGAGGTATCACCTAAATGCATATTTTTAAAAATATATTTTCATGTGCTGCATATGTTCACGTAGGCATGTTCCATTAAAAACATACATGGTCCCCAGGGAAGGCAGTATTTTTAAACAAATATGTGCCAGGGTGCTTTTAATTTCATAGAGTTCATATTAAAATGATACGAAAATTCTAAATTGCATCTACAGGTGTGAATTAAGCCAATCATAACATGAGTTGATCAGTGGTATGATGTAAGTATGGATTCTTTGATGATGTGTGATAAACACAATATAACCATAGCTTAGAGTGTTTTATGAAAACAATGAAATGTTGTTACCTATTTTTGGAACAGGTTACAAATAAGCCTTATCCCATTTTTCTTTCACATTTTCTTAGTTTAATATATTTCATGTTTACTTACTTTTCTACCAATGTGAAGGAAACTAAGATTTGATTCCTTACTTCATATTTATATTAAAAAACTTAACATAGCAATACAATCTTAATGTAAGTGCTCAAATGGCTGGTTATTTTGATGAATATTAAATGGTTCCTTGTGTATAATCCTTAGAAGATATATTTTTTAAATTATAAAAAGTGTGCCAAAAGTCAATACATTATCTTTAACTTAATCTTTTGATACAACTCATAAAGATGAATAAAATATGTATCACAGATTACAGCAGGAAATAAACTCTTTTCATTAAAAAAAAAAATCCACTTGCTTAGTTCAAACGTTTTGGGAGTATGTTAACTATCATGCTTTCCAGGCATTCAAAAACAGTATGAGGATCTTGGTCGGCATTTATGTGCTGTGCTTCGCTGAAAAAGTCAGCAATTTCTTCGACATATGCATGATACTGTGAAAGCCTTTGCCTGACTCTCTCCTCTGAGTCACTCGGATGTCTTTGTAATCTATCCTTGACTTCTTTTGTACGTGGGGGATTATATAAGGTGTGATATCTCTCGCCAGTGATGAGGTCAGTGGCACGGTTACATAATCTCTCTATAACTGAATCATTAGGAACATCCAAGAAAAACACTCTGAAATTAAAATATAAAAAGCAATAAAAATCTTTAAAAATCAACAAAGCTATTGCATTGTACCAATGAAAAAATACAGTCTTTAGAAAGTAACATGCAGTTGGTACTATTCTTTTACCATTCCCACAATCTGTAGAAAGGAAGAGGTATTGAGGAATATATCATTTACTGATCAGAAATAGTCTTTTGCAGAAAGCAACATGACTAGTATTCAGGACTATTCTATTTACCAATAAAAACTATTCTTTTGAAAGCAACATGCATTAGGACTATTCCATTTATCAGTCAAAACTAGACCTTTGAAAGCAACATGCATTAGGACTATTCCATTTACCAGTCAAAACTAGCCCTTTAAAAGCAACATGCAGTTGGGTCATTTTCCATTTACCATTAAGAAATATAGTCTAGTTTTAGAAAGCAACTGGAAACACATTCAGGACTGATTCATTTACCAGTCAACAGCACAATCTTGAGAAAGCAACAAAAGGTTTGAACAATTCCATTTACAAAGGACTCCATATTTGTTGAGTTCTTTTATTTAATTGGAAAGTAAAAACTTCATCACTGAACTTTATTTGTAAAAGCTTTAACACTGACCTTAATATAATGTGTAGACATATATTGGATGCGCACACAGATGACAAAGTAATAACTATAGAGCTTTTACTAAGACTGACTTGACTAAAATAACTACCAATGTCAGAAGGCAAGTAAAATTGAGGGACATTATATATATATGGGTTACTGTAATTATACAGAAATTACTCTCTTATATGAGCTGCAGAGAGAAAATTATTTAATTATGAACATGTAGAATACTTAAGGCCTTTTGTAAATGGCTTATGTGTCGGCCAATTGCAACAAATGGTGAAAGGTTTTTGAAAAATTCTGAGCCGTTCAACATTTCTGTCAAGAAAGACATCTCGTATTAAAATTAGGGGTAAAAACTTGCTTCAAATTGGTTGCAACTCGCTTGGAAAATAACATTCAACTAAGAAAATTTTGCATCTAAATTTGCTGTAAGAAATTTTGTAATGAAAATAATGCAGCACAACACTTTTCCCATCAGAGGTAAATTTAAATACAAACCAAAAAAAATATTTTCTCTATATAAATGGATACCCATGTTAGTAATAATGTGTCTGTGTTTGACTAGCAACAAGTTTTAGAATGATTCCTTCATCAAATATTGACCTCTGACAGTGTTGAGGAAATTATATCAATATGCTCAAAAGTATACTTCTTGCATCAAAACCTTTGTATAAAACAAAATACATTCCTTCAGTAATTTAAAACTTTTTTTAACTTCCTTTTATTTAAGTACATGTATTCACTAATGCTCTATTTCCCAAAAAAATATGTCCTTTTGGTTTGATCAGGTTTTTTGTTTGTTTTATGGTATTATATAACTTTAAAGATTATAGTTTGCCAAGGCAAGTAAAGTACAGTATCTTGCCCAAGGACACGCCATGTTAGATGATTGGTGATGGCAGTTTCAAAATTTGAGCAAGAAATTGCAGTTCAAAGTTAAAAATATAATGATGCAACTTTATTCAAGCTAGATATAATAAAACCTTCCTAACTTCAGTTACTCTTCTATAAGTAAAATTTTAAAATTAATATATTTAGAGAAAATACAAGATCTTTTAGTGGGGGGTGGGCATTAGACTAGTGTTGTTCCGATTATTGATTATAATCAATCATCAGTTGGTTGAGCAAACCAATAAGATAATCAACTGTGAACTCCCTAATCAATTGTGTGTAAAGGGAGACTACTTTTTAGTTATATATGCAAAGCACAAAGGTTAGTAAAACTCCCAGCCACTAAAGTTGACCTAAATATTATTAATCCCTTCACAACTACAAGTAAAAAGCCTTATGATTCATAATTAGGAACATATCGTTACATGGACAAGTTGTTAAATTGTTGAGTTAATAAATTTAAACACATTTTGTTGATTTGTTTCAGTTAATTTGCAACATCTTTTCTAGTATTTATAAACAAGACAAATAAGAAAATCATGTCCTTCTATACTTTATAGACACATCACATGTGAATGAAAGAATTTCAGGGGATTGTAGCAGTATTTCAGTTACATATGACTGATCAGTCATAAAAAGTTGCAAAATTTAACAAAATTATAGAACAAAAGTAACAAACAATGTAATATTATTGTCAGGTTAAAGTATACATGTCATTAAAAGTGATTACTTCTGTACATTTATAAACATCTTGAACTCTTGATCAAAGATATAACTGTTTAATAAAAATTAAAATTTGCTCTTAGTAACCGATTATAATCGATGATTAGTTGGTTAATGGGAACCGATTATCGATTATGAATTTCTGACTGATTCCCATCACTACTTTACACTCTGAGTTTGAGTTCTGGAGTTTCTTGCATCAAAACAAAAGAAAATTAAATTTATAGCATTTTACATGTGCCAGTGAAAACAAAATACCTATTTGGAACGAAGCCTTCTTTGCTGAGAGATTCCGCCTGCTCCCGTGTTTGTGGATAGCCATGGATAACCCAGCCTCTGCTGACACAGTCCAGTTGAGACAGGCGCTCCTTAAGCACACTCATGACAATGTTATCTGGAACTGTAGAATGAGATAAGCTAATTAGTATTTCCCTACACATCAAGAAAGTTATCTCTCAGGGCAGATGTAATCATTATCTAACTTAATAAATTTCAATTATGCTATCATATAAAACCATGATGGCATTCATGTTCATGACGTAAAAAGTAAAACATTTTGTTTTCAAATATACACAAATGTTGAAGTTTTTAGAAAGGTATAAATGTTTACAAATTAATTTCTTTAAATTTATCAAAATCTGGTACACCAGCTACCCTAAAATAAATTAATTGACAATACAACATGCCTAAATAAGAAAAATAAATTTTACAACCAACCACCTCCAAATAATTAATTTACATATATGCTCTTTCAAAATCCCAACTCTCACCCTTCAAAATATTTATTTCTGGCAATAACTTGAATTAGAGTTCATTATAAAAGGGTTATATTTCTGATGAAGATGATGATTTATGTTCTTCATCATCATCATCATCATCATCATCATTGCAAGCATGTGAGCTCAAAATGTTTGGCCTGAAGATGAATTACCTAACATTCCTTTATCAATGTAACCCTTGGCAGCAAGTCCAGCTTTGGTTTCATCAGCAATCGCCTGTTTCATCAACTGACCACAGGACACTGAAAAGATAATACCATATTTTCTGCATGTTTCATTTCATTAGGCAAATAATAATCCTTTTTTTTGTCTGTCTGAAGCCATACAAACCCCAAACAACCAAACCCACATATGGTATTTAATTGTCCCTTAAGTCAGGCGACAATATAATCACAATTTATCAGTAACTAATGAAAGTGACATTTCTGCCTAGATCTGTTGAATTTATTTCAGTTCACAAGAAAATACAGGCACAAAGGAAAAGAGTCTACCATATTTTAATCAGTAAACATCATCTACTTAGTATCCATATGAAATTATTGGTAAATATAACTCAGAATGGTTGCTGAGTTTGAAATGAAACAGAAACAAAATGGAATAGATATGATAGGAAAAATATTTACTGTAATTTTCCCAGTCAGTAAAAAAAGTTCAGTATTTGTAGCTGGTGGTATAGTAGAATGTCTGTCCTAAATAATACTTAGAGAACAAATGAACTGATCCCAGTTTGTGCAGTCGACTACTAACCCTGCCATAAGACAAATGGCAAAATAAATTACAGAAAATTAAAGCACATTTGCTAGAATAGAAGGATAAATTGATTAAAAAAGTGCACAAATAAACTTTAAGTCCTAATACCATTTATTTAATCTTTACAAATATATTAAATCTGTCCTATGTTAGATGTATTGTGACACTTTGCAATTGTTGGTCCCTTGTAATTCACATCATTGATGCCCCATTCCAATCGAAAAATGTATAATCTGAATATATGTATACCCAGTCCAAATCATATAGTGCCTTATAAGAAGTAGACACAGAATAGAAGAAGTCTTCATATAAACCATGAACATTTGCTTGTAGGCAATACTATTTGCAAACAGAAGAAAATAGATGACTAGAATGGGTCTGTGAACCAGGGATGTCTGCATCAACAAGCCCCTGAAAACAATGATAAAAAAATGGTCTGACTAGTATGCCAACAGTCATTTGCACCATCTGGAAGAATGAGGAAACCTGAGCGGATTGATATATGCCAGTGGAGTGGTATATTGGATACGCTGGATCCAAGGATCATGATTCATGCCTTTAAAAGGTTCTGCATCTGAACCAAAATGCAAAGCTGCCAACCCTCTTGATTTTGGCATGAATTTTATGACTTTTTCAATGATTCACAAATTCAGGTGCAAAAAAATCATGAATTCACCAATTCTCACTTATTTTAAATCTTTAATAAAATAAGCAATTTCACACTAAGCACTAGTCATGATATTGGCAGTTGCCAAAACAGTTCAGTACTAATGGTCGTGATATTAATGGAACTATAGATGATTGGTACAGTTGGCCTGGTAGCAAGCATTTTAGCATATTTTAATCTATATGTATAAGAGTAGTTTTACAAATGTTTTTGAGAGTAAGAGGGGCCTAACAGGAATTGTGCTCTGCACATGCATCGCAAACACTGATTTAAATTAGCATTCGGCATTGCATCTTGAAAATGTCTTCACCACCAAGGAAAAGGAAATGTATTGCACAAAATGTTTAGTCTGAATATACCAAAAATTGGCTGTGCATTCAGCCATGAAACACTGATATACATCAGGCTTTTTGCACGCAGTGTGCCACAAATGTTAGCACTGGGCATGGTAGCAGAGACGATTTGCACATTGGTAGCAAAAATAACATAGAGGATGGGAAAATTAGAACTCACAGCAGATTTCAGCTCTGGAATATTTTAAACCATTGATGGAAAACCAGCAAGCTACTAATGCTGAAGCATTGTTTGTTAGTTTTCTTACTGAACACAATCTACCTTTATCAACTAGAGACCATGCTAAACTTTTGTCCCAACAAATATTCCTGAACTTTAAGATTGCTTCATGAATTAATGTAAAAAATCACTAATTTTTTTCCCTAGTTTCACCAATTGCTGCCGTGGAGGGTTGGCAGCTATGAAAATGGATATCACAAACACAAAACATCTTTGGGAGAACAAGCATCACCACCAGCCAGGCAGTAAGGATGAAGATGGAGATGAGAGCCGTTATGCATGGTATGGCAACAGATGAGGACACACAGCAACTTTGAAAATATTTAAGATCTGATGAAACAGACTGAACTTGTTCAACACTTTAAACTTAAAAAGAGCTCTTGTGAGAATATCAGAATTACATACTTTCACTATTACCACATTTTTTATTTCTTTCTTTTATAATACTAATTTTTAAAAAAAATCATTGGTTATATCCTGTGCTTTGTGCACTATCGAAACTGGCACACTTATGATGTGCAATGATAATGACATGAAATTATCAAGATTCTAAAATGTATCATATCACATGTTGATTTTATGGCAGAACTCTTTCACTTTATTCTGGATAGAAAATCTGGGTATGCATTTACACCAGAGCACATTATGATTTTACTTTATGAACATTGCAAAAACAACCATAATTTGAGTGACTCCAGAAATGAAAAGTGTTTCTGATTTTGCCCAATCCTCTGAACAGCCTAAGTTGTACAGTTTTGACAGGAACTATTTACTTTGTGGACACAAACAATAATAATTTGTGTCTGAAAATGCTGGGTAAAGATAACCATCACCAAAAACATTGGTCTTTTAACTTAGGTATCACTAAGTAACAAATATTAATCATACAAATAACACAAAAATCAACAAATTACAAATCTACATACGAATAAATTCTCCACATGTTGAGAGAAATAGTTAGAATTGTGGGAAGGAGAACCTGGAATCTTACCATTGACAATATTGTATTTGTTAGCCAGCAAAGCTGCCTGTACTCCTTTACCAGAACCTGTAGGTCCCAACAGGATAACTCTTGGTGTATGTGGTGCATTGGTACGGGGCATGCTGCACAAGAATGTGAACACTAAAACAAAATATATATCTAATTACCTTGAGATTATACAATTGGCATACAGTAAGACATGGTACAGGATTTTTAGATATCATTGTATAGCAGTGTTGAAAATACTGATTACTCAAAAACCAGACAATATTACTCACCCAATACCTGTAAAATGCCTAGTGTTCTATTTACCACCTTAAAAACTTGACCATAAATTACTTTTGGTCTCACATCTATTTGATTTTGTATAAACATTTTTATTAAAAAGATACCATGAGTTAGTGTAATTTTTGCAAATCAGATTCACTAACCTAAATAGGGTGTGCAATTTCTGCACTTATTTCATTTTACGCAGTATGTTAAATTTTACAAATCTAGTGCCTTTAACATATTTCACCAGATGTTGTAAGGTAAGTAACATTCAAAAATATACAGTTGCATGCCATATTTGTTCGAAATACAACAATCCTTTGTAATATAATGCTGCAGGAACCAAAGTAAGTAGACAATCAGGGGCTATATCCCCAATAATTGATTTGTAGAATTTCAAAAATCAAACTAATTCAAGGTTTTTATCCACATAAAGAAGGATGCCTAGCAATTTATTTGAAATCCAAGAAACTTAAAGTTATTAATGCTCCAATTATGTCTGAAACTTTAGAAACTAATTAAGAATACTACCTAAAAATTACCTTAGTCATAGACGGCAATATTCAATAAGTTATGAATTCAAGGTAGAATATGACAATGAGTACAGGTGTTCAAGTAATGTAATTATAAATTAAGCATAATGTCATTTTTAACAGTAAACCCAGAGTTATCTGAAACCATTAATATTGCCTTCTCTCAAATGCACATGTAACTAGCCTTTGCCTTTATTATTTTATTATTATTATGACAGTTTATATTATTATTATGACAGTTTATATTATTATTATGACAGCTTATATTATTAAAGCCTTAGCTATATCTGCATTTATTTGACTGATGTTAATTTTGCTACACTGTTTTTTCTATTATCTCCATGTCCATGTTTATCTGGATATGTACCTGTTAACTAAAACTGACCATACAGGTCATGTGTTAGACTGGTCAGTTATTAAAGTGCACTACAGATATTATGAACCTCTGAGATAGTGGTGCAAGATTTTTCTCTTGCATATACTTTATTTTACAAATCTAGATACAATTACAAAAATAAAACTAATCTGTAGAAACATGTGAATTGAATTAACATCAGATAAGTATGTCCTTATGTATGAAAAGATCAAACAACTGTTTCACAGAATATGGTGTCTTGCCTGCGTTCATATTTTGATGTATCACCCTTGTATCTGACTTGCAAATATGTAAATTTTACTGAAAACTGTGATATATATATATATATATGTCTCATCATAACGACACAAGTAAGGCAACAAGACAAACTTCTCACTGAAGTTTAAATATAAATAGTTTCAATAAATACGACACTACTAATTGAGGACAGAGGAAAAGTAACGAGAAAAACTTCTTTGTACTAAAATAGACTACTAATTAATGACACAGGTAAGAATACAAGAAAAACTGCTCTGTACTTAAAAGTAAGACACTAATAATTCTGATATCTGTTGACAAATGTGCACAATGTATGCATGCATGCATTAGGGCTTAATGGCATGTTACCAAATAATATGATTTATGTTGCAAATTAAATGTTTAAGTTCTACAAATAGTAAATAAATGTATCAAAAATTGCACACACAAAAACCATTTGTAAAATTAAGTGTTCCAAAATAAAAATAAACATGAATTACCTCAAGATAAAAGATAAAGATCTTAAACTTCTGTAAAATATATGTAAGATAAAATATAAAGTTAAACAATATAATGATCTTAAGTCTAAATGGAATATAGACATTTTAAAATCATCTTCATTTTTTCAAAAGTTTTTAAAATGCATTAAGTTAACCATAAGATCTGACACAAGAAAAGAAGGGGCCCAGAGTGGCTGAGCGGTCTAAGTGGTCTAAGCGCTGTCCGTTACGGATCACTGCCATCTCACCTCTGTCTGCATGGGTTCGAGTCTAAGATTCGGCTAATGTAGTTATGTGAGAAAGCTTGCCAGTAGCTTCTGGTGGGTTGGTGGTTCTTTCGGGTTCTTCCTCCACCATTAATACTGGCCACCATGTATAGCCTATATTGTGCTTAAAAATGGCGTTAAACCATAATAAAAAAAACAAGAAAAGAAAAACAAATTACTGTCATATTCCTAATGTTCCAAGATATCTTACCAAAACATATATGTTTTAGGCTTGAAGCAAATGAAAATACATGTCTAAGATTGTAACATTGGAATGGCAAGAGCATGTGTTTTTCATTGAGAATCATTTTGTCAAACCTCATGCATACGAAAGCTGCAACATGGGTTGTAAAAAAAACATACCTTGAGAAAATACATCTCCCTTGGGCTGATCTGCATTTATGGTTTTGGTCACCTTTGAAAAGCAGGCAAGAATGTCGGTGATATGGCGATCATATTCCGTCAGCTTTTTGATCATATCATCCTCCTGATAGCCTGGCTCCTCTTGTAAACGGTTTTGTAGTTCACTATTTGTTGGCCAGTCAAACGTTATGTGATATATGTCTGTGAAAGTCAAACAAATCAATCAACTTGCAAGTTTAATTTTATACTGCTATTAATCAGAAAATAATGGCGAGGTTATAGGTCATATGAAAGGGTTTGGTTTGTAGATATAAGAGTTTACAGAACATGGAACTGCACCAGAATATCTTCAGGACTTTTTCAGGCCTTTATCAAGACAATACCAGTTGAGATCTATTTCACATGGAAACCTTGTAGCACCAAAACAAAGAACAGAGCAATTTAAAAATAGTTTCCAATACTCTGGTACAGCTCTTTGGAGCAAGCCTCCAATAAATGTAAAACCTGCTGAAAATATTACAGTATTTAGGAAGAGATATCATGAGAATGTATGCATTTCGAATTGATAATGGAATTTAGTATTTTAATGAACATGTTAAAATAAACCGTAATTATTGCTATCTTTGTATAATGTGCATTGTTATACTCTTTTTAAGAGGGCTTCAAGGGATAATAGTCTCTGACTAATGAGTCACCCTCTATAAAAAAGTATTATTATTAGGGCATTACCGATTCGCATTTTTCTACCGATTTCCGATTCCGGATTTTGGGCATGAAATTTTTCCGATTCCGGATACGATTCAATTAATCGGAAATGCTAAGTCCGTATTTTTTTTTCTAAAAAAATGTCATCTTCCGTTTCCAGGTTTCTGGTATCTGGTTTTGCCATGTCTAGCATGTTACTTAGTACTTTACCATATCCGGCTTCATTTCCGGTTTTTACCCGCCAGTTCAAATAGATTGTCTCGCAGCGTGGTTTTGTTGACCATATTGGACTTTTCTGACTTCTTATTTAACTTTATTAATGCACTATCGAATGACACGCAGTGTTAGACACGGTGCTATAGAAATTCAACTTTATTATTTTTATTATCCGAATCGATCGTTCCTGCCTTGTCCGACTCCGATTAATCGGAAGTTCATACTATCCGGTGGAATCCGATTTCCAGATCAAAAGTCGGTTATGCCCTAATTATTATTACTATTATCATTATTATTATTATTATTTAGTATTATTATTGTCATTAAACTGAGATTCCCATCATTCAAAGTCTAATAAATATAATAAGGTGCATGATACTTTTGTCTGAAATGCAATGTTCCTTAGTAAAGTTATGCTGTGGAAAGCCAAGTTAGAGGATGATTAATCAGGGGCCACAACTCTTCTAACTGATAATGAGGAACACTTGAAATGAAACAAAGTCAAAGTCTCATAAATGTTGAACAGCATGCTGTTTTTCGTTGAAGTGTAACAAAGCTTAAAGTTCTGCTGATGAAAGCAATATCTACAGGACTGGCAAGCAGGGACCATCGCTCCCTAGTGTACATTATGTCATGGAACACTGGATATAATATCACACAGGGTGTCTTCAATCTTAAGCGACATGACCAATTGGCTAAAATCTAAAAAGTCTAGAAAGTTGTCTTGTAGAAACCAATAAAGTCTAGAAAGTTGTCTTGTAGAAACCAATAAAGTCTAGAAAGTTGTCTTGTAGAAACCAATAAAGTCTAGAAAGTGATCTTGTAGAAACCAATGTCAGAGGATGAGCAATCAGGTATGTGGCCCACAACTCTTCAAAACAAAATTAAACTGATACAAAACTACATGTGCACAAGTATACCTGTTAGACTGTGTTCCAAACTGCATCAGAATAGGTTGTAAGGCTCTTAAACTATGCCAGCTATTGGCAGCATCCCATGTGAAGATATGAACTGTCGAGGTTCATAACTCTTTCAGAAAGGTGTTAACAAAATAAAACAATAAAGACATATCTATATCAGCAAATGTGCACACCAAATAACATCAGATATGTTGAATGATTCCCAAGTTATGCTGGTTACCCGGTTCTACTTTATTATAGATGTAATACCAATGGAAAATGGGCAATAACTCTAGCAAAATTAGATCCAAAGATCAAACCTTTGAAAGCCATATCTACATATAATGGGATATTCATCTACCAAATAGCATCCAATCATGTGTAAAGGTAACAGAGCCATGCCGGTTACAAGCAAAATCCCAAATAAGGGCATGAAGTTAATTGCCAATGGCCAAAACCTTTCCCACAACAGAGTTGACATGATAAAACTCATTAAAAAACACAATTGTTGGACTCCTTACCTAAGTTTTTAATTTCTGAGACATACCATAATACATATATTTTGGCTCTATAAGCCTCAATATTTAAGAATTTGTGTATGGAAAAAAATGGGGGGGGGGGTATTAGACAAGTGGCCTCTATTATAATAACTAAGGTATTTTTATCATGTATGTATGATTTTTATCTTTGAATAAAACGTTACACTTGCAGTAGCAATAGGGTTGGGACCTTAGTTATAATAAATATTTAGGCCCTGAATTAGCATGAAAATTCCAAGTTTACCAAAACAACTTTCTATTTTCATTTCAGATAATGTACATACATACCTCCAGTTCTGGGGTCAACTCGTCGACCCTGAGCTCTCTCTATCAATACCGTACCTGGTGCATCCAACACCACTGCAATGTAAAGAGTATCTAAGGATGAGATGAAGTTCAAAAGACTCAAAACCAAGATACAAATGGCAAATTTCTCATACAGTGCTCTCTTAGAATATGGTACCTCATGTTAACACAACCTCTGTTTATAAGGTATATGCATGGATGTCATTACATTGATATCATGTACTCCAATATGTACAGGGATGTCATGACATTGATATCACATACTCCTGTGTGTACATGGATGTCATTATGCTGATATCATGTACTCCAATATGTACCGAGATGTCATTACATTGATATCATGGACTCCAGTGTGTACATTGATGTCATAATGCTGATAAATCCAATATATACAGGGATATCATGACATTGATATCATGGACTCCAGTGTGTACATTGATGTCATAATGCTGATAAATCCAATATGTACCGAGATGTCATTACATTGATATCATGGACTCCAGTGTGTACATTGATGTCATAATGCTGATAAATCCAATATATACAGGGATATCATGACATTGATATCATGGACTCCAGTGTGTACATTGATGTCATTATGCTGATAACTCCAATATATACAGGGATGTCATGACATTGATATCATGGACTCAAGTGTGTGCATGGATGTCATTATGCTGATATCATGTACTCCAATATGTACCGAGATGTCATTACATTGATATCATGGACTCCAGTGTGTACATTGATGTCATTATGCTGATAACTCCAATATTTACCGAGATGTCATTACATTGATATCATGGACTCCAGTGTGTACATTGATGTCATTATGCTGATAACTCCAATATATACAGGGATGTCATTACATTGATATCATTGATTCAGTGTGTACATTGATGCCAATATGATGAGATCAATATACTCATACAAATTTGCAGATTGATAGAAAGTGTGACAGACAGATTAAGTTACTGAATTTTTATATTAAGCTATCAACAATAAAATACAAAAACATCAAAGTATGAACTTAAACACAATTTACCTCTGGAATATATTCACTCATCTAAATTTAAGCAATTTGTTGATAAGATTGTTTTAGGCAAACAAATTTCAAATTCATATCACTGCCAAAAATCATAATACATGTGTATAACTGTTCCTTCTTTTTGGATCAGCATGTTTTCCCTGCCACCCAGGCTCAGATACTTATATCACACAAATGTTAATTACAATATCGGTTTTTACAGTAAAGCGGCAAGTGTCCTATTCATACTTTAACATGTTTATTTTTAACTTAATCAAGCACATCATAGTTTGAATACTGGCAAACAAAACAGTACTATTCTACATTAATTAGTAATTATGATTATATTTTTTTAAAAATTATCTCATTAAATAAAAAGTTTGGGTTCACACCATTGTAGGGGCTAACTTTTATTACACTGTTGTAGGAAAGGAGAGTTATTTTCTTCCTGTTTTCTTTCAGGTACCAAAAAAAATAATTGAGCATATCTTTGGACAGAAATATGGTGTTTTTTTTAAATATTATTTGCCATCTGAAATCATGCATAAAATATGGTTTAAAAAAGTAGCAGAATCTATATTATTCTTACCACAATGTTTGGCATATATGCCAATCTCCTGCAGAGCTAGAGCTTGTTCCCTTGTCTCAGGAAATCCTTCCATTATCCAACCCTTCTTGACACAGTCAAATAGTTTCAGTCTCTCTCCAATAATCTTAAGCCATAATTGTGTTGGTACAGGCTGTAGAGCAAGAGAAAAATATAAATTTATACATTATAATGTCCACTTTCCATTTATTTTGATTATGAGGTCTATTGGTGTATTCCAAGTTACAAAATGTATAGTCATTTAATGTACCATATATACTCATTTATAAGTCAAACCAATTGCAAAAAAACACAGACCCTGATAATCTGTTGCATCAAGTGCCAGCAGATCAGGGTTTATGATGTTCACTGTACTGATTACTCTTAAGAAATTGCAGAGACCTTCATCTGGGTCTATTATGGAAGACCTGGGTCTGTGCAGCCTGCGGTTGGAGGCAAGTATATATGTTAAGACAATCAATTATCCCATGCAGACAAAATCAATGCTGCACAATTAGTTTTGAGAAACATTGCTTTACTGTATCACAAAATTTAAAATCTGTATGCTTTTTATAAAATGGGGCCCTGAGTGGCCGAGTGGTCTAAAGCGCTGTTTGTTACGGATCACTGCCATCTCACCTCTGTCTGTATGGGTTCGAGTCTAAGATTCGACTAATGTAGTTATGTGAGAAAGCTTGCCAGTAGCTTCTCGTGGGTAGGTGGTTCCGGGGGTTTTCCG
The DNA here is from genome assembly GCA_029339505.1 of Unio delphinus. NCBI lineage: Eukaryota > Metazoa > Mollusca > Bivalvia > Unionida > Unionidae > Unio > Unio delphinus. Next base: position 6,432,807 of record JAQISU010000131.1, on the reverse strand, counting down.
GATTCTTCCTCCACCAATAATACTGGCCGCCATGTATAGCCTATATATTGTGTTGAAAAATGGCGTTAAACCATAAAAAAACAAACAAAAACTTTTTATAATACCCTCTAAAGAAACACAAAGAAACCACCCATACAACCAGCTGTATGATTTGCATTTCGATGATCAAATCTTCATGGAAAAGACACTTTTAAAAAATGCTAAACAATCTCCCTAGTCTGGAGCTTAAACAATAAGTAACTAACAAGACGTTTTATAATAAGTAAATTTTTTTACATTTTAGGTTTAAAATAGTAAATGTGCCATCAAAGTGACTATTAATGAAGTGTCTTGTCAATTAGGTAATAACACCATTTATATGTCATTGAACATTGGTAAATACACAACACTTTTTTCTTTTTGACTGGAAATGGTATTAATCGGGCCATTCTTTCCCTCCTCCAAAAGTAGAGGAGAAAAATCTAATGAATGGAGGGGACTTGAGTGACTGAGTGGTCTAAAGCGCACTTTGTTCCGGATCACTGCCATCTCACCTCTGTCTGCGTGGGTTCAAGTCTCAGATTCGGCCAATGTGGGTATGTGAGAAAGCTTGCCAGTAGCTTCTCATAGGTCATGGTTCTTCCTCCACTAAATATATAGTCTATCATGTGCTGAATAATGGCATGAAACCCTACAACAACAATAACAGCCTAATGAATGTTAAGTAATTTTCTCTAGCTTTCCAGTCTTCTCTGCCTCAATGATTACCCAACTGAAATATCTGATGCACTGAAGTGCAGTTCACATACAGACATAAACAGGCATTTGCAAGCAGCTGCAAAATGTGGTTGTTTGCAGGAATCTGATGATCTGCAGGTCTGTCAAATAATTTTATGCAACTCAGCTGTATAATTCTGTCAATTTTTTTCCTTAATCTTTAAAAACCGTTTATAATTGTGCATTAATGATTACACACTTTAATTCTGTTGATGCCATCTTTCCACAGATGCCTTAACCCTTTGAACCCTAATCTCCCCCATATTTCGGCACCATAACCCGGGCCTCCCCCGGCAATTTTTGAAAATTTTATAAAAAGTAAAATTTTGCACATAATACAGGCCTGTATACCGGCCTGTCGGGTTATGACGGTAGAGAGCTAGGCCGGTATACCGGCCTTTCGGGTATATACACCGTCGGGTTCAAAGGGTTAAAATAAAATAAAAATAAAAACAAACACAACGGTGAATGAACACGCAACTGTTACAACCATCTGAACAATCAATGTACAATAAATTAAGTCTCTATGTAATTTATCTTCTCTCTGTTAATAAATGTCTGTGCTTGTGACTTCCATGTAATTTACCTTCTTTTTGTTAATAAATGTCTGTGCTTGTGACATCCATGTAATTTACCTTCTTTTTGTTAATAAATATCTGTGCTTGTGACTTCCATGTAATTTACCTTTTTTATGCTAATAAATGCCTCTGCTTGTGACTTCCATGTAATTTACCTTCTTTTTGTTAATAAATGTCTGTGCTTGTGACTTCCATGTAATTTACCTTCTTTTTGTTAATAAATGTCTGTGCTTGTGACTTCAGGTCATGGTCTGCATCACCAATAAGGTTTTCTTTTGTTAGGTGGGCTGTCCTTAATTTGTTGGCCACCATCTTGGATATAGTCCTTTTTCCAGAAGCTGGGGGACCCAAAATGATAACTTGTGGTACTGAAATGGAGCATATAAAACAAATATTATACAAAGCAATATAATAATACATATCAAATGATTTCTATACATAGCAATATAATAATACATATCAAATGATTTCTATACATAGCAATATAATAATACATATCAAATGATTTATATACATAGCAATATAATAATACATATCAAATGATTTATATACATAGCAATATAATAATGATTCTTCTCCAAAGCAGTATAATAGTAAGAAAAATATCTGCTGCAAAATACTGTCCGCACTTGACAGACACAATATATTTTATTTTTTTTAAAAAGAGATACCCTACTTCCTATTAAACAAATATTTTAATTTCCATTGACAATGAAGTACCCTTAAGTTATGTAACATCTTATATTTGAACACTTATTCCAACAAGTGAATTAAAAAAATTCAAATGTTGGTAAAATATGATGCGAAATTCAGTAAAACGTTTAAAATTAAAAGGTAATTTAAACTAAATTTAAGCATATTTGTTAATATCAATAGAAACATTACAGTTCTCTGTGCAGTGTAAATCATCACCACCACCCTTCTTAGGTAATCAGTAAAGGAAACTGTATGAGAAAAAAGGAAATGTGCTTTGAAGCTTACTTCATGTACCCCATCAAAGGAGACTACATAAATCTCTCTCTCTCTCTCTCTCTCTCTCTCTCTCTCTCTCTCTCTCTCTCTGATAAACTACTTATTTGTAATATAATTTTAATTATAACAGCTTATTAAATTGTGCATGTTGGCATGGTGATTCACAAATTAGTTTCATCTACAGTTACATACTGAATTATAGTCACAGGTACATTATAATATGGCAGAGCACATGATAGTGGTGTCTGCACAAGAGAATATAAATGTGTGAATTAAGGCTTTGAGAGGCACAGGACACTAAATATATAGATCTACAAATACACCCTGAGAACTGTCTGTAAAAAGTTCTATTTGCATTTTATTCCACCATTATTGTGGTGATTGTAAGCATAAACTTTTTCCTTCATAAAGAAAGCTTTCATGTAAAATAAATATGTTGTAGTCACATTGGAAAATGCAACATTCCATCATATTCCATTGCAGTTTGGTGCTGACTTTTTTTATCAAGGGTGCATGTGTTTTTGAAGTCACCACTAAAGGTCAACTTTAGAGGACCAAACAAATGCCTGCATGTTATTGTGGTGGAAACATTAAATTATTGTAGAACTTTGATCTAGTCTGAAATTGTTTTTATTTGCTTTAAGTTATCATACAGAATGATATGTACTTCAAAAGTAATCATTTTCTTTAAGTTATCATACAGAATGATATGTACTTCAAAAGTAATCATTTTCTTTAAGTTACTCATACAGAATGATATGTACTTCAAAGGTAATCATTTTCTTTAAGTTATCATACAGAATGATAAGTACTTCAAAGGTAATCATTTTCTTTAAATTATCGTACAGAATGATATGTACTTCAAAAGTAATCAGTTTTCTTTTAAGTTTCAGCAAGACTGTTTTTTTGGGGTACATTTAAAACACAAAAATAGGAATTCAGCTGCTGTTTAGTCAGCTGTATCCAGCTATGTTCCAGCCTTCAAACGTTGGTCAATTGTACTTAGTAGCATGACTATCTGAGTATATCAAAGCATACAATACACAGACCACCAGATCATAGTATAAGCAGATTGTGATATAACAAAGCACTGTTAAGATGGTTGTTAAATATGAATAAAGAATTTGTTTATGTAATAGATTGATTTCAATTCATTCCTTTCATGGTGCCTTTGAATTTCTACACTCGAAACCCAAGACTGTATATACAAGTTTAAATAGGCAATGATGATATTACCCAAAAAAATTGCCAGCTGGTATATTTGTTAGCAATAAGGATACAAATTGTAATTTTTTATGACATTGGTGACATTGAAATTAATTTAAATTACCTTATACTTTTTGCTGAATTTTGCATACTTTACTGACATTTCAAACAGCACGATCCCAAAATAAACTCATTATTTTTAATACTTAAGAAGAAAAACAATATAGTTTGTGTACAAGAAAAATACATGTACATGAAATTTTGGGACAGGCCATGTTAATAATATAATGGAGTTAACTGTGGCAAAGTCACGTTGTACTACAACCACTCACAAATACACTTTGTAATGTACATGTATATGGTCTGTAAATCCTGAGGATAAGTATATTTTCTATACTGTTTACTAAGATCAATCAATGTACCTACCATCAATATTTTCCCTCTTCAGCAATTCAATCAGAAAAGTAAGTGGGTTGGCAGGTTTGTGAACAACAAGTTGTTCCATAAGTCTCTGAAATGACAGGGATAAAATATTCTTTTGAATAGAACATTTGATTGGGTATTTACTAATTGATATGTAAAGAAATTTTGATAGCATGATTTGCTACAAAAGCATTTAGTTTGCCATAAATAAAAAAAATAGCAACAGTATTGTCACTGTTTTGCGAATCAAAGATAATTATTGCAATGGCTTATGGAATGTAATTGACAAAAGTGCTGTATATACTTGCTTATAAGACAAGTCAAACTGCAAAGATCTTGATCTCCCATCAAATAATGTAAATGCAGATCAGGGTCTACATTGTTTTTCTATTATTAATCCTAACAAACTGCATAGACTCAGATTAGCCAGAACATTATGTGATAGCAAATCTGGGTCTGCACATTTTGCATTTGAAAGTTTCTTATACACATGTATGTATGGTTTTGACTGCATGCTTCCATAACTGTATGATTAACTCACAAAACTATGATGCCATTTATTGTACAGTACTATCTATAAAAAAAATGATAAGTTCATCCTCTAAATTGTCTTATTCAACATGTTTGCTTAATGAGTAAGTTTGGCATTTTCCCTATAATGCATCAATTATATTTTCTTCTAATTGTATCACATCATATTCCTTATATCATATTCACGACCTCATGAATCAGTTTAAAATATGAATGTTGTAACACCACATTACACACATCATTTCTATTCATGATTTAACACCAAACAATCTCATATGAAAACTTAAGCAATAGGGCTGAGGTACTGTTAAGTGGTGTGTGGATAAGGACAGGTGAAATTATGTTTTTTTATTCATAAAAAAAATTAATGTCTTATGGAAGATCAGTACCTAAACTAGACTGCAAGCTTGCAAGGCCACATACTTCAAGTCTATATGCATAAATACATTTTAGAAGCAAAATCCTAATAGATAAACTCACAATCATTCAAATCTTAAGATTATCAATTCCACCTTTTGAAGTCTCTTGGATCAAACCATTATGTGATAATTCTACCCCTACTCCAACTATGCCTACAGGATCACAATGTGTTGCATGAAAAACATGTTTCCTTTTACATGTATTTCGAAATTATCTGACAGGGTCATATTTATCACAACACAATTTTAAAGGAAATTTTCTTAGAATTAAACAGAAACCATTCATGACAGATACCCGCAACCTGTAGCATGTATTAACAGTAAATAAACAGTCATGAACCGCATAGCTTCACATTCAATGCTTACGGATTATTATCACTCCCGGTAGTTTATACAATTAGCTGTCATAAAAGTGATTAAAAGGTAAAGCTGATCCAAGATAAACCCAAAGATTATTTAACTGACTTTAAATATCAAAGTTAATTTGTTATTGCTAGTCTTTTGAGCACTGCCATGAAAAAACCCATTAGGCTTATTTTTCAGATGGTAACATACATAAAAAGGAACCAACCAATTTGCTTTTGTTTGATATTCAGTTAATCAGAGATGCATGCAGAAGAAACAGAAACTATTACACTCTGTTGCCTTCAAGGAAAATCTTTCATGTTTTATGAAAGATTACTAGCTTAGGTTATAATCAATAGTTACCTTTCTTGCATACTCCATACAGAAAATGCAAAACATCATATTTTTATTAGTTGAAGTGTATTGTTATGAGCTTTATTTTTTAAGGGAAAATGTTGAGATTCATGGAAGAATAAGCTGTCTGTGATGTTAGGACTCACGGCTGATAGTATATGAGTTTGCGAAACTGAACAACAAGAGAAGCATTTTATTGTTTTCACAGACTGCAAATGCCACACCAACATTAGCCATTCTGGACTACACGTATATGGAATCTGTCAATGAAGCAACACCACTCTGCATCAAGGCAGAAGCTGAAAAAGTATCTTCAGCACACAGAAGAATTCAGCAAAATTGTCAGCGATGTATAAACAATGGCTAAATATCCAGTTTATATGAGGTCAAAGAGGAACGGAATAAAAGTCTATAATCGGTATTGTTTGTTTGGATGTGTATTAAATTCTGCAAATAAAACATACATTTTATTTTCTCTTATTCAAGTTCAAATTTCCAGTCATCTTCTACAAACATAAATGAGAAGATAACCTATTTTCAATAGAACAATATTTCTTATTTGGGTCATACCGAATGATCCCAGGTTCAATGAAACAACAAAACATATCTGAGTCTCATAAAAAATAACACTATTTGAAAAGCCTCCTGACAAGCTCAACAGTGTTCAATGCATCAATCCATGAACAGAATTGTCCCAAATAAACTAATAATAATTACATTATTGGATTGAAACAGTCATAATATCACCATTTATGGACAGAAACAGCCATTATATTGAAAAAGAACAAAATCTGTAGCCATTCTATGTACAAGATAGATTTGAAAAAAATAATTGCCCAAAACGTTTGTACTCTACAAATTTGAACTTTGCATAAGGCTTGATTTTTAATGAAAAGGAATTTCACAGGCCTGGTACATCTTAGTTATTGTTAAAGTAACTTTTAATTTCTTCTATTTTGGTGTATTATCAATGGGCATAAATATGACCATTTAGTATATAGCTTGGCCTTACTTCAGATATGCCCCTCTCAAAAACATGAAAACTCCACTGTATCATTTTTACTTTCCTGATATGTAAACTGGAAGGAAATAAACAGATGCTCAGTTTTTGGTTTTTATTTATTTTAGAAACCTGATTTATTGCACATTCTGAAGCTGGTAGAATTCTTTGTCCTTATTTTAATAGCTGCTAAATTTAATGCACATTGGATTACTTCAGGCTCAGGTATCATGCACATGATAGCATACATTTTGTCAGATATCTGCTTTAAATAGTACATAGTTTCCATAATTACCACCTGTAAAGAAATTTTAGAGTACATTAAAGCAGCAGAGCTATGCGATCATTCTCTACAATATGCATGTTGTCAGTGCAAACAATTCGACGTCATACAAGTCTGTCACAAGTACAAAATAAGTGTTTATAGTGGAACCAAATTAGTGTCAAACATCATAAACTCCTTTATTGATGAAATAATACAACTATTAAACACACTGCAATGGAATGAAAATCCATGCAATTCAAAATTGTATACTAACAAATAATCAAAATTATTTTAAAATCACTTACTATATACCAGAGAGAATTAAAGAAATGTATATGTAACCACCTGTGATGGGAAGAGTAGTGCATGGATTGTCGATGAAAATAGACAACAAACATGAGCATGAAAGCACATGTTAAGCTCAGACTGTTTAAACTCCCATTTTCCAATTAAAAGTAATGAATCATGTACAACAAAGTTTTAAAGTCAACACTTGTCAGTTGTTAAGGCCACCAGAAGGAAAAAAACAACTGTCAATAGTTCACGTTTTGACTCTTATTTGTTACCTTAGATTTGATCGCTTGGTTCTTGGCAAATACAGTAATCATGTGATCTAACTCTTGCATAACATCATTGGATTTTAACTGACATCAAACTGGTTAACAGATTTGTTCTAGCGAACTTTAAACTATTTGAAAACATGGGGTAAGGACATTATTTTGAAACAGTTATATTCATTGGTGTAATTTTTATATAGTGTACTCGTCAGAGATTTCAAGATTGTCCCGAAATCAGCTGGTCATACAGAACTTGTAAATTGTGGTCATGTAGTGTATATAAATACAAAAAGGTGGCGCTGTGCAGAAAAAATACCGACAAAGTCGAATACACTGATATCATAGAACTCACGATCTGATATGAATTTAGTTAACTACCATTCATGTACTGATTATGTTTGGCCATGTTTAGTCAGAGTTTCCCCTTAACCTTGCCACCCCATTTTTGATATTTGGACATTCATGTTACACCCCAACATGAATGTCCTAATATATAATATTTAAAAAATGGGGTGGCAACGGTCAGAGGGAACTCAGACTAGGCCATGTTGAGCTGACGTGACTTTTCTTTCCACCTTTCTTGGAAATTTTAAACACGTACGTCTCCGCATATTGACACTATTAAAACATATTGCCAGAACCCAAAGAAGACGTACAAGTCCCAAGAATTACTAGTGAAGTAAAATATACAGTACGTACTGTACCAGTATAGTGAAATACACGGAAATATGGTTCAGAATCAATGATAATGACTGGTTCGACAAGAATGCATATTTGTTCTACATTTAGCTTTAAGAAAAAAAGTGTTACCTTATATAAATCAAACAGACCATGCTTTTCTGAGTAGGTTGCAAATTCTGGTGGCACCAGAAGCGGTCTTTTTGTCTGATCCATTGCGAAATATTGTGCTACCGAATCTCAAACACATGTACACCGCAGTTTTATCGTTGCTAGGTGAGTGAAAACTGTTCTAAGATCAAAGATGATTGGATCTCTGCTTAAAGCACGTCTGCGATTGGCCAAAGTTACACATGAGGTTATTAAAAGAGTCTGCAAGGGGAATAACTTTGAGAATATTTGACATAGGATTATTTTTGCTGGCAAACAATTATAATATCTATTTCTGATTTCTGAATTAATATCGTTGGACCGAAAATTAACAGGAAAACCGAAATTAAACGTGATAGCACAGCTGATTAAAAGAGAAGGTTAATTAAAATAACATTTTGCACCAAACGCACATGGGTATTTAAAAGATAAATTATTTAATGGATGGGGCGGATGACGAGAATTTTATAACAGATTTGTTATTATTGTGATTTTACAGCCTCGTAAATTTAGCCTTGTATTTTCCTTGACTAGTAATATATACTGTTTTTGCTAATAATTTACAATCTGCGCGTTCTGTCTCTCAATTTCTGTTTCATACTTGACCGAATCAAATTGTAATTATTATTGTTATTATTGAAAAATAAGTGCTTGATGAATTTCATATATTTGGCACAAAAGGTAAACCGAGATTTGTATACATTCTATGTGTAACATTAATAGAATGAAAGATTTTGGTTTTTTAAAATTATTTTGTTTAATTTTTTTAAGATTACTAAAAATTGTGTTTTCTCGAAACACGACCGTGTCAGGAGTTAGGAATCTTATTTGTTTTTGCAAAGCTTCCATTTGATTAAAGTCAGATCTCAATTTCACATAGGACAGTGGTGGCTTGATTTAGACTGTGATCTTGAAAATATATTTACTCATTTCATCAGCACGATCAGTGTCGGGCTGTCTTTTTTTTTTATTAGCACTGATGGTGTAGATAAAAAGATCTGTGAATTGATTGCTGCATTTTGTGGTCACTTACTCGACCTTCTACCTATTTTCGCAATTCATACTTTTAACACTTTTCCCAGTATTTAAAATATCCAATTGTATGTCTGTAACAGTTTCAATTTTTAATCTAAGCCTAGCAGTTGCGTATGTTATTGCACTGAAATCGACTCGCTTATAATGATGTATCCATACTTTCTTTGTGCCTTTATCGTTTGGAGAAAAAAAAAGAAACAACTGTTGTCCACAGCCTTTTCTTAATGTGTTATTTACACCTTTAATCAATGCAAAACGGTCAGTCGGGATGCTGGAGTCGCTACTATGACATCACATCACGAGAGTAGCCGAATAGGTGCGGAAATTTTGCATACGAGGTAACGGAAATTCAGCTCCTTGAACATATGCCAATATTTAAATATTGGCATTGCCGTCGCATATGATACTTCAGAATAAGGTTTTCTTATATAGTGCTGTTATTATTATAATATATTTCTAATGGTTTCTGGTCTCCTTTAATCTCGTTTAATTTATTTAATTTTTTAAAGTTGACGCTTCAAGTTTGCCGGACTGGTTAATCATTTACACCAATTCTTTTCTGCAACTGAAATTCCAAATATACCTACAAATTTCTTTCGTGACAAAGTATAAACCATTAGAGATTCGCTTGACAGCACAGTTTCAACTGACTCGTCACCATAAGTTATGATGCAGAATTTCAGCGACAACCGTTAGGAGCATTAGAACCTGTTTCTATTGATTTAGTACGGACAATCGTGATGAAATGTGCACCAATGTCTTGTGAACTTGATCCAATTCCGACATCACTGCAGCTTGAGTGCTTAGACCCAATATTGCCTTCACTAACTGATGTTATTAATATCTCTCTCTCATCGGGGGAATTCCCATAATTTTTCAAAACTGCCATCGTAAAGCCACTGCTGAAGCAACCAACACTTGACCATAACGATTTAAAGAACTACCGCCCAGTTTCTAATCTACTATTCATATAAAAAAAATCTTAGAAAATGTTGTTCTAACCCAAATTGTATCTCATTTGAATTCAAACAGTCATTTTAGCAATGTACAGTCTGCATATCGCCCTTGCCACAGTACGGAAACTACTGTTCTGAAAGTATTTAATGACATTCTCTCCGCTTTGGATAGTGGAAAGATTACAGTCCTCACTATCCTAGATTTATCTGCAGCATTTGACACAATAGACCATGATATATTACTTCACCATGTCCAGCATGTATTTGGCATTTAGAATATAGCCTTACCGTGGTTCAAGTCCTACTTCGTCAACAGGACACAAATCATATATGCAAATGGAATACATTCCAGCCCAGTTGAAGTATGTTGTGGTGTTCGACAGGGATCATTCTGTACACTCAGCCGCTCTCAGGTGTTATAGATCATCACCCAATGTCGCACCAATTGAATGCTGATGACACCCAAATATACTAGTCTAGCCACCCAACTGAAGTTGATGTTACCATCCATAGAGTAGAGAGGTGCATTTCTGATGTGAACTCATGGATGACATGTAACAAGCTGCAGATGAAAAATTGAGGCTATTATGATCACAACACAAAGACTTTCTCATTCGCATCCTTTACCTCAGATAATAAATATCAGCAAAACTAACATTAAATTCTCACAGTCAGTACGAAATCTAGGCGTTACTTTAGACAGTATTCTCACATTGCACCAACATGTCATGAACATATACAAGGCTGCATATCTTGAATTGAGACGCATCAGTTCCATTCGTAAATATCTTTCAGTTGATGCCACTAAACCACTTGTGTGTTTATGAGTACTTTCAAGACTGGACTATTGTAACTCAATTCTGTCTGGTTCGTCACAATATTTACTCCAGAAACTTCAAAAAGTTCAAAACACAGCTCCACGGATCATCTTTAGAGTACCTCGATCAGAGCACACCTCACCATTGCTCTGTACCCTGCAATGGCTATCGATTCGATACAGAATCAAACACAAAATTTGTTCTCTCTCTCTCTCTCTCTCTCTCTCTCTCTCTCTCTCTCTCTCTCTCTCTCTCTCTCTCTCTCTCACACACACACACACACACACACTCCCTCTCTGACGGTAGTCGATCGTATTATCATGACATGGGTTACCATGTTATTCCTTTTACTTTTCTTTCATTCTTTTAAGTATACATGACAGGAGCATGGTAACTAAATTTAAATTTAGACCGTAAGTATTTCAGTATGATGAAAATATTTAAATTCGGCCATCTATCGTATCATAAACAGCGTATTTAATCACACAATGACAACGAAAATAAAAAAAGCTGAGAAAATTAGCACGCTGAAGTCGATAGGTTGTTACTTTTTTCCAGGTGAAGAAACAGAGATTTGCAAAGGAGCTAATAGCACGGCAAAAGTGGGGCGAGGGGGACCGGCAAATTATGACCGTTTAGAATAATAGACGCAACACTCACACTCGATTATAGCCTCCTATTTTGAAAGGCAGGACCAAGATAAAAAAAAATCGTTCTAACGTGCCGAGGTATTGGAATGGAAAATGAAATTTGTCTGAGTGAACAACAAGAAAAGAATGAACAGCACTGCAGCTCATAAACTCAACCTGACACACTTAAACAAGAGGCCAAACTGGCCATGCACAGCGCAACAGTCATACATAGATTATAAAGCCAACTTAAAATGAGGTTCGCCAATAAATATGGGCTATAGTAACCCTTCGGTTATTTCATGATTTAATTTTTTTTTTAACTATGGAACTATTCTGGATCATCAGCATCATTGTGTGCATAGTCGTATCAGTTAATCAAACAAATATGGGCAATAATTAAGGTGCGATCTGTGATCCGTAGAACTTCCGTTCTACAGTTATTGTTGACAGCATGTGTTATGAACGTGTTTTAAGGTTGTATAGGTTTTATACCCTCATATATATTTTAAGTCCTATAAACAATGATTCCGCCATTTCGCTTAGTTTGTGGAATTTTGTCCTGGCGCAGAAATCTTGTTATTGTGGACTAACGCCAGTTTGAGACGTTCGCCAGCTATACATGGCGGCAAGGTGGAAGAAGAACCATGAAAAACACAGATAAGAAGCAAGGAACAACGGGCGGCTACTAGCAAGCTTTCTTATCTACCCACATTGCTAGACTCGAACCCACGACGACAAAGAAATGGCGGTATTCGGAAAAGGCGACCACTCGGTCAGACGCTGGCACTACTCAATTTTATAACGCGTTCTTGTTATAAAGGATAGCGTTGTGTACATGTTCTTCGATTTTTTTTTTATTTCATGGATACCATGTTTGATGGTAAATCGGCATCACTTTAATATACGTGAATGTTCTTTCAACTTGTACGTTTCTAACAAATTTGGTAAAATTCTGTCAAGCACCTTTTGAGAATGAGTTATGCGTTTTCGTGTAAATTTCTGTAGCGTCAACATGTCGGAAGGTTAAAAAAAGCCATTTGTACATACATATACGCTCTTGATGTACGTTAAGATGATTTAAATAAAATTAAATACAATTCTGTTTAGTGGTCATTGATACGATACTCAAAGGATTTTCTATTTTTCGTCACGGCGGAAATGTCTGTAAAATCGGAATAAATTGCATCCAAATTTGTAAGCATTTAATGTCAGAATGTTGTATTTAATTAAATTATGTTTAATATTTTTTCGACGACGTTATCAATTTTCTTTTATCTGTAGCAACGGTGTCCATATTTAATTTTTGATCAGCATCGTTATTACAAATGTGAACTTGCTTTGTGCCAGGATGTTAGTTATCAAATTTGGTTAATTCTATTTCGCGTATTTTAAGAATAAGTCACATAAATATGTTTTGTGTAGTAGTAGCAGTATTTGATGGTGAATCACAATCCTTTTTATACCATTGAACGGACTTATGAATGGATACTTTCTGTCCAATTTAGACCAAATTATGGCGATTAAAAAAGGAATAGACAAAGTAGATTAAAGGTCTGTACATTTGTAGCAATGGTGGCTATATTTTTTTTAAATGTCAGAATGGCACCGTTTGCACAAATCTAAAAGATATTCAAAACATGATGGTCTCTGTCAAGCTTGGTTGAAACTATTTTGAAGGTTTTGGAGAAGTTGAAAATAGTAATTCAGACGATGCAAGAGGCACAACGTGAGCAGGATATACCTTTACTATTGGCTAGGTGAGCTAATTACACAACTTGTTCGCTTGAGGCGTACTGGACATCTACCTCCATACAGCCACTAACAAATCAACCAATTCTGAATTAAAAAAAACTTGAAAGAAATGTGTTTATTTTAGAACATGCATATTCAAAATCTTGTTTCTCTTTATAACAACTATAAATTCCCAAGTATTGATTTCAACAACAATAGGTGCATAATTTCTTGAACGTAATATGAGGCTGGTTTTGCCACTGGCTAAACTTTATCAAGATCTGCCACTTAACAAATAATAGACCATTAAAGATCAACCACATAATTGTCTTGTGTGTGTAGGGGGGGGGGGGGGGGAGGAGGTGGCGGCGCTTGGATTCTCTTTACAATCAGGTTTCTTTCATTGAAGGCAGGCATATATCCACTTTGCTCACTGCAGCACACTCCTTCATATTGTGTCACATGGTCATGTAGACAGTCCTTTTGAAAATATGCATTTTTATTATTCCATTTTCCTGTATTGCTTTCTGATGATGTTTTCTTATTTAAAATTATTACAACTTTTGAATAAAAATGGTATTAGTGTCATGTACTAATTGTGCTGGATTTTTAAAAATTTAATTATTAAATTATTATTGTTCCCCAGTCAAGAAGGCTGGACACCCTGTTTTAAGGCAATTTTGTTTTCTACCAGCTGATATAATGCACAACTTTAGTTCTTAATAATGGAAATCAGAGCAAGAGTATTCCAGGTTCTGACTCACCTCTTCAAGAAAATAAATGGTTAGTCATTTACTGTGGCAAAGTTTATCTACTGATATGTTTAGTGGACCAATGTACATCATTACAATTTGAAGCTACAGCACTTTTTGTTTTGCATGCCATGACATTTAATTCACCAGATATGGAAATATTTCTCTAATAACTCAGTTAAAATTCATGACGACACACCAGGATCATTTGTCTAATATTGAAAGCTTTGTATACCAGGATGTGTCATGTAAACGTTACCCAAGTTCTACAAGCATTTTTAAAAAAGAAAATAAAGTAGTGCAGATGTTTTTCTGTATTTATAAAACTACAGCCATCACTAACTGGATCTGCATCATTTCTATAAATTTGAAAGATCACTTTCTGGCAAATGTGGTTACATTCTGTTAAATGACTTTTACGAATCGATTCAAGTTTTCTATTATTAACAGCATCAACCATATTTAATGACAGATTGGTGTAATTTATAAAAAAAATTTAATGCCCTTGTGACCAAAATGTTTTCTGTCAAATCAAGTCAAATTATGCTGAGATGTTCTGAAAATGTATTGTTTCATGTAATTTTAGTATTGACGGCCATATCTGAGTTGGATCGACAATTATAAATAAAGACAGATTTTCAAGGTCAAGTAAAACACTATTTCGGTCAAAAATCTTTATGGATTATGTGAAACTATTCACAGGGTTACCTTGATTAAAAAACTTTTAGATTCATAATTGTGATTCATTAGTTGTGCTAGCATGTTAGCACATAACCGCTTCAGAACCTTCATTTAGAATACTTTTGGATAGTTTTCAGATTAATGTGAAATTGATAGTACAATTTTGGGTAACGGTCTAGGAGTTCATACACTATCAGTTATTTTTAATTCTTTTACTTGTTACTTAGTTAACAATAATGGTGCAATACAGTCCTTTTGTTTTATTCCTTTAAATGTGTGTCACAGATTGTCCAGATGAGAAAACTAATAACGATAACACCTAGCAGACATCCATAAAGTAGGTTTGCAAAAAATCAGCCATTTTAGACCTCCTCCCCTTCCTCCCATTGTACGTTATACACTATAACCAACCACCTGTATATATATATATGCACACACCCATTCCAAACATAGCTGGGACACTCAAACCTTGAAAGATGCAGTTTAATACATTTATTAAAAATAAGCAGTTTTAAATTTTAATAATACATTACAAAAAATCATCATTGAATTCACAAAGATCTAGTGAAAGTTAATTTTTCACTTTCAAAATTACTTCAAATAGTAAATCATTCTGTGTTGATTTTCTTAAAAAGAAGTAGCATTGTTCTCCAATCAAGTCATTTAAAAGCTGATGGGTAAGTACATCACTCATTTATAACTGGAGGCATAATATTCATCTTCCAATTCATATAGATCTGCCGACAGCTCATCTCGTAGAGTCATCAATTTTGCGTCCAGGTCATTCTGCATGTGTTTATACAGTTGTGTCTTTTGTGAGATGGACTCATTCACTGAGGGAAAGTCATTCAAGATTAAAAACTGCTTCAGATCTGACACCAGCTTCATCAAAGACTCACCAGCTCTCACCTGAATAACAATAATAATAATAATAATAAAATTTAATTTATCATATTTACTGATTGTTCTAAAATTTGCTATAAGCCACACCCATGCTTAACTGCATAAGAAAATCATTTCTCAAACTTTTTGCAATTAGTAAAATGTTTGTAATTGCTTGAGGTTAGAAAAGATACCTTTGTAAATCTGCACCAATCCAAAGTAATAATTTATTTGTTATTTTAGCTCACATTTGCAATATATTTCCTCTAGTTTCCTCCAGATTAAGGGAGCAGTTTCAACAAGGTAGGATCTAGGTAATAAATTGCACAAGAAGTAATTGCTATTCACTGACTGTAGGTGGAAATTCTAAGCTGCCATGGTGATCGACACCTGCTAACAGCAACTAGATACATGCTGCATCCTTAGCTACAACACGTCCTGTCTCCTCTAAAATTGCATAATTGTTGGATTCGTTTTGGAATGGTTTTTCTCTGGATTTTATTAGACATGTGATGAAATAAAAATTTGTACAGAAAATTGAACATAATATAAAACTTCTTATTAAAAGTTGCATTTTTCATGACACTGATTATTAGTTAATGATAATAGTATTTTCTAGAAAAAAAAACAGGGTTCCAAGTCTGGCCCCATATAAAGGAGATATCATTGGTGAGGTATATTATGCTGAACAGAAAAGAGTTGTTGTAAAGGTCAAGTCACTTACACCGATTTATTTGGAATACAGTAAACAGGCAATAAGCATAAACTATAAAATTATTGCTATGTCCTGTAAATATGGATGAGTAGGTTTATTCTGTCTAGCTATTATAAATCTACCTAACTTATGTAGAAAATCAAGTTTTAAATGATTACATTTTTTAAAATCTTGTATATAAACACCCACATTTGTCTTTCTCTCTGTGTGTCATGCTTACAAATTTTCCAGTTTCTGTTGTATGCACAATAGTAAAACTTCTTTATACTGATATCTGATCTTATGTATATATATATATATATATATATATATATATATATATATATATATATATATATATATATATATATATAAATATATAAACACTCACATTTGTCTTTCTGTGTGTCCCCACTGCCAAACAATAGGTTTAAAATTTTTGACGATAGCACAAACTAAAAAAAAAAATATCTTATATAATTTTTAGCTTCAAACTCATATTAATTTTTCTTTTACTTTTCTTTTCAATCCGAGGGTGGGCAAACAGCCAAGTTAAGCTAAATTAACTGCAGCCATAATTAACTTAAAATAAATGTTTATAAATCTTACCTGACTACAGAGTGTTAACTTAAAGAATTTTGCCATCAAACTTTAATCACCAATCTCATATTGATAGACTATTTTTAAAACTCTACCCTAACCTGGTAAGTGTATCACAACTAGTCCCAGAATTAAACCAAATATATATTACAGTAATCCCATAGTATATCACTACCATCACCCCCAATGCATGTTTATTTTACTATTCCTATGAAACTTATTCACTTAATTTTTATTCTTGGAAATCAAGAACCAATAATGTGATTCTATTTTGTGCTTAATACACCTTTATGTTGGGGCCTCAGTAAAATAACTGTGCACCAAAACACTAGTGCAAGTGTAGAACTATGTGACACTACGCCAGAACAAGTGTGCTATGATCCTTGAGTGTAGTATCAATGTACTTGATCAAGTATTTACTTACAATATTAGCGGCTCGGACTTGCATTTCATATTGATCCTGTTCTGCTTGAAGTATCTTGGTTACCTGAGAATCCTCCTCTATCTGAAAAAACAAAAAAGTGCTCTTGGTCCAAGCTCATTAACTCAAGACTACATCAGCTCCAATGAAAATTAAGATTTACTATTTTAGTTCTACATAAATCTAGTGGCACATTGTTGAATAACATGGGCGAATTAAATCTTTATCAACAGAGGACTCAGGTTAGAGACAAACTGTAAACAGAAAAGTCATAAATATTGTAGTTTTATGAGTCATTGGTCCATTCTGTTGTAGCTTGATTGGCCTGAACATCTTATACAGGCCAACTATCATATTGTTTCGAGTTGGGTACCAATAAAATCTTTGCTTATTAACTCCACTATTGAAATATATGCAGGGGAAGCTACAAGCAGTATTCCAACACTAGGCAGGATATTTATCACAACAAAACATAAAACAATAATTTGACAGACAAGATAAATCTTAGTGTACAAGAGAAATTATTTAAAAATCAAACAGAAAACAACAGCAGCCACCCCCCCCCCCAAAAAACCCAAACAAACAAACTGAGGTTAATTTAGTAATACAAAAGAATACCCAGTAACAAACACTACTAAATACCTGCAAGAAAACCCCAATCCTTTTCTTTTTTTTAAAAAATCCTAAAGTTGGATTTGGCCTGAATATCTTTCTCAACATCCTATTAAAATTTCATCTTGGCATATGTGAAAGGAATAAAACCTGTAATTAAAGTTTCCAAAATATATTTGTAATATAGCATTCCAAAATTAATTTCTGATAAATACAGCTATCCTGTAACATTTCTTTATTTTGTCATGAAAAGTAAACATTCTTTTAATAAATAGGTGAATCTGAAAAAAGCTCACTCAGAAATTTTTGTAAATTTCTTACTGATTAAAACTACTGGTACCAAAGTGTCAGAAAAAGGAAATAGTACTGTGGTAATATCACCAGAACAATACATAAGTACACCGGTGTGCCGTCAATGCTCAAAGAAATTTGTATCTTCAGATACACGTCAAGGGCTAAAATTCCATAAGCCCTGACTTGAATTTCTCAAATGTCCTCAAAAAGGCTCTATTGTTGTGCTATCGTTTGTCATACACTGTTGTAAATGATATACTTTAAAGATGAAAATAAATAAACAAAATTGTATGAAACTGACTTGAGTGTTTATTCAGATCTCAAAATATGTCATGTAAAGCAATACTTTCCATATGGTCCTGATGTCAACCATTGTCAAAATACTCTATCAAGGTCCTACTTACTTCCTATGTTTCGCTTTATATAATATTTCTTTACACTTTTGATGTTATTCATAGTTTCTGCTTAATAAGTCTAACCATTGATGCATTACCCACTCTTGTTTCTGCTAAAATTAGTTTGAGTTGTAATTGTTTTCAATCTTATCACCAATAAAGAACACAAATTTTAATCAAAGCCTCAAAAATCATCACAGAACACTTTTGATTCCTGGCAGGTTGAGGATACAACAACAGTCGTCATTTGTGGACTTAACGACTATTCACGAAAGTGAGTGGTATGCATAAATAATTTATTAACTTTTTTTGTGTCTATACTCTTGTACTAAGTACTAATCCACATTGATTTAGCTGATTTGTGACAAAAAACTGAACTGCAGATCCAGGTAAGTAACAACAATAAATGTACATTAAATAAATAAAAAGTATGTATGTTTTTCACACAGTTTTCTATAATTATGGCATGCAATATATATTGCTAATTTTATGCTCAGATTACACTTTCTTTATATTAGTAAAGAATTCTTTATACTATTATTGGGCATTGGCATGTGTGAACCTACAACAAATCAGTTCAAGTTCATATTTAATACAATTTCCATTTGATCGTATACCCAGGTATCCGATCTTTAGAATTGATGGGTACCCGGTAGAAATTTTACGATAATTTTGACATCTTTACTGGTCACAATTACTGCTGTTACAGTTCCGGTCTCTATTAGGCATCTAGTTCTTGCCGTTTTCTCTTGTTTTCACTTCTTTTAATGGTGACTTTCAGCTATAAAATGGATGTTGTGGTAGATAGCCTCAAAAATAGTATTTCTGTCATACTACATGTTAAAGCAAACTGACCATGAATTACAGGTAAATTACTGGTAATTCAAGCAATGTTTCTCATTCATATTTTACATGCTTTGTTTTGTACACAGTTTTCAACTCTTCATAGACATACAGTCATAAATGTAAAGGTCAATATTGGAGATAGTTTTTATTTTTGGGCAAGTTCATGTGTTTTCTGACATATTTAAATTTGTGCCATCAGATCATTGTATACCTGTATAATTAAGTACCTGCATTTTGGCAACCACTTGGAATACATTAAAAACTTTTCTAAATTATTAAAACTGACCACATTTAAACAATAATAACTCGTGTATATTGTTAGCAAGTTCAATTAAACACAGTCTAGCCTGTGCCATGTACCGTATATAGTAGTGTATAATGTTACATGCTTAGGCTCGAATAAGCAGCAACACAGAAAGAGTGAAAACTAACAAGCTTGTATAACTTGAACAATGAATTTATTAAGTACAATTATTTTCATAAAATAAATAAACTTACAGTTTTAGAGAATCAAATCCAACATTAATCCAATATAGAATTCATAATAATAATCCACTAATGGAATTGTAAGAGTCCTGATAAATAAATGTTCTAATAGTTCCAGGTTCGAATCTTGACGATGTAATCCAAAAATGGCTGACAATGTCACGTGATACAGTTCTTGTTTTATTATCATCCAAATGAATTATGAGCACATGTTTTCTCCTCCAAATAGATAAATAAATCTTCTTTCTTCAATGAACTGACACAATGTCCAGAACAAAATAATTATAACTCAAACATAAATAAACAACTAATAACTTAAAGCCCAGAGATTCTACTGAACTGTTCTATCCCAAACAACAGTCTATATAACTGTTTTTCTTAAGTAAACAAGTGATCACGTGATTTTCTAGAAATTGATAGAATTCATGGAAGGTCACAAAAAGAGACTACCTTCAGCAAGTCACGTACTAAAAGAATGATCTAGAAGAAAAACCATCCCCAATAACTAAAAATATAAAGATATCCTTGAAATTAACCAATTGTTTTAAAGGCATGTTTATCAATCTGAAGCAAGGTCTGACAATGAGGTAAATAAGCCAAGGTCAGAAACTTGTTTACAGTTAAAGGATGGTCAGCCTGAACTTTCTAGAAAAAAAATCTCCCAATTAATGAATATTAAAGCCAAAATGACAAATTTGGATCTGACAATAAAAAATAAATAAATTAAATCAAATATACATAACAATAAGCCCCTTTGCGTTTAAAACTACTTCCAAACTGAACAGATATAGACATCACCATAAATAGCCATACTGCAGACATTGTAGCGATATGACTGATTTTTCTTTTGTAAAGCTATGTTAAAAATCCAAATCATACAACAAACACACAGATAAATCAAAATATATGCTTGCTTGAGATCAATGTTATGGGGGTAAATTATTGACAGATGTTACTAGGTTGATGAAGATGGCTTATATGATGTAATAACTTCATATAGTATAGGATTCACCAAATCATTAAGAATGAAAACGAATTACACACTATGCATGAACATCATTAACTTTGCCATGACCAGTTTTGTTTTTAATATGGAATCAGGATACTTTCTTCAGGACTTAATGAATATTGGAAGATATGAAATTTCTTTTTTATCATCAACATAAATTTTATTATGCATTCAGGCCTAACTCAAACTTTTCATGAAAAAACTTAAATTATTTGCAAAGAATTTAAACTATGAAGAAAAATAAAAGCAAATCAAATTTCAGGATAAAAATTCGTTGACATTTACGGTCAAAACTTGTATACAATACATTTGAGATGGGAACACCAACAGTGCAGACAGAAAATTAAAAAATGTTTACCTGTTTTCTAACATGGGTGCAACAACAATTGATGATGATGATGATGATGATGATGATGATAACACCATCATAACATGAAGACTATGTACAGCTGTGGATGATACAAAAACAGACAGCGATATTACAAATAATAAGACTTAATACATATTCCTACATTTACTAGTTACCCTAACATTTTGTACTTACTCTGGATAGTTTGACAATTTCTGTAAAATTATCTAACATAGACTTGACATCATCTTTAAGTTTCTTTGTGTATGACTTCAGTAAAGCTTCTTTGCTTTGAGGAATTACTCCTCTTTGAGGCTGAGACATGATGAGGGTCACTTCATGGAACCAATTGCTTCAATCAATCTGCTTAAATCTTGCTTTGCCACCTGAAATAAATTAAGATTTTTCGAGTTCTGAATGACTGAGGTTTGCAGGTTAGATGAATGACATATTTTATTACTGATAAACATACCCCACCTCCATGGGCATGTCTGGCATTGTCCTCACTTGCATACATGTCCAAAAGAAGGGGGCTGATTGACTAGTACTGCTATAAAAGCTTCCTCCTAATGATTATCAGCTTGATCTTTGAAAAACTGTTTAAGATTTTCATACTTTCAACAAGGCTTTACCAAACAAAGTATATGTAGTTTATGTTATATTTTTCAATAAGAAAGTAACTTTTCTAAAGGAATAACTGATTTCATTTATTTATAACTATGAAGAAAATGGCCATTGTTGTAATGAAAACTTCCGGCGTTAAGCATCAGACGCGCCGACGATGAAGGTGTTGGAGACCCTGGTCGCAATCGGGTTTGAAATTATAAATCAATGAATGAATTGAGTAAGATTTATTGACTTTTTATCTTATTTATGCTTCTCGTTACTGAAATTGGCAGGGGGGGTACAAACAAACGGGGATGTAGACACAGATGTATTTATTATTTATCAACCTGAACACAAGAACGCGAAGTTAAAAAAAAAAAATCGAGGGAGTTTTTAATTTATTGACGAGACGGTTTATCCAACGCGATTTGATGTGAATTTCGGTGGATTTGGGTGTATCGTAAATCCCCATACATTGTACTATCTTGTCAGAAAAAAACAGTTCGAAACGCATCTTTGTGCTAAATTGATGTAGTTAACGGCCAAACGGATTTCATAACACCGAAACTTTTACAGAAACAGTAAATTCCAAAACTCATCCATATTTTGAAAAATATGTTTCTTAGTAGCTCTTTAACGTGAATAGCATATTTGTAAAGCATAAATAATGAGTAAAAGTAGTTTACAACATTTGTTGTTTGACTTAATCTAACCGGTTCGTTTGCTGCAACAATAATCAGCATACTCAAGGCGCATGTAATCTTATCAATATCAAGTAAAGGTTGTACTTAACCAGGACAATTTTAGTCTGACTGGTTTTAGGATCAACTACGTAGAGAAATTTGAAAACCAGTTTGAAACTACCGTGTCCCTTCCTTTTCCGGTTTAGAAAATCATCATGGTGAGCCACAACTTATATTTTCCTAAAAATCTTCACGCATCTTTAAAGACTGGCAGTACAATAACCCAAAAATCTGCATAATGAAAGTAGAATAATTTTTAATTAATATGATTGGTCATATAGCAGCAGTTTCTAATTATTTAATGTTAGTACGCACACCATCTTATTGTTGGAATAAACAAATATACATGACGTTACAAATGCTTTCATTACACATTTCGTTGTTAAATTTTACTAGTTAATTAGAAATGTGTTTAGTAGCTCAGCTTATGGAACGCGTTTTATTTTAAATAGAATTAAGTTCAACTTCATAACACTTGCAGAAAAATACTTTATTCTCAATTACGGTTGCTAGTATAGTATCTCCTGCTTGTAGTTGTGCCCCTAACGCCTACTGATAAACAATAAAAGTATAATGCATCTAACATTTGTAGCAGTGATAAGTGTTTTTTTTAAAATTTATTTTACTAAAGTACATTTATGAAGTATACGAGTAATCCTACAATCATGGCTTGGACTAGTCCTACAATGTAAGCCCCGACGCTGATATTTATGTTTGCTCGCGTCTGGGTCTTACTGCCTAAAGAGCAGCGCTGTGTAGTGTTTTTAAATATACTGAACAGAGAATAAGAGGTGAAATTTTCATACTTGGCAATGAGTATCAACATTTATCCACATATTTAAGAGTTATTGATATACTTACTTTGCTGTCTGATCGTGATCGACTAACTCTGGCACTTGGAAATGAACGCATTTTTCATGTTCCTTTGAAACACGTTTCAATGCCATGGTGGCTGAGTAATGCCGAAGTAAGTTTCAATAAAGCTGTTTTATTTTCACGAAACGAAATTATTTCTATATTGCCTATTTGAACAGCAAGCAATATTTCGTTTCGTTCAAAAAAGATTTCCGATTAGAACCTAACTTAAACATACTTCGGCATACCTCGACAACTGTCGCATTTCAGCAAATTCAAATGTATTTCAAGTGAACAAAAAATGCGTCCGTTTGCAAGTGTCAACTATTGATTCCATGTGGATAAAAACAGCGCAGTAAGTATAATTAAACATATATTAGTGGAAGAGTGTCTATATAGGTTGCCAAGTATGTTAGATATTCCTGAAACTTTGATTTATCGTTCCGATGTCGACGACATCGGAACTAACTACACTATGGCGTCATCAGGCTCGTAAGACGTAGCACTAACATCAAGATCAACATGTGATACGTCTTACGGGTAGGACTAGGCTTGGACTAGTACTACCATGCAACACCTCGTCTTTTGTATTTAAGATTTGGGCATTGGTGGTCTTGCTGCCTAAATGACGGCGCTGTGTTCTGATATCTAATGAGATTATAATGAAAGTCAAACTTTTAGGAATATCTCTCATTTGGCGCATTTTTACAAATTAGTTTCATAAGAAATTCAAATTCTCACTAGGAAATGTAGGACCGGTTTTCATATTTTGTTGGTTTATGTTTCAGTAGGTATTCCAAGCACTTTTTGGATATCAGCAAATACAATGAATAGCACTAAGCTGCTGTTACCATCCAACAGGCCTATATATGAAAATAAAATGCTGAAAAAATAACGTAAATTTATTTCGGGCCTGTGACAATAAAAATTCGTTAGGCACTGCAATGAATGAAACGACAACTTTTAAGAATTTAAAAAAAATATCATTCTTATGTAAAATCAAAAACAGAAGGGCTTGTAAATACTAAACATTGACATTTATTTTGTTTGTTTTGAGGTCTTGCTAACAAAATAAATGGTGGTGTTTAGCGCGTTGCACAGTTAAGTGATTACAACTACAGGCCAAATTTTCAAGAATATCTTTCACATTTTGGCAGACCTTATTTAAAAATGGACTAGTTGCTTTTTTCGGATTATTCAAAGACTTCATCTGAGTGAAACGATCTCACGCGTGCTAGTTTTCAGGTTTAAGGTAGACTATGTTTCTATAGCACTTGAATAAAAACATTGTTGACAAAAGTGATTACATAGTTTTGTTAAAGAGACTTGAATCTTCTTTCACCAATTTCCTGGTAACCATAGTATTACAAACAATTGAAGAGAAAGAAAACCACTTTAAATTGCGTCCACTTGTCTCAGAATTTCATTGCATCAGGAAAGCATTTACACTTAAATTTGTTGAAAGGTGTCGGGTGTTCAAGATATTCTTTCAACCTCTAGTTCTTATATCAGTGAACCTGATGATAATTTACATGTTTCTTTTTTGAAGCAAGATGTTGACAAAAAAAGATGTAGATGACCTGTTTTGTAGTAGTCATCCACTCAGACCCATGTCTAGTTTTGTAGACAATTTAGTGCAAAAATAAATTGCGTTGTATACCCTTGTCAACCGGTGCAAGTGGCAACATTTTCAGAGACATCTCCAAGCTGCTGCCAATATTGAGACTTTTCCAGAAAAGAAAATCTGATTTAGTTTGAAGTCTGCTTTGATGAAATTAACTTTTGACACAAGCAAGTGGATGTATTTTCAAGTTCCATTGACCTAGTTTTAGTTGGTTCAAGTGGAGTGAGGTTTGCCAGTCTGTTGCAGCTGGAATAAACTAACATATACAGAAAAAAAAATCAGGTGCTTAAAAGAACATTCGGTTAGGATTTTACTGGATAGTTGGTTACATTTAAAAATATTGTTGCTGATGTGTCAATTATATTTACAGCCACCAAAGAAAAAGGGAAAGAAAAAGGTAGCTGCTGCACCCTTGGTGGCCAAGAAAGTAGTAGAACCCAAGAAGGTTGTTAACCCACTCTTTGAGAAACGACCAAGAAATTTTGGCATAGGTAAAGATCTTTGTTTTTTTGTTTTTTTTAATGAATTCTTGACGATTTGCAATTGAATGGAAACAAAATTTGTGGCTACTTAGGGATTTATTTACAGTAACCATCATTCAGGTTCGGACATTACGATAAAATAAATCCTATTCAGATTTTACAGGATGATGGGGGAAAAGGGCTTGGCTATGGGTCAAGCATGGTGATTGGAGGTGGTTTTGTTTTGTTGAGCATGCATTGCATACACCATCAGCCAATCATTTGATTTCTCTTTTCAATGGCACAGCCAATTTTATAACCAATCCATTGATATGTGAAATAAGCATGTCATTTTCGGTCGTCAAGACCCCGTTTTCTTGGGCAAAATCTTGGCACACAAGTTATTCACCATGTACGAGGGACAAGACCTAGTTTGTTTCTGTTCTGATGAAACCATTGGCCACTGACTGCTTGTTAGAAAACGAGGCATTTGATATGTTTATATGAGGTTGAGCAATCTATTAAGCAGTTTTCTGACATCTTCCACTCCATTTTGGATAAGTTGACGAAGAAAAACTTAAAATATCTAAGATGAGTTTGGAAAGGTCAGAGGATGCTTCTGCTTTGTTAAATGAATTGTTACCTTTTGTGCTACAGAATTTATTTATATTGACTTTTGTGTTTTTTTGATTTATTTCACTGAACAATTTTTGAATGTCAAATGGATTATGTTTTCTTGGGGTGTTTGGTATCTTATTTTGAGAGCACATTTACGTTTATTGGACATCACATGCCAATTTGAGGATGTCTCGTGGTGCAAGATGTGAAATGGAAAATAATTTCCAATCAACTTCCTTACTGAGAATGAGTCTTCAGGGTTTACGTGTTATTTAATTTTTCTATTTACCGTCTCACTGATGGTAATGCATTGTAAGTATTTGCATGTCAGACTTTGTTTGATATGTATTTTTAACGTAGCTTTAACAATTTTTCATTCATATCGCTATGTCTGCTGTGAGGCAGTTTATAGTGCTGTCTATCACTAGGGCATAATGCCGCAGACATGATGTCCCACCCAGTCACATTATCCTGATACCATGCCGGCCAGTCCTAACACAAACCTCTTAATGCTGTACACCAAGCGAGGTAGCTTTTAGTACCATTTTTGTAAGTCTTTGGTATGACTCAACCGGGGATCGAACCCAAGACCACCCGCTTCTGCGGTAGACGCTCTAACCACTAGGCCATCAGAACGGCCAGACTTTGTTGGACTTGTAAAATGTGGACCTGGGACAATTTAAGTTCCTAATGGTCGTAGAACAGAGAGTCCTAAGCAAAATTTTCAAGCCCTTACCTTGGTTTAAATAGACAATAGAGAATTGTGAAATATTTTTAATGAGCTTTTGGCTTGTATACGGAACTCTGAATGTTGAATAAAGAGATTTTCCGAATGATTGAAGACCTTTCTTAAACCTGTGCTGTTTTTGATTGGTCGGCTGCTTTTATCTTAATAAGTAGCTGACTTTTATACCATGCCCGACTAGAATTCTATTTCTTTTTTTTTTAGGCTTTATTTCCATCACAGATGCTGCATATAAATTGGAACATTTCGTCAAGAGGCTTCTTTTTTTTTTGTTGCAAGCTTGATATTAATATGTAAAGCAATAGGATTTATGAACACTCTTAATAACAGATGTTATGGTCTTATAGAGACAAAGGTATGCATGAAGAATTGACATCTTGCATCAGCCAATTTGTCCATGTTGCACCATTATTGAGCTGTAAAACGACATTTGTGCAACTCTTCTCTATCCAGAAATACAGTTGTAATGATGATTTTAAATTTTTAAATGTATGGAGACACGTGCAGTTTTCTAGAGTGGAATATTATGTGGGCTTGCTCAAAATTTAACATTAATGTATGCTAACAACATTGTGGCATAGGAAGTGGTGGTTATTAAAGAGAAAGCATGGGTAGCAGATAATGGCAATGATGTAAAGAATATTTGCTATCTGATAGCAGTATGAATTTTAAAAAAATCTACCACAAAGATCTCTGAGCCTTGTCTGTACCTATTAAATCATTTTATTTCTGCAGCTTATTTTCTTTGTATTGTAGATATGGTTGTTAACTTGAACCCTACAATTACAACAGAGGTTTTCAACTGGAAGAGCTTTTTGGGTGGACCACCCCAGTGGCCAGTGTAGTTGGACCTTGGATGCTAGAAGTTGCAGGTTCAAATCCTGGCAGTCATATCCAAATCTTTATTTAAAAAATAGTGTACTAGCAGCTGTTTTCTAAATGTTCAACTTTTAGAGGTTGATGCTAAGACTGGTTGGCCTGATGACAGGATAATGTGACTGGGTGGAACATCATGTCTCTGCCTCTGGCTGTGTCAACATTGTGGTTTCAATTGAGTAGTTCTTGTGTCTGCTTATTGTTGGACAATGGGCAGACATGATTAAAATCATGCATATGTTGAATATTGAGCAAGACCTGCACATATCGAATTGTTAATACAAGTCACCCAGCTAGGTAGTCCCTGGGAGCATACTTGTAGTGGGATCACCTAGCGTAGCGTTATCTATGTCAGTGTCTTTATTGCTGATTTTTATATAGAAGCTACTTGAAAAAAACTTATTTTTTTGCTTTGGTTTCTATTCTATGAAATTGAACAATACAATTTTAAGCAGCATGCAGAACAACAATGATGCATCAAGGTAATAAAAAAGAGAAGTGGTTTCCATACAAGAATTTATTTTGCCCACAAGTCTTCCAGAAAAGAGCCTTAGAATGCAGATTTGAGTAATTATGGAAAAAAATTTTTAAAAAAATTCATGGTATATGTTAATTGAACTTTCTCGAAACATTTTATGTTTTTTGATGGATGATCCTGTAGAATAATCCAATAAATTGAGAGGACACATTTGGGAAATCAATTATTTAGACAATGAATTGAGTTTAAACAATTTGCATTTGATATCTTGTTTCAGTACTAATACTAATTTGTATTTATTTATAGGGCAATGCATCCAGCCTAAGAGAGATCTAAGTCGATTTGTCAAATGGCCAAAATACATTCGTCTTCAACGACAGAAGGCCGTGTTGCTGCAGAGATTGAAGGTGCCTCCCCCAATTAACCAGTTTACACAAGCTCTGGACAGGCAAACAGGTATTAAAAGTAGTGTGTCTTGAACCCATTGCAGGCCTTGGTGTGCAGTGCAATTTATGAGTTCACATGAATGAAAGAAAACATGGGTCCAAATTCCAAAACATCACAAAACAAGGTTTACGAACAATTGGCCCAGATACGTTTATTTCAGATTTTCACTCCCTGGATTTGCGTCTTTAATGGTAATAGTCTCTTGAATCCCATGTAAAAGTGGTGCTATGGGTACCAGGAAAAGTTTTTGTCATTGGTATTTCTGGATATGCCATGATGCATACCAGAAGTATATTTGGGACATACAGTTAAGTGGCAGGGACACTGTCAGTAATAAAAAAAAAAGTATCTGCTGATAGCTGGACAAGATGTCAAGCCCAGATTTAAAGCAGCATATTAAAATCATTACCTTTTTTGGAGGAAAAAATTTGAGCTGAAAGAAGCTAAAGTATCCCTCTGTTCAAAAGAAAATCACAGCACTGTCCCCATTAAATTTTTTTTTTTTACAGCAGATAAATTAAATATATGTTAATTATTATACAAGTCTCTTTTGGGTGCACAGTCATTTAATGGTGCTATTTTGGCATTAAAATAAGTTCTTTTTTCTGTGAAGATTTTCTATACATTTTTCAATGTCTGGAAATGAAATGTTGCTGTAAACACTTAAGAGTTGTATGACAAAATTGCAACATTTACATTACTTGACCAAATGCGCCATTTCTATCTTTGTATCAGGTCCACAAAGAAAGTCTAATGACATAAACATTAATAGACAATGTAGCAAGCATGTGCTCCCCACTTGTAAATTTTCAATACACGTGTGAATTTCCACAAGCTTATGTGTTAGTTAAAGAGGTGAATGATATCAGTCAACTTGGGCCTCTTGTTTGATATTGAATTGTAATTTTGGTCTAGAAATGAATGAAAATTGTAATGGGTTTGAATGGTGTCAACACTTTCTTCATGTTTGTGTAATAACATTATGCAGTGTTACTGCAAGTGCAATTGTCTGCTCATTGCAACAACATTGACATGAGAGGTCACTGCTGAAAATGTCACCCAGTACACTGTTATGACCTAGATCTGCTTTGAGTCATCCCTTCAAATTTGCTTACGCTTATGAATGTAGTCCTAATATAATTATGCTCATCTGATTACCAACATAGCCAGTATGGAAAAAGCTTTTACTCAGCTTGCACAAATGGCGACACTGACATGGGGTTGAAGATGCTCTTACAGTATTTATAAGGTTCTGAATAAAAGTGTCTGCCTGCACATTTACACTTATGCGAGTTTGTGAATATTGTCCATTGTGACCTTGGAGTCTAGTCAAATATCTCTGCTTGAGTTTATGAATACAGTGTTGAAAATATACAAGTGACTTTTGATTACTTTGTATTTAGTTGCATTCATATAAAGAAGTTGATTCCATTCAGACGTTGTACTGGTTTTGTCGCAGGTATTTAGCTGCTCTGGTTTGTAACCAAGATAAATAAGTATGATAATAATTTAACCCAGTTTGTAGATGTAAAAAAAAAAAAAAATACCATGAAAAGAACTTTGTACTGCACTTTGAGTTTTCTTGTTCATTGTGCCTAATTCAGTGGATTAAATAATAAGTTTCTGAAAAGAATGGGTGAACTGTGTGAGAAAGCAATGGTAGCAGATTATGGCAATGATGTAAAGAATATTTGCTATCTGATTGTGATATGAAATACAAAATATCTATCACCAAGATCTCTGAGCCATGACTGCCTTAATACCTTGTATTTATGTTCTTTTCTTCCGTTCTTGAAATGTTTATATATTACTGTGCAGAGATCTCGGAAACGCTTCATTACACATATTTGAATGCAAATATTTGATATGGGACACACAAATCACTCCATGCAGGAGTCCTTCGTACGCATGCAAATAGCTGGGAGACAAAGTCAATGTTGATTACTTTATATTTTAGCTGTGCTGATATTTACAGTGACATAATTCAGTGGTTAAAATGCTCCCAGTTGTACCTGCTGTATTCATACGAGTACATCAAAAGAACATATAGCAATAGCTGGGCGGCAAGTTGAAAGACTTTGACTAGCAGCTTGGGTGGAAAAATGGGCTGAAATTTACAATGACTGAATTCAGAGACAGAATGATCCTGTACATGTAGTTATTATAAGAGTACACTTTAGCTTCCATTATTGTGTTAATTTCTGACAAGCCAAATAAATAGTGCATGCGACCTCAAAATCAAGACACGTCAGGACAAAATGTTGTTTGCAAGTTTGAATAAGTAGTTTGGGGTTAAATGGCAAACTGACAAAGGTTTTAATGAGATTCAGAAGATTGCTGAAGTTTCTAGAACTGACAGTTTTGATGGAAATAGTAGCCAAGTGTAAGAAAGTGATGCCTGGCTTAGTGTTTGGAATATAACCATTCCTTGGATTGTCAAAATTCAGTCTTACCCTGTTCAGACTAACAAATCTTGCATCGCTGTTAGGTTATTCTGGGTATCTAAGGTTACCAATATTGGCGCAAAACCCATACCAAATTCAATTTACAAAAAATTAAAAATCTGCAATGCTTGCCAATTGAAAAGCGGAAGTTGTCATCAGAATATTATATTTAAAATAATATAAAGTTTGGACAAATGGATATAACCCCTATGTTTCCATGACTCGAGATATGGTGGCTGAATTCTGCCCATTGCTTTGAAAAGATGTAATGTTTATGCATCAGTCTATGGAAATGAAATACATTACTTAGAACTCTTTCTGGCTATTCAGCCAAAAATTTTCAACTAAACCAACACGTTATCCAATGTTTATGTAAATGATGTATCATTGTGCAGAATTACCAGATGCGCCAAAGAGGCTGACACGGTTGTACATGTCATTGTTATAAAGAATGTGGAAATTAAACTCTACGGCAACAACATTTTTCAAATCTGCAAAGTTCAACATTGTCAAGGATGGGACTGCAAATTTTGCTGGTGGGACTCTTACTTTTACCAAATAGGGACTCCTCCTAGTTTTAAGATCCTAGCGCGACCTCTGACTGAATGAAATGTTATGGATTCATGCTACATCACTTGCCTTTGTATATTAATGATATCTATCAACAAAGTCTATAGAGTGTTTAATTTGCTTGACCTGATCGGTTGAATGGAACAGTAGCCAAGTTTAAGAAAGTGTGATGCCTGGTTTAGTGTTTCTGAGGGACAAACAAGAGATAAACGCGTGTCATAAATTATGAGGAAAATTAAACGAAGGCACCGACTAGTTCTTCTAATCTGCAAAGTTCCACATTTTTTGGGAGTGGATTGCAGTTTTTGGCTTGTGGGACTCCTGTTCTACCAAAGTCCTGGAGTTAGTTTTTAAATTATAACAAGACCTCTGCTAATCTCTGTGACTTGCCATATGTATTTATGATTAACACATATGTAGATTCTATATTATAATATACATCATTGAGGAGCTGAGATGCAAACAGACAATTCATCCATTTTGATAACAATAGATATGGAATTGTTTATATTGACTAGGGTTCTGATTTGTCAGCCTAGATAATTCTTGAGTTGCGTGGAGTAAAATAACACTCTAAAATAACTTTTGAAGACTTTTATGATGGTTGGCTGAATAAATTACCTTCAAGAAGTGCTGAGTTGATTCTTTAAGATGATTATGTATGTTGTTTTAATATATGCTAACTGGACTAACAATAATTTGAAAGATTTTATTTAATAATTGATAGGAATATGAATACAAGATTTATTTACTAAAAGACCTTGTGTGATATCTAGTTTTTCCTAAATGGAAATGGTGCTAATCGGATTAGTAATGTGGCCATTTTGAAACTCTTGCCACTACACCTTTTTTGGATGGATGATCATACCTAGATAGGTTATCAATATGAGGTTTTTGATATTGGTGATCTTGTTTTGGCCACAGGGTGTCCCACTGGTTAAAGGCACAGTTTTTGTCTCGGCCAATGTGTGCATGTGAGAAAGCTTGTTAATAGCTAATAGCTTCCCAAGGGTCTTAAGTTGTTACCTGGACTTTAACAGGGTTCTTTCTCCACTAGATGCTCATCAGCGAATCTGATGGTTAACATGGCCATCATGGGTAGCAGTTGATGGCAATGATGTAAAGAATATTTGCTATCTGATTGTGATATGAAGTACAAAATATCTATCACCAAGATCTCTGAGCCTTGACTGCCTTCCAAGCTTGTATTTGTGCATGTCTGTTTTCTTTGCATTCAGGAAATATATATTACTGTAATGTGATGCAATTCATTTATGCTGTCAGTTGTTTGCAAATAAATGATATCTTTTACACTTACAATCTTGCAGCCACCCAACTGTTCAGGTTAATGGACAAATACCGACCTGAGACCAAGCAACAGAAAAAGGCAAGGCTTAAGGAGAGAGCTGAAAAGAGAGCTGCAGGCAAGGAAGACCAGCCAACCAAGCGCCCCCCTGTCGTCCGCTCTGGGGTCAACACTGTCACGTGTTTAGTTGAACAGAAAAAAGCCCAGCTAGTAGTGATAGCCCATGATGTGGATCCACTTGAGGTATTTTAATTAAACTTTATAAAAGAGTGTGAAGAGAGAAATTTCAGTCATAATGTTAATGTAATGTTCATTTTGGCATAATTTTTTAAGCTTTCTGGTAATACACACAAGTGGGCGGTGTTAGACTAAACATAGGTTCACTATAATACAGACCTGAAAAATGATTTTTTTAATTAAATTTTATTTGTTATAAAGTATGCCACCAATATGAAGTGTTTCTTGATCTTTACGTTTTATTCCCAGGGTCTGAAGTTCCCCATATTTAGTACAATTGCTTTTCTTTTCCTTTTTTTTTTTTTTTTTTACGTATAGAATTTGATTGGAAACATACTCCAGGATATAACACTCAATTAGTGCACATTCATTGAGCTGTCCATGGGAGTGGGGTCATTTTATGTGCCGCTATTTCAACTTTGAGGATAATGATCTGGGGCTTGTTGTGTAATTAGAATTTCAAATGCGAGAATGTCAGCTGGGTTTGCGTAAGGAGCTACATTTCTTCCCCGAAATTTATGAGAAGTCACTTGTTTGCAATGATGTTTGAATTTCTTCACCTGAATACTGTTTGTTGACTGCAAATGAGCTTTTTAAATCTGAGCTTCAAGTGTCTTTCCATACCAGGAAAACGTATCCCCCAGTATTAACTGCTGCAAAACTTCCTTGATTTTGTTCGGGTTATCCAGTATCCAAATGTATCCAAATTTAATGTAAATTGGTAAAAATTCTCAATTTCCAGTTTCAGCCGTTCACTCCTATTTTATTCACATTTGATTAAAAAAAAAATGATGGTTCTAAAATGAAATCTTTACAAACGAGCTTCAAAACCCATCATTGGAGAGTAGCATTTCGTATAAAAGTATCACAGGGATAAGGGATGTAGGACATTAATATGTGACCTGTGCATAGCTACTGTTGGACATCAGAGTGAAACACATTCTAGTCAAGTGTTGAAGCTTCCTCTAAACATAATGGAGTTGATGCCACTTTATTTAAGGAAGTGATAAGATAATGCGGTGTGCAAAAAAAATAAATTTTTACCTTTTATTTTACAGAATGTTTATTTGTAGTGGTTTTCTTATAGCCATTTTATGTGGTTTTTTAAAATAAATATCTTGATCCTTTATTTTATATTTACATGCATTGTTTTAAATAGTTTTTAGTTTATGACAGAGTTGTGCGTATTTCCTTATGCTTAATACAAATCCATTTGCTGCAGTTGGTGTTGCACTTACCTGCACTTTGTCGAAAAATGGGAGTCCCATACTGTATTGTGAAAGGCAAAGCTCGGCTTGGAACAGTTGTCCACAGGAAGACTGCCACGTGCCTAGCGTTTACAAATGTTTTCCCGTAAGTTTCATTCCTTTAAACCTTTGAGATAAGATTGCGTGATAAAATGGCTATCAATTTAATAATGCTTAATACAGTATGTTGGTAAATTGAAGACAGCAATTTTCAATGCAGAGAACATAATATTTATGTGTCGAGTTTTACAAATCCTATACTCACTTGGCTACTAAATTTAATAAATTTTGCTTTTGTTTTACTGAAACCATTTCTAAATGTGAAGATTAGTGTTGCTGCATGGAGTAAAAGTTTTATCGGAATATATTAGGTACAAAGGTCATATGAAAGATAACAAGAAAGCAGGTTTCAATTTCTTGCATCAATAAAGCTCAATATTTATTTAAAAAAGTTTGAATGTGTGAAATTTCCCTAATTATATGTTAAAATTCTGATGTTATTTAAGCTTTAAATTTCTGTATCACATTTGCAGAATTCCTGCCTCATTTTTTTTTGTTCTTAGATGTACAAGACTTGTTTCTGTATCATTTAACTGTAGTAATCACCAATGGCTTGTATCACATTTAATAAAATGTAATATCTCAAAAAATTCAAGCAGTTTGTGCACTGACAGCTCTGATATTGTCATGGTGCATATGTGCAAAATGAATCACTTTTGACTTTGTTTCATAAATTCTCTTATGGGTGCATGGCATAGGAAATGAAAGATTGCCAACTTGGAAAATGGGTTACAATTTTGTGCTGGCAACAAGAATACTGTTGCATAGATTCATGTTGATTTTTTTTCCCTTCATAGCCAGTGCATATTGACTCAGTAGCTATTAAGTGATAAAGAACTTTTGGAGGGTCATCAGGTTGTGCTAGAATGGCAACAAAGTACATTTTCATGTGCATTTAGACATGTAGTGGAACAGTCTGTCATCCCACATTTTATAGTGATGGACTGGATCCAGATAAATTATAGCAATAGGATTTATGCTTGAAAAATTGATGACAGCTGAAACGCAGAAACCCAAAATTATTTTTTACCTTGGAAATCTGAAGGAAAAAAAAATTTCAAACTGAAAGGCATATAAATGAAAGAATAAAAATTATAAAAATAAATGCAATGAACACTATCCCTATCCTACATATATTTTATTGTACTATTTTTTTGTGGGCTAACCTAGTGGCTGAGAAAGGGTGTGCATTATGCAAGTTACAAAGAGACTTCCAGCAATTTTATTCCATTATTTATTTGTTTCTTATCAAATTTGTATGTTTCGCTCTTTATGATGGAGATATTTTAACTGCTTTGTGTCTAGTACCTCAAAAATTATTTAAATTTTTTTTGTTGAAAAAACCAGTTCTAAAAAACCTTAAATTCACCCCTTAGATCTCTGTTCAAACTTCCATGAACTCGCCAACAGTAGCCTTATAATGGATAAAGACAAAAAATATTTAGGTTGGCACAGAAATAATTGCAGTGAATCCACTGATACATAATTGACTATGTTAAAATAGTAACATGCTTGGTTTACAAGGTTTTTCAGACTAACTGTTACTGTTGGGATGACAAACTGTACTCTGATGGAGTAATTTTAAAGAAAGAAAATGGGTACTAATAAAAATTAAGTACATGTGCTATGTTGAAAAATAGAAGTGGGTTGCAAATCACCTTTAAAGAGGATTGGAAATAAGTTTTTAATATTGGTATTGAAGGCATGAATATTATTGTATAGCATATTTGTTGACATTGACAACCCAGAAAGTTTTTTCAACAAGAGGAAGTTCCTATCATGGGTCTCGTTTACCTTTTTTTTCTTGAAAGTGTAGACTACGTATGAAATCGTTGATGCACTTTGGAACTTTCTTTTTTTATTACATGTTACTGAAGGTTCTTTCTTTTCCTCGGATGAAACAACTATTGTCTCTTTTCTGTTGCAGTGAAGACAAGAATGCATTAAACAAGTTGGTGGATGCAGTGAAGACCAACTATAATGATAGAGCTGATGAGGTGAGTCTCTGCTTTCATATCAAATCGGAAATTTAATTTTGTTATTATTAGCTCTACTGTTCATGGACTAGATAAGCATGTGAGATGGTATA
Source organism: Unio delphinus (assembly GCA_029339505.1). Taxonomy (NCBI): domain Eukaryota; kingdom Metazoa; phylum Mollusca; class Bivalvia; order Unionida; family Unionidae; genus Unio; species Unio delphinus. The sequence goes on along the minus strand of JAQISU010000131.1, from coordinate 6,395,974 downwards.
TTGTCTGTTGTCATCCATTACCAAAAGATTTGTATTACGCTCCTTAACTATAAACTTTAGATTCAATCCATGGTCTTGTTGGTCCTAAATGATTATGGTACAGCTCATACAACCATTGTGGCTACCACAGTGACCATATTGAAATCTAATCACTACATCTCCTGAACGGATGGGTTGTCATATCCGCTTTGGACATTCACAAAAAAATATTGTGATGCCATGCTGATTCTAAATGAAAATGGTACTTTTCTCATTCTCTGAAACCCTTGTTGTCGCTACTTGGTGATTATATCAATATGGGCTGTTCACCCAAAAACGTCTTTTGAGGTGCTTGAAGAAGAAAAAAAGGTGTCCATCTGACCTCCAATACGGCCATCTTAAAAATCGTACAATCTCAGCTTTGTTGATGGGTCATATTGATGTGAGGTTTTCATTGATCAGTTACTTGGTGGGTAATGGGTTTTACAACATTTTTCAGCACAAAAAAGGATATACATGGTGGCCAGAACAATTAGTGGGGGAAAAACCACTGACCCATGGATAGCTAAGGCATGCATTCTGACGTGGATTTTATTAGGATTTTTATGATGTCCAGTGTGGTGGCCACAGCAACCGTCTTAAAAATCTTGTTATTGCTAGTACTCGTGGATTTTATTAGAATTTTTATGATGTCCAGTGTGATGGCCACAGCAACCGTTTTGAAAATCTTGTTATTGATACTAATTGTATATTTTATTAGAATTTTTATGATGTGTCCAGTGTGGTGGCCACAGCAACCGTCTTGAAAATCTTGTTATTGCTACTACTCCTGAATGGAAAGTTGTACTATAAAAATGATTCACTCTCGTCTTCTTGAAATGGATGGCTTTATAAAGAGATGTCTTGTTGCCTAGTTGCCAGCTGTATATCCAATATAGCTGCCACAACAATTGCCTTGATTTAAAGTCTTGTCAATACTCTGTTTCTTCAAGATGCATCTTTTTGTTCCCTTCACATTGTTGACACTAAAATGGTTAAAATTTTCGTCATTTTTCATTCGAGTAAGGCTCTTGCCACCTAGTTTTAAAGTCTTGCCCATGGCATTAGCATATTAAGTTATGTCTTGCTCTGCACAAGATTTTCATAACTTTATGATATCAGTAATGTAATGGCTGTAAATAAATTTACCGTTGATGGAATTATTAACAAGACAGTTTAATATCCAGATGTATTTATCCGTCTTATCTCGCATAAATCTTAATTTTTGTAGTCTGTCCATTCATTCATTGCTTAATTTTTTTTTAGTTGATAAACTCCATACCTTTGGAGATGTCTTCATGAAATTCACCTGTGTACTGCAATAAAATAATTTTTAAAAATTTAATCTTTTTTTTAAGCTTCATATCGATGTAAGGTTGAGCTTGTTTTATATATTTCATGATTTGAATTTTGCCTGTATCTGTAGTGATCTTGTGATTATGTCCATGGATTATGTACTTTGAAAGTGTCGTACTTTTCTGAAGCCCACATTTGGGCAGTCATTTTTTCGGAGACGGAATTGACATCTTCACAGAACTTGGCATGTCCATGTATCACAACAGAAAAAGTTTGCATTTTAATTTGGTTACTGTTTGGGTTCCCATTTTAGTATCTCTTAAAGCTTATGTATGCATTTTTGTAGTCACATTAAAATGTGATGTAAAAGAATGCCTCCAGTGTGACAGCATTTTACAAGTTGGCCCAATTTTTATAACAAATATGTACCATGTCACTATTCTATAATGTGCATATATGTCACTAACAGCAAGTATCTTTGTCTTTGAGATATTGTCATAAAACTTTGCCTTTATTGGTGTTACAGCTAGCATTTGTCACATGCAACATTGGACTTTGTGTCATATTACAGGCACCTCGGATTTTATTTGCCACTGACTGAATTGTGTTTTTTTTTTCATTTTTCAGATCCGCAAGCACTGGGGAGGTGGTGTCATGGGCAGCAAATCCCAGGCTAAAATTACCAAGTTGGAGAAAGCCAAGGCCAAGGAGTTGCAACAGAAACTGGGTTAAACAATATAGCCTATCTTTTTGTCAGAGAAACAAAAATAAATTTGAAACGAGAGAAATTTTGGATTTGTTATTTACATTTAATTTCTCATGATGAATATGTTATATACTAAATTGCATTGTGATATCATACAGAACATTGCTGTTGGGTAGGGTCATGAGGCATATTTTGTGCTGGATGTTGGAATTGCTAATTAACTGCCGAGAAAATATGCACATAATTTGTCATGCTATTTACAGATTACCTTTTTCTCAATTCTCCTGTGACACTAGTTTTTAACTAGCATTGACCATTTCATACTGGATTTAACAGAGTTTCTCTGTAATTATCCGAATAAACCTCCCAAGTCACTTTATACTCCAGCCAATCAAACGCTGGTGGGTACATGTACATACCAGTTTGGCGTCCAATGTTGTTTAGAATTATTTTTGAGATAAAACGTTAAGAAATGCCCACTACTTGTTTTGTCAGAGGTTGCAAAAGTCGCTCCAATCAAGGATGTGGCATTAAATTCCATGGTCTGCCATGGAGAGATGATTTTACCTGTATTAGTATTGCGACTTGATAAATAGTTTTGTACTTGTCTGTGAATGTTATAGAGATTGAATATCCGGGATGCCGATATTTTTGGCTTTTTCGAAATACAGCAAGTGGAACTAATTAAATGATTGAAATTTACATGTAAATTATTCACTTTCAAAAACAAAATTATAAATTCACTTATTAGAGTGATGTTTCGGATACATAGAAATAGTTTGAATAACCTGCTCTTTGATTGTCAGGATGTAATTTGTTTACTTTGACAGTTTTCTTATTTACATGTACATGTCCAGATGTAAACAATTCAAAACTACTCTCGTTTGGCTTTGAAATCTGCCCTGGTTTCCAGAAAATAAGACAGGATGGTTCTGAGAATAAATTTTGTCAATATCTGCGGCAGCATCGCTGTTGAATAGGCATTTTCCAACTCTGTTAACGATGTTGACTAAGTTTGAAAATTGATGCTGATTCTGAAGCGTCTGCCATATTTTGCTCACCACCTATAGAGTGGCTATTGCGTTCAGCTGACCACCCGCCACGTGATAAAAATTTGTGTCAAATTACGAAGTTTGTCGAAGTCTCCACGAAAATGTCTATTAGAAGCATTGATGGTAAAAGCTGTGCTTATATGGACATCAGTTCAGTTCATAGTCAGAAGAAAGATTAGGATTATGTGCTTTTGTGCAGATCTAATAACTGTAAACAGTCTTACTTCAAACTTTAGTATTTGATTGAAGATAGATGTATAGAGTTGTTTAACAATTTAGAAGAGGTGGGAATACAAATTTAGATATGAAAGTGATATTGGCCTATTTGTTCTACTTTTGCTGCTCAGATTTACGAGTAGGACAGAAATGGTAAGAGCACAACAGTTTAGTAGTGGTATTCGTGCAGTCCTAAATTTTGGCAAACTGTCACTCAGGGTCTGGCCCCAAAATGAATTGCATCAATTTGAAAAACATGTTTCAAACAGAATAAATTTATTACAAAAGATGTAAATGCTGGATTGGGGAATCGTTCATTAAATCAAATTTATACAATCTTATAGAAAACTTGCAAATGGCAATACATTTCAGGTGTTAACATCGTTGTTGTGCAGACATCTGTCCCTACATACATTTGATACTTTGTGGATGGGGTAAAAATAAAACTGCCTATTCAATTTATTGTACATGTGCAGCCCACTGTGGGCAAAATGACTTACCGACATGTGGACTCCACAAAGAGTATACAGAATATTGCTGCTATAGAATTTGGATCTTGTGTGCCAGAAAATTATCTGGATGTCGTTATATTCGATGCTAGTAGAGTTCCTGTCGGACTAGTAACTATAATGTTAGTCTGACAGGCATGCAAGTTGTTTACACAATACCCTAATAAAGACGAGACTTCAGCATATATTCTGTATAATCAACGCAGTGACTGTTGTAAACAGTCGTACAATATTATCATGAGAAGAAGTCAATTTCTGCCTCAGAAATGTGTACTTCTATTACAATAAGCCATCTCATTTTGTGCATTCTGCTTAAAAGCGACAATCAGGGTCCTGTCGTTAACGTTAGTTTGGTAATTGATATCCTAATCCGACGGAGAATTAAATGAAAAATAACCTGGTATCACACGACCACAGTAACAAACTACAACCCAAAAGAACGTGGGATTAACTATTCAAAGAAATTGGTTTGCATGCTTTTTTTTTAATTTATATTTTTTTTATTTGCCCCCAGTCAAAAATGGTAAACTGCATTATTTAGATCAATTTATTTCGATCACATTACTGAAGCGATTTCCATACAACTAATTTTTCTATGACTTTTTAATATTTTTCCCATACAAGACTGAACAAATAATTAAATAAATTATAAATAAATAAATAATTAAATACACGTGGAGATATTCAAACAGTATGCCGTAAATTTGTTGGGAATTAAAATCTCGGCATGGGCATCTAAGATTTGAAAATTTTCTCGCTTATTATCAATTTCAACAATACACTGAGGTCAGATTAATTAGGAACACACTCACTAAACTTGTGCTAATAATGGCAACACCATAACTGGAGCTGTTAAATACAACACAATGTGCAGAGTCTAATGGTTTCAATTGATGGGAACACATTTTCCAAGGTGAAACTAACGATATCTTTTATAACTATTTACAATAGCAATTGCCAATGGGAGGGGGGGGGGGGGGGCAAAGGAACAAGTTTCTTGCTTGGACTTTCTCATATAAAGGACACTGTGCCATTCCTTTTCTTACTTTAAATAATTTGTGTCGGCTATACTGCAACATCTTGCATTTCAAATGGAGGCACAACTCTGGCTTTGTAAGACTGGCAAAATGTGGCGTCTTTTGGAAGGTGTTCAGCCTCCGGAAAGAAGCAAAAGTTTAATGAAAATGACCAAAAGAAAGAAAAGCGTAATCATGACATTTCAGAAGACTTGGACAAAAGACGGAATGACTGAATTATGACGAGGACAAGAACATTATACGATGTAACTGGTATATGGAATTCGCAAATGCAAACAGAAATCATCCAGTTTTGTTGTGGGTTGTTCAAACTTTCAAATTAAATCAGTAAACGCACATGAAAGCTGTGGGCAACACAAAAAGAGTTCAGAGAAAAACAGCTACACAGATACCACTAGAAAAATCTACCACTGGCATGATCTTGGAAACTTCGTAATGTATTACACTGGCTTGTTACATGGATCCAGATTATCGTGAAACAAGAAATGTTAATGGACTGACATGATTTGAAGTAGGATTTATACTTCTGTACCTCTGCATTTCATATGAAAGAAAATTGTTTTTAATCTCAATATAAGTGTGATATAGTTATGTGTAAATTTCACAAGCAATATTCCATTAGACCAATGCCTAGTCGTGCTAAAAGTGTCTTCTATTGATTAGTTTGCTGGCACATGAGCAGAAGGTGAAAAGTTGGATTTTATGGATCCATAATTTTCGTAAAGAATATTTAAAATGTCCACCTTGTCCTACTTTTTGCACAGGCTCACCTGTCAGTGTGCGCTTCAGACTGGTCTGTTGTAGATCTAATCCATAGTATAAAATCACAATACAAAATCAGATTTCGGCCATGGGCGAATTTAGGGTGACAAAATAAATTCAGTTTTTCCCTTTGTAGTGATTTGGCATCATTGTAGAGCTGAATCTGGCGTGTATTCTTGACCACATATTTATATTATTTATGGAGCAAAAGGACTTGTGATTTACAAATTTTGTGAAAACTTCCTTGCCAATATAAATTGAAAATAAACTATTCAGAAATATATTTAGGTTTAGAAATAATAAAATACATGGCAGAAAGCAAGCTGTATCAAAGCAGTCTGAGAATTCTGTATACAGATGTAAAAGCAATGCTTAAATTTGAGGTTTTCTTTGAATTGTGAAATGATGCTCATTGCAGTCATGGTGTCTGAAAAAAAATAATAATTTCAGCTGCATAGCTGCCAACCCCCCAGCACAAAAATACTGATTACTTGTGACAAAAATACTGATTTTCAGGAAGAAATACTGATTTTTTAAAAAATTTTATGCATATGTAATTTTACGTATACAACCATCAGTAACTGTGCCTTACATAATTATTTAATGTCAAAGATGCACGTGTTGCACACTTGTACGATTTGCAGTTGCACCATGTTCCATCAGGGTGCCCATTCAGAAGGTGCAAGAGTGTAACACTCTCAAATACAAACTGTTTACAGGAGCCCTTTCCATGCCTTGTTTCTTTTTCAATCATTGATTCCAATGTACCAACTTTCATTGATTATCTCAATTCTGAGATTTATTTATTGATCTGTTTTCGTTCAAGCATAAGAGTGATCCTTGCGATTTTAATGTTTGGAAAACGTGTGAAGAAAAAGTCGCCAGCAACAATAGTAACTGAAAAAGGAAGGTTTATTTCTAAAAGAAATTTAATAAATCAAATTTCGATCGATGTACATTAAGATTCTCTCTGGCATTTATCTACGTCGTAAGTTCAGGCTGAGCTGTGTGTGATGAAACAGGAAGCAGATGTTTATTAGCTTTTTCGTGCTCTTGCATTTCATGGGCGTCTCCATGCCCAATAGCGAAATCACGTTACACACTTTGCAAAACGTCAAGTTTTCTCCTTTTCTATTATGTTTTCACAAATCTAAAAGACAGCACAAGTGTCTTTCCAGTTGTTATCTTCTATTTTTCCTGGAAAAAATTCTTAATATTCCGCTTTCCTATTTAACATGGTTAGAAGCTGAATATTACGAAAACGAGATACAGCAACTGCGGTAACTATTGCAAAATCCAATATGGCGGATAACGACAGGCATGGTAGCCTTGATTTCGAATGAACCAATCGTATTGTAAAACTTTATTCGTATACACAAGTAATATATTATATCAAAATAAAACCAAATGCCCGTTCTAAACTAACAATTCCAAAGAAAGTTTATTATTATTTTTTTTAAATTAGAAAACGTATTTTTTGCCAAAAAAACGTACACCCGTATTCAGGTCCAAAATACGGGACAAATACGGAAAAAACGGGACAGTTGGCAGCTATGCAGCTGTGTGGTCCATTTCAAATCAAGATTTGTGTATGGAATCTAACGAAATCTTGACCAAAAAGTGTAGAAACAGTAAAATCTTGTTTGCGGACTCTAGGATCATGCAGTTGAATCACAAACTATTGCAACATTACGAGGTCTATGTTTATTGTTCCACATTCAAATTCAGGTTTTTAGAGGGTGTCGTTATTTGCTGCAAAAAACTTCAGACTATTACATCTCCTTAGGGTTTGCATGTTTGGCAACCAAAATAGTGTTCATTAAAGTTAAATTTTATGCAATGTTATGCAAATAGGCATAAGCTCAATCCTCCATGTGTTTTCAATGTTTTACAAGTAGGCAGTAATGATTTGTTCATCTTACCAAAATCCATGGCAAAACCAAGCTTGTGTCATGCTAGTGTTTATTTTAAAATCGTTCAACACAATTTGATACAGAACATCCTTGGTCAAAGTGGTCTTCTTGTGAAACTAGTTTCAAATTAAGAAGACAAATCACTGAATTTGGGCTGGTGCTTGAAATACCTTTCAAAAAACGTGCATTTTAAATATGATGCCAAAGTTCACAACTGGCTGCCATTAAGAAATTTGTTTATAGTAATCCATTAAAATGTAAAAATATCTTGCTATAATTCATGAGTGTTGCTCATCATCTAATTTGTCAAAGATGTTTTTAAAATGATCACAAATTCCAAATTTAATATAAACTGAATCAGAAATATGGACAGGAATGGCAACTGGACAGACAATGCACACAAGAATCAAGGATACACCATAATCATTTGATCTTGTAGCTAAACAGTTTCCTTTAAAAAAAATATCTGCAATCATCTCCATCAGTATATGCGAATACTAAACACGATTGCCTTCCAATCCCTATAAAGGAATGCCAAACTGAAGACATGACAATGTTACAATTATTTGCTATCATATGCCACTCTGATGGTACAATCTACAGGTGAGCTTATAAAGATGCAGCAGACAACCTTACTCGCATTAGTTCTGTTCTTTAACATGTTAAACACACCTTTCAACAGACCAGACCATGGCATACATGCATAATGGGGGTTTATACAAAGGACAAACACATGGAGTTCTTACAGCAATGATGTCTTTATTATAAAAGTACATAACTGAAATTGATCTGTAGTAGTTAATTTACTTTAATGTATCCAGCCATATGAACTGTGTGATACCTCTGCATCTCGCAAATCTTGTGGTTCAGGAAATGTAGTGAATACCTAAAATATCCAGGTATATCAAACTCTCCCTTGCATACCCGATCCTGAAACAAAAATTGGAAGTTTTGTTACTGCTCATGCTCCCAAAAAAGTTAAAATGCAAACTACAGACTGTGCCTGCATTATGTGCTAGCAGAACAAGTTCGATATATCACCCTGAACTGCACTGCAAAGACCTGTGAATTAAGCAATGGGTATGTGCAGTTGTAACTGACTTGCATACGCGTGTGTATATATATGACTGACCATGGCTGCTCCTAGAAAAAAGATTAATTTGATTTCATTTGTTGGTGTACATCAAAATATTTTTCAATGGCTTTCCCTGTCAATTTATAAATATGTTCATTCAGCACATCTCATTCAAAACCATTAGCCAAAATTATAGTGATGATGTTATGACTTTTAGCTTTTTAGGTTTCAGCATGAGATGGGAGCTGGCATGAATCGAAAAGCATACTTTCTCAAGAGTTAACATCGAGAATACCTTTTTGCAGCTTTAAACAAACAAAAGGAAAAAAAAATAATGAGTTAAGATTCATTTTAAACTAACTGCCAGTATTAGCAGTTGACAAAACATGTAAATGCCATTAAAACAGGACCATTGTCAACCATCCGAGAGATGGGAGTTTATTCATGAAAAATCATTTGTCCCTTTCTATCTCTACATAATCATTGGCAGACATTGAATCATTCAATATTATGAAGCAACAGTTTAAATCTGTCTCAAATGGGCCTTACATGACCTCTTTAAATATAACAGCACAATTGAGAATTTCAGTAAAGAAGAGACGATCTAAAAGCACCGGTTATAAAAACTATATCCCAAAACTTGATTTACAACTTTTAATGTAACAAGAAAAAAAGGATATATTTAACATAGTTCCTTTAGTACTTCATGATCTTCATATAAATCCATGGATTAAAATTAAAAAATCAATGACAAAAAGTCTCTAGAGGAACAAGCTCTGTTAATTAGTGTCTTATTGTATTCCAATTAAAATATTGGTCAAATTTTATGACAAGATACTCATTAATTAACACAGATCACACTTAACGAAACTTTTCACAACTGTTTATTTGTTACTTGCAGTAAATTACTCATTTTGTTCGGGAATGTGCATAAAATTCTATGCATGTGTGTGCAATCAATTGCATTTTGTATGGGCTAGATAGCCAGCAAATCGCTAACTTAGGTTTGTGTGCATAAAAGTGACAATTTCTGAATGCATTCAGCTAAAAATCAGTGTTTTCCCTTTACCCTAATTTATGCTTTAGAGACCCCACATTTTTTTTTAGTTGACTGCCAGTTTTGACACAAAGGCAATGAACTGTCAATTTATAGCCGAATTGATTACTGGGATGGAGGTTAAATGCAAAATGTCAACATAAAGTAACAGACCCTATAACTGGTCATTTTATGAAATGTGTACATTTTTGCATTTCAGTTCCATGTATCTGCACATCAACTACCATCTCATCATTTTACATTCTTGGAAATAAATTCATTTAGTTTCGTGAACCTAGGTATACTAGTAAATACACAGGGTGCTAAAGGCAAAAACTTCACTGAAATTCTTAAATTGTGAAATGTTGGTCAAAGTGTTCTTTTCCAGCATAAACTAAGTACAAGATTACTAAAGTCGACAAAGCATGACATATAGGTAATTCTGATCGACTTCTGCAACATGGTTGTAATAAATGTCAGTATTCATCTCTTAAACAACCTTTTATGACTCTAGCTACAACAGTACACATCTACACAAAGAGTTAATATCTTGGGTGGTAGTGAGCGCAAAGCAAAACTCGACCGTTCCCATTAAAACGTGAACTGTAGGTAAGGGCAACATTTCTTAGTTTTATGTACGTGTTACCAATAGAGATGCTTGCATGAACAGAGAGAAAGAAATAAAATGTTATCTAAAACATTACATTTAACCAAAGTCAGAGAAGAAAATTCCCTTCATATTTAAAAATATTATAGAAACAATAATTCTGATAAAAGTTGTACTGTATATTCAGGCTTGCTCAGATTTAAAAAGCTCATTTTTGTTACAACATAGAGATTCAGGTGAAGAAATTCACACATCATAGCAAGCTCTGATATACAATATATCTACCCTCACCTGATAAAACAGTATCCGCCAGGTCCATACAAAAAAAAATCTTGAGACACCAGACCAACAAGATTGCACAATTTAGAATAGGTGTTGGCAAACTATGGCAAGTGTGCCAATGATGCACTGTAGAGTTGTAATTTTGTAATATATGGACTAAACAAGATAAATAGAAGGTTGTCCATGACAATATATGCAATTAAAAATCATGGTCATTTTTTCATTGTACACTACAAGCTTTCTTTGTACACTGCATGAAGCAGCTTAATGTGTAGTTGTTACATGGGGAGCGGGTCAAACAGCACATCCCCTCCCCTTAAAACAAAAGAAAAGCAAGGTACTTTGAAAGAATGATTTTGGATGGTTCAGTATATGGCACAATGGCTATAAATACATTTTTTTCAATGCTTTGGAAATTCAAGCTTCTAATATATTTTCTCTATACAGCTATCATTACATGACCTATAGATAAATATTAAAAACAAAACCAATTCATTTTTGAGAGGCGTGGGAGTGTGTTGCAGAAATTTTAATTTTGTGACACTTACTGGTCACTGACACGGAGAGAGATCCCACACCATCCTGAGAATAACTGGATCCCATACAGTCCTGGAATTGTGTAGGCAGTAGGATCTCTTATCATCCCCTTGCTAGTATGTAGACTTGACAAGTCTTCAAACCTCAATGGACCAAAGATGGTTGAATGAACAACTGTTGATGGGTGTGATCAGAGTACATGTCATGCCAGCGAGTGAGTGTCCCATTGGTTTTGATACCCCCCCCCCCAAATCCCCATTCCGTTATGTCACAGATAGGGCTTCGGTATGGCAGCAACAATGGATGGTCCTATGTGTGTTAATATACCACAGACTACACTCCCATACATTAACTCCTATTTTCCTCCACTGATCCATATTTTATCTCAATTTAAAATCAGGAGGCTGATTTTAGCTGTACATCCAGTGACGTTTGGCATACATGACCCAGCCAGTACCATCTTTTCTTCACAATCTGGACAAAAGATAGGACAAACTTTAAAATATTGCATATAATGATTTGTTGAAAAAACATGAAAAAGAATAGAAATGCAAACCAAAAACGGTAGCAAATATTTGCCATATGAACAGAGAAATGGCTTCATTATGAAAAGTTTTTTGTCCAGTCCTTTCTAACATGCCAATTTGATCCCTGACAATGGGACAAATTTCTGCCTCTTCAGTTAGAAGCGAAAGACATTTTGGTAGTCCTCACAAAATATCAGCTGAACTATGCTGTCATCACCAGAAGCAGAAAAATGTCAAAGACATCTTCATATATGATAGACCATCTATAGGGCATGAATCAGATTTCTTAGCTCGTACGGAAACACTTAACATGTGAACACATACACTAGATGAAAATGTAAAGTCCGTAGAATTCTTGTCCTCATTTAAAAGATTTTAGGAAGAAAGAAAACAAAAAACAATTGTTTTTAGTCACCTTGTAGTTCACTGTCAGACCCCCATTTTTATTTTGACCACTTTTGTCAGGACATGCTCCAGGTTTATCAGCTTACTGCTGGATGTTCCTTGCTAGATATTTGTTATTGGTCAACTACCAGAGCTGAAAATATAAGTAATGATGTACATTAAAATCGCTATGATTAAAATGACCTTTCACAGAAAATGCAGACATGCCAAGGTAACAAGACCGCAGTAAGGCAATTTTTTAACGGACATAAAAAAAATATGTATGGCTATTGTAAAGTTGGAAAACGTGAATTTGAAAAGTTCAAAAGCTATATTTGAAACTGATGCAGCCATGGTAAAGGTTTGTAAAGCACACAATAACAGTAACTACATCCAATAGTTTCAAGCATTGCAGATGCAGTTTCAAACCATGTAGAAGTCTATGGATTCTTGCAATTTCACAACTTAATCTAATCCTTATATTTTATTTTCACATATCACATTTCTCGCAACATAACAAATGTCAAATAAACAGAATTATTTTTGTCTTCCCATTTTTCTCCAAAGGAATCTGAATATTCCTTTTTCACTGTGCTGAACGTTTCAAGAGGCTTAGTTTCCTTTTTATCATGAACTCCAACAATAGGACACCTCAGTATAAGTACGTCCCTTTAGATATTATCATGGATCCCATTTTATTATTTAGAAATTTGATCAATACAAGGCAATCTCGCCTTTAATTTTGAATTTCTATTGTGACCAATTGCTGTATATAGGTAATATTCAGAACTTAATAAAGTCTTTTATCAGCAGGTGGCTTTTGACAATTTCCAAGACCGGTTTGAATGTATTTATATGCACAAAAGACAGTCCTCCCTCCAGTCCTCAGATAAAAATTACGGGCTTGAATGTGAAATCACTATGACATCATCTGGCACAAAACTTATCATCACAGGACATGGGGCAACAATCTTTACAGCCATGCATGATATGCAAAGTATGGTTTCTCCATGTATTTCTTGTGTTGGACATAAAACCATGCGAAAAATGGTCAAGACTTTGGCTGATCCCTTTCAAATTTATTTTGTTGTTGTTCAAACACGAACTCTATTTTTTAATTTTTTTCCAGTGTACCACAATCTATGTGCATCTTGGGCAAAACAAAGTAGAAAGCCATATTGACAGAATTTGTAGACATATGGATGTTGCAGAATGAATGGTTTTGACTTCAAAATGATTCATCACAGCATCCAGTGTATAAAGAAAATCCATCATGTGTTTACTAAATATAAACCTGGGATGTTTACTAGTCTTGAATATAGTCCAACAAATTGCTTAGTTTTTTTTATATACCCCCCCCCCCCCAAGTCATTTCAACTATTTCTTGCTACCCTTTCAAGTGATCTGATATCTGCATCCATATCTAAAACTCCTTATGGAAATTAGTTTCTTAAATATCAGAAACTCTTTTCTAAATTTACAGCCAATTTCTCGATTATACAACACATACAAGTGACAATATGCTTTTCACATGTTGAGAAAAGTCAAAACCACAATTTTATTGTTTACATGCAGAAAGAATATATGGTTGACCAGTACTGTAATCATAATGGTTATACCTTTAATAAAAAAAACTCAATGAAAATAACACTAATATTTATCCAGCCAACGAAAATACTTTATACCTGCCATCAATATATGGTCAGAAATCTGAAAACTTGTACTTTATTCATATTTCATTATAACATCTATACTGATTCAAATGTTACTCCAGCACATTGACTGGGATCTCACACGCGTTAGATACAGTCTTGATGTGATTTACAACTGGGTCAAATGTCATTAAAATATCTCCAGTACTTCAGTTGTACACTAGAACATGAAACAGGTCATTTCCTTGTGATGCAGCCATCAAAATAAGAAAGAGTTGTGGCTATAGTATGCAATGTACTTCCTAAACATGATATACACTGGGCTAGAGCATACTTAAAACAAATCTACTACACAAATGATATTAACTAGGATACAAGTCAAAGGATTGGGGCCATGAGGCAGGGAGAATTAGCTTTGGTACACAACGCCATCTATTCGTAAAATACATCAGACGTGTTATTGTGTGTGATTTAGATTTTTAACGTAGCTTTACTCAGTCATATTGCCATGATTCCCACCCAGTCAAATTGTCCTGACACCAGGCTGACCAGCCACAACACTAACCTCTCAATGCCAAGTCACATACTAAACCCACAAACTCTCCCATCTGAAGTGGATGTTCTAACTACTAGGCGAAGGAGCGGTTGACACGTTATAAAATTCTGACCAAAGGTAACAAAGTTGAGAAGGACAAGCAAATTTTTATTTGATGGAAGGACAGGCAGAGACAATTAAAATATGCTCAAATTATGATCGGCATATAAAAAAGAACATCTTGTCCGGTCCGAAAGGAAAAAGTTTGTTAAATTTCATTAAAATCTAGAGATAGAACAATTACGTGTACACCATGCATTATCTGGATACTGCACATGAATTGTGCATGTGCAACTTGTGGCCCAAGACCTGATTGTATCCACATTATGCCACTAAGAATACATGCATATCAGAACTTTAAAGACATATATAAAACCCAAGCCTAATTATCAATTAGCTCTAATGGTCTTAATTTCAACCCATATAAAACTTCTAATGCCATACATGTACATGAAATCAAAGAATAACTGTCTACCATCAGTGAGATAGCGTCTAATCATTAAAAATCAGTTGTCCCTATCTATCTCTTTATCATCATAAGTAGACACCTGAGCTGATATTTCACTTTGGAAATTTTGAAAAATTAGGTAAAATCAACACAAACAAAAGTTATTCCCACTGGTTATAGAGTACCCCCCCCCCCCATTTATACTCACAAGTCACAGCAAAGATTAAAAGGCACCAGCAGCTCTTGTCTAGGCAATCTGTTAGGTGTGATCAGTAAATACACCCTGATCCAACATTGCAAGTTGCGGTCTATGTGTGCAGTTAGAATTGCTATTCAAGTTAGTATATACAGCATTTGTAATTTAGACAATACTCATTTTCAAATATAACTAGTTTCCCCATCATTGTGTCACAAGATTGAATTTAAGCGTGCTTTCAATTTTTATATCTGCTATGTGATATGGGGAAACACAGTAAATTGTCCAGTGTGTGACAATGGTGTCCCACATTTGTAACCAGATCAATTTCTTCAATTAATCTTGGAATAACAGTGAAAAATGCCAAGATGATGTGCATACAGAAACGATCATGATGAGAAAATCAAACCAAAAAAAAGTCTTTTGCAATTCAATTTTATTTTCTGCCAATTTTCAAGATATAATGGTTGCTACAATAATCTTCAGGCTAATGTGGTTGCTACAAACCGCAAATAAAACTATCTTATATGAACCGTAGCACCAATAAAAAGCTACTGGGGTTCAATGTAGTTATTCTTATTTAAGTATCCAAAATGACTTTCTTTCAACACAAGATAAAGTTATACCAAACAAAATGAATAAATTCACTGTATCTGAAACTCCTGTATCAATCTGATTACATCTGACAAAAACAAATTAACTGGAGGAATCCATTCTTATAATGACAAGTTCAATTCATTACAAAATAACAAACATACTGGTGCATCACAAAGGAAATTTCATAATGATGTAGTCGAATTAAATTAAGAATATTTTATTTTATGCTCAGCAGTGAATTACTTGATTTTCTAGTTAAAATAATATTGATATTTCACTGCGGTGAAAAAATAACAGTGAAAAAATAACAATATTTTTTCAATACAGGAACTACATTTTTGGGTCAAAATATTTGCTTGAAACGAGTGAATAAACGAGTGAAAGAGCAGATCTGAGGTAGCCAACGTATGTGAGCATAAAATAAAAAGAATATTTGCTTGAAACGAGTGAATAACGGATACATTTCATCTCTTGGATAAAAAACTCTAGTATTTTCACTCGTGGCTTCGCCACTTGTGAAAATACTGAGTTTTTCATCCACTCGATGAAATATATCCGTTATTCACTCGTTTCAAGCAAATATCCTCTATGTATTCAGATGGATGCAGATACTAGGTCGGGGTTTGGAAGTCAGCTGGAAGATTGTGAAAATATTCATCTGACTACAAGGTCGTCATTCCACACTGTCAGGGAACTGTTTGTCAACACAACTTCTCAGTGAGAGAGTTCAACTGTCATCATGCAGTGTGAAAAGACTTTAAAATTCAAGCACTGCCTTTTGATACATGCCAACCCCTGACGATGAAAAAGTGTAATCTAATTAGTCTAAAATTCAAGCACACAACTGTTTGTAAGCCAATATTTGTCTGTCTTCAAGCTGAAATCAAAATGTACAAATAACCCGAGGATGGCACTTTAAATGCAATTTTGAATTATGCAAAATTTCCACAATAGCTCAATGGATCATCCTGCACATGTCTGTAAATAACAGATCTCATTATAATGGAAAACTGTTGCTTGCTAAAAAGGGCAACGACACATGAAGCTAATGAAAGTTAAAAAAAACCCCTACTGTAATGTCCTCACCTTTGAGTGGCCTGTCTCAAGGGATTCCAATCAATAACATATTTATCTGAAAAAGAAAATCCCTTTAATATTAAAAACGTATTGGTGTAAAAACACAACTTTACTTCAATGTTACTTCAGGCTTGCTCAGATTTAAAAAGCTCGGTTTTTTAACAACATGGAGATTCAGGTGAAGAAATTCACACATCATAGCAAGCAGCAATCTACAAAACAGACCTACACGACTGCATAATCTTGAATCAGATTTCTCTATCTTTGCAGAATTGTAAAAATTTTCATTAGTTGTTATGGAAGATTCAATGTTTAGCAATTGCAAATTTGGCACTTGTTGGTATACATTCCAAACTTCCTAAAAGTTAAAATTTCATAATTTTAAAGTTGACCATGACAGCTACAAAAAACGTGCAATTTTTCTTGATTGCCAGTGGGGATAGCACTCCAGTTGTTATAATTTTCATGGTCCCTTAGTAAAATGCATATTTGTCTAAAATGCAGTTTATGTTTTTGGACACTAATGTGCTCACATCATTGAGGTAGAGGTGTACATTGAAATTTAAATCCTAAATTGTTCACTATACGGCACACTAGCTATAGATATTACTATGTCAATGCTTTAAAAAACCACCACTAAAATATGTTCTTTCAATAATTGTATTAATGGAATCATCTGTAGCTTTTTAAAACTAAATAAGTTCTTTTGGGGTTGAGAGTAAACAAATTTTAATTATGTAACACTTGATTTTCATGTACAAAACTTCTTAATGCCATACATGTACGTGAAATCAAAAGCAGAATAACTGTCTACCATCAGTGAGATAGCGTCTAATCATTAAAAATCAGTTGTCCCTATCTATCTCTTTATCATCATTAGTAGACACCTGAACTGATATGTTCTATTTGAAATATCTGGTGAAATCAACACACAAAAAAAATCTGATTTATTCTCTGGCTGGTTACAAAATAAACCCCACCCCACATCCCATCTATACTCACAAGCCGTCAAGCCGATATCCAAATGTACAAAATAACCAGAGGATTCTTCAGCAAGACATACTTGGGACCCTGGGAAGGCACTTTAAATGTGGAATTGTCACTTGTACATGTAATTTTGAATTATGCAAAATTTCTATATTAACACGATGAATAATATTGCACACGTTTGTAAATAACTGCCTTCCTCAAGTACCATATATGTATAAATTGAGCAGCCATTAATTTAAATTTATCAGTTTTAGTTTAATCAACAACAAAACTTGACAATGGGTATATAAAGTTAAAGTCTTTAACTTTGCAAGTTTCAGTTTCATTAAATAAATTTATGCCATAATAAAAGCAGAAACTGGGTAAAAAGTTAAATCTATACATTACATAATTAAAAGCAACTAGAAAAATGTACTTTCAAATGTACATGTATATTTATTTTTGCAACTAGCCTGGATCTACAGCTAGAGGGCAATACACACATACACAGATTAATACCACAGCAAAAAAAACAACAAAAAAACATACATACAATTTATGTGCAATTCACTTAAACTAGCTGACATGTCTAAATGTTGCAGAATGATAGGGTTCACAAATATTGGAATGAGCTTTAGGAAATAAAATTTCAAAACTAAGAAAAAGGGTAGAAAATACATGACTTAGGACCTGAGAAGCTTTTGTCTAGTTGTTTTGAACATACCAATTAGAATCACAGAAAATTTGACATTTCTGCTTCTTCAGTTAGAAGCGAAAGACATTTTGGTAGTCCTCACAAAATATCAGCTGAACTATGCTGTCATCATCAGAAGCAGAAAATGGAATGCTAATGTCAATTATGTTTTGGGGGATACTTGTATCATTATTTACAGGACAAACTCAATTCTTTAGCTTGGACAGACATTATATTTACATGTGAGAATTCTTCTCTTTTCTCAGAGATTTTAGCAACAAGAAATTAAAAGAAAGAAAAAAATTTGATTTTACTCTGTAATCCTTTTCAGACCCCAGATTTTATATCGGCCTCTGCATTCAACATTATACACAAATTATGTCAGATATTTTTTAGTCCTTCACCACATCATTGCCCTCGAATCCCCTCCTAGGTTTTAAACAGATCTATATATAAAAAAAACTTCAAGAAAAGCCAATATACTTAATTTCCCATCAACTCCATACGTGTCCCATTACATTGACAAAATACTCCGACAATATAGCACCTCATTATAATGAAGTCTCTTTCACAAGGCTGATATGCTATTGTAATTGTTTTAGGGTTAAAGCATTTATGGTGGAAGAAGAACCCGTGGAAACCCTCGAAAATTATCAAAGACCCACTAGAAGTTACTGGCAAGCTTTCTCACATACACACATTGGCCGAATCTGAGACTCGAACCCACGCACATGTGATATAGCAGTGATCCATAATGGAGAGCACTTTAGACTACAGGCCGATATGATTGTGGATCCAATTCGATTATTTAACATGTAGAAATTACCTCAATACAAGAAAACCTAACCAAAACATCTTTCAAAGACTGGTTTAAATGTATTTATATGCATTCAACCAATACAGTGGTTATACCAGTCCTCAGAACAAATTACGGGCTTGAATGTGATATCACTATGACATCATCTGGCACAAAACTTATCACAGGACCAGTGTAGTGGTGTGGAAAATTCTTGCATCCCTGATATTAAAGGTACTAATTCACACAAAGTGTTTTTCATGTTGTAAATGCATTAACAAGTAAACTGACAGGACTTTGATGGAATTTTAAATTAAGGAGTGCAACAAAATTCCTTTAGATACATTTTGCTTCTGACTTACTGGGCTTGACCCATCATCTTCCAGAACTGTATATACAGTAAAAACTTCTATCTATGAGCACCACTGTCATTTCCGACCACCTGTGAAAATGAGACCAGCGAATGCAATTTCTTGGCAAAATACGCATTTCGACACTGCTATGAAAGACCGCCTAGCAAAAAACGAAGATTAGCTCTGCCAACCTTTATTTAATCACTGTACAAATTACTGCTAATACTGTTCTAAATTTTAAAAAAATATAAACAATTAGGCTGGCTACTGTCGTCCAACATTTCTTCAACTACGCTTATAGTGTTTAATAGTGTACGTCGTAAACCAGATTAAAGTATATGTAGATTATTTCTTAGTCTGATTCCCTGCATTGTTCTCCATTATTTCTATAGGGAGCATAATAGGCAGGGAACCAGACCAATGTACATGTCCCAAATTGCCCTTCTAGTGCACAAGTTGACATAGTGGTCGCACATATTGTTTGCCTTTAGAGTTAATCTGTATTGCCCAGGGGTGAATAAGGTCATCGTGTATTAAAGCACCATGAGAGAATCATTAGATTGATAGTGTGCAAGACTTGTGATGTTTGTCGTCTCCCCCCCATCGATATTAAGTGATTACATCCCAATCACAAAGTTGTTGTCTATACAAGTTGGTTAGACCAGGTCACACTTTGCTTATAGAGTTCATGTCATCTTTGAATGAAGCCGTTGACTTGTGTCTCAGAGTAAATGGTTCTCTTATGGATGAGACAATTCTTACTTTTTATTTCATTAATTTGCTAGATGTGCAATGCATATGTATAGGTTTTCATATTTTCCACATTTTTACAATCGATATTAAAACTGAGCACTAATAATTGTAACACCTAAAACCTTAATAACAATGGATAAACCTCCATCAGTAAAACAAATTTAGGTTGTTAAAATGGAAAAGGAGTAATTCATAAATGATCTGATATGCTAAAATGTAATCTTCAAATGAAAATGCAATTTCATGTTTAATGATAGAAGTATATCTTTATTGCAATAAATGTTTGTTTTTTGATGAATGCATACAAATTTTAGTAAGAACTATTAATAAAGAATATTTTTCTTGACATTGTTCTAAATCTGATCTTTTTGGAGACCGCTAACTGTAGGGGTGGTCTCTCAAAACAGGTTTATTGTAATTATGACAACTATATATCTAGAAAAAGAAATTTCAGTACAGAAAATTTTAAAATCCAGATACTTGAATCAATTAAAAAATATGGACTTCCAACTCCTGACTTTGCTGACAATGTTCAGTAAAAACAAAATAAACAGACATGCCACTAACTGAAATTCTCCACCCACCCCATCTTCAACTCTCACACGACAACTGACAGGGAAGATGCCCTCCCTCTCTCATATTGACAACACTTTTCTTTAAAGTCTGATTAATTTCCATTAGTCCATTGTAATTTTTAAAGTGATTATTTTATATTCACTATTTTTGGGGGTAAAGATAGATAAGAACGAAGGTACTCTACATGCCAAGTCAGATAGTAATCAAATCTCTCATCATATTTCTCAGAGAGATTCCCATTACAAATTACATCATGCTCTGGAATGAAATTGTACCATTATAAATGCATATGAAATTTTATCATGAACAGTTTACATTTGGGGAGATAATCTATATAGTGCATCATCTGAAGACCTTTTACCTTGGAGAATGAGACAAACAGGGTTAAAAAAAAAAAAGAAAAAAAAAAAAGGAAAAGAAATAAAGATCGAGTCTGGGTTCCAAATATTTTAAAAACTTCCTACAACTAATCTCCAAGAATTTATCGAGAGAACAGTTTACATTTTTAGTGCACAAATCAGAGGTAGTGTTAATGGTCCACCCCACCCCAGATACAATAATCTTGACCTCGGATGCTAGAATGAATAAGCCTTTTCTAAATGACAGTCTATCGCAAATCCTGGTTCAAGTTATCTGATCTAAAACTCGTTTTGGAAACTATTTTCTTAAACTCAAAGCTTTTTGTAGCATCCAATTCATTCAATATACCACAAAGAGAGCCGACACTTCTAGAAACCTGCCAGCAATATCTTACAAATCTGAAAACCCGACTGCCAAGATGTGTACCTATTACTGTTTCATTCAGATACCTATTAATGTGTGCATATGCTCTAAAAATAGCTGCTGCACATGGACAGAAGTCCCTGATTAAAATGATACTCTAATATCTTCAATGGTTTGACACCTGCATTCCAAACCAGGAAACTGGTCACATTTTCCTATGATATGAGGTGGAGTTGTGGCTTTGATCTGCAATGTACTATCTATACATGCTATATATTGGAATAAAGTTAAATAAAATGACTGAATTAACACAACTTGTATTCTGGATAGGATACAAGGCAAAGAATACAATATGATCAAGGTATGATTTCTTGATATGACTGACCATTTAGCAAGGATAATGAACATAATGTATATTATACAACAGACAAGTTAAAAAAACAAAAAAACCCACTCATCAAAGGTCACAAAGTTGCAATATAATATGCTGCAATCAAGCTGAGCATAAAAAAATTCCTAAATTTCAGTTGTATCTAGAGGTTGCAAAATGTGTATGCACCATGCTACAATGTACATACATTAAGTAAATGGCTTGCAAAAAGACCCAACCTAAACACAAAATTTATTGTTCTGGATTTCTCATAGTAACTAATGGATGTGCAATCAGTTTCCATAAACATGGTTTTATCCTGTTAACATACATGCCAACCCCTGACGAGGAAAAAGTGTAATCCAAGTGGTCAAAAAGAGGAATCCAAGCAGAAAAAGAGTAATCCACATATAACATACTACAATTACAATTAACAATGATTTATTTGCTTTTCTCGTCTTTTATCATTCATTAATGGTTCAAGTGTTCATATGTAGCACTTTTAGCTTTAGAAAGCAACAGATTGTCATGTTGCATTTCAAAAAATTTTGTACCAGCTGAGGCCATGAATGTTTTGCATACCAGTAGAGCACTCATTACTGGGTTACTTAGCCTGGACCTGAATTCAGTTTTATTTTTGTTAACAACACTGAACAATCTCTCACAGTCAGCATTAGAATGGTAAAGAACCAATATTCCTTTCATAACCTGACAAAGAAGAGGAAATTTATTTCTTCCAGTGATAGAGTCTTTTAGCTGGGAAATAAGGTGCCATTGCACATCAACTCTATCTGCATTAAGTATATTGTCAGGTAGAATCCCAACTTGATACTTCAGGAATTCTTCTTCCAGATGATCCAAGTTAGACAAGGGTGGCAATAGAAAGGGATATCTCTTGACAAAGAATCTAACACTTTTGAAGCTTTTTGACTGTCTCTCATTTACATAAGCAACTGAAGCATTTAAAAGCAGTTCATCTCCATATGGGAATTTATGGAGCATGTAATCACAGGCTGAAGCATAATAATCTCTAACATTATCATAGAACATCTTCACAGGAAGAGTAGAATTGTGTTCTATGAATTCTCTTGCTTCTGCACCAATAGCTAGATCTTCATTATCTTTCTGGTTTGCATGGTCATGAAAGTCAATATCAGTTAAAAGTTTGGCTGATGCGATGATTTCTGGCTTAATAAACCTTATTAGCAAATCTGACAACTGGTTTGACAGAATCTTGTGCATAATATGAATGCATGGTTCTTCTTTCTGCAAGACATTTGCTGCATCAAACAATGGAATGGCACTCTTCATAAACAAGCAGTACAGTTTTGTAACTGGATCATTAAGCTTTTTGTAAACCATCTCACATGCTAGTTTTGCCCTTTGAAGTATGAGAAGATCCAGTATGCTTTTTAACAGATTCATACTCTGAAGAACCTGATCCAGATGGCTGATGAAATTTTATGTCAAAAGATTTATCTTTCACAGTCATGGTCTGAGCCTGGAGGCCCTCTAGCTGGATAGATAGAGGCCTCTCAAATAAAAATTCCATGGATTTAAATTTCTTTCTTTCTGCTACACCAATCTCTTTATTGTTAGTATGTCTGTCTATACTTTCATCTCTTGTTCTCTTCTGACTTGCAATAACAGATTCTGCTTTTGTACCACTCTTCTTCACTTTTCCACCATGTTTTCTCTGTGCAGATTCACTTTCAGTTTGAAAGAATGCTTGTAATGCATCCCAAAGCTCAAGTAAACGGCTAACACATTTGCCAAGGGATAACCATCTTGTACACACATGCTTTATAACTTTATAGTCTTCAAGATCAAACTGATCTTGTAACAACTTTAGAGCCCGTTTCCTTTTACTATTTTTCTCCAAATAATAGTAGATATCTATTAATAAATGGCCAATATCTACTTCTAATTTATCAGCAGCCTTACCAGCAGCAAGGTGCAACAAATGACAGGGGCAACCTGTTATGAACACTGATGGAGACATTTTCAAAATATAGGATGCAACTCCTTTATGAATTCCAGTCATCACTGATGCATTATCAGCTGCAAACCCCATACAGTTCTGCCAACTTGTCATGTTTCTTCAAAATATTGTCAAGCAAATCAAAAATGTTTTGTCCAGTGGAATCTACTGTTAATTCTGGTAAAGAAAGAAGAACACTCATGACTTTGCCTTTTTCACTGTCAAAGTATCTAACACATACTGGGTACAACTTTTTAACATCATAATCACAACTCCCGTCTGTGGCAATACTAAACGGCCCAATTTTCATTGCTTCTGCAATTTTAAGTGAAGTATCTTCTGCTAGGCACCGAACAATGTGAGATGATTTTGTTCTTGCACAAGCATATTTTTCCGCAATTTTCGAATCAGGAAACATCCGCTTGAACAAGGGACCAACGTGGTCTGCTACCGCCAAGTGTAGTCCGTGTTCTATTAAAACCTCGGTAAATAAGAAGTTACCTTAGTATTAGAGTTCGTAAGGCGAGCTAATTCGATGTGTTTCCTTGTTTTCACGTGTTTTTCCACATCAAATTTACCACCATGACCAATGCTAAAATCGTTTCCGCAGTCTGCAATGAGCATGATGCTGTCCTAGAATGGAACGCTGTATTATGCCATTCATATATTTATCTTTGAATCTTTGGAGGACTCGTTGTTTTGCTTTTTTTCTGATCCATCTGCGAAATTTTTTTGGGAAAAAATGTGCTCTAACATACACAAAGACTAGAATCCATCTTAACATCTGAAGCCATTTAGCGCCAATGATTAGACGTCACGTGATTGATGCCCTCGTCGTGTTTGGAGGATTGATTACATTTTGCTTTGTTTATTATTGACTTTTTCTAACCCATCTGTGAAATTATTTAAGAGATATTTTTTGCACTCATAAACGCATTGAGAATTTTTTAATACTTTTTAGCGCAAAAAAATCTTTTAGACTGGTTCTGCACTATACAAAATTAGAACAAAGAGTATGTGCATAATGATTTAAACAAAATAGAAACCAGTCTGTTCTCTCCTCACTAAGCCGCTATAAATAGAACATGAGGTCGAAAGTTTGAAAGTATCTTAGTAACATGATAGTTGCTATAAATAGAACATGAATATTAGGAAAGTCCACGGACAAGTATACTCGTATACCGTAGTTATGTAGAAGCGGGGTATTTTTTAATTAAAAATAAAACAGTATGTAAAAAATAAAGTAATGCTAATAAAAACGAAATTTTTTTTTTTCTCGCAAGATGGATATATCGAAAAAGCGTAATCTATAAACGTTAACGCGGAATTTAGTGGGAAAAAGCGTAATGATTACGCCAAAAGCGTAATGGTTGGCATGTATGCTGTTACATTCACCATCTGAACTGTCCTAGAAAAAGCTGCATATGCCCAGGGTATACACTTAAAGGTACTTAGAATACTCAATACCTAGGAACTTGAATGACATAGATAAAACCAAAGTTTCATTACCAATTTCAAATAAGCTTTTAATTTTAACCATTACAAAACTTCTTAATGTACATGAAATCAAAGCAGAATAACTGTCGATCATCAGTGAGATAGAGTTTAATCATTAGATATCAGTTGTCCCTATCTATCTCTACATCATCATTAGAAGACATTTATCTGAACTGTTTGATATTCTCATTTCAGTCCATAAAAAAAAAAAAAATCAACTCGTTGCCTCAAATTGAATTTCCTTGCATCATGAAACCCATATTCACAAAACCTATTAAAACCTAGTGCACACTTAACATAAATATTCAGATAACATGTTACAGGGTAAAGATTCCTCCAAATAAATATGCATACTATATATACAAACATGCCAAACCCTGGCAAGGAAAAATCGTAATCCAAGGGGCTAAAAAAAAAAAAAAAGAAAAAAAAAAGAAAAAAAAAAAAAAAAAAAAAAAAGGGCTTAATCCACATACAACATGTTAAAATTTTAATGAACAATGATATATTTGCCCCTCTTGGTCTTTAAGATCCTTTAGTGCTTAAAGTTTTCATATGTAGCACTTTTAGCTTTACCCACATCATACATGCCAACCATTACGTTTTCTTCACTAAATAACGTGTTACGCTTAAACATATACGGATTACGCTTTTATTGGTACATCCACCTCCCCCAAAATATCAATTGTTTTCTCATTATTATTAACATTCCATTAATCCCAACAGAACGTATTTTAGAAAAGATGGCTTTTATGTAACTAAAATATAAGAGTACTCTTGACCGTGGACTTTCGTTAACAGTATCATGTTCTATTCATATCTAACCTGGTTTTAGTGTTTGTTGACCTCAAATTCTATTTATAGAATCTTTATGCTTAGTGAGAAGAGAGCATACTGGTTTTCCAAATTTAATCTTTACACGCAGATTCCGTTTCTAATTCATATTTCCTGCAGAACCAGTCTAAAGATATTTTAGTGCTTAAAAAATATATTTTATTTTAGTCTATTCATTTGTGACCAAAAATTTCCCAGATAAATTAGAAAAAGGCAACCGAAAAAACCCTGAAACAAAAAATAACAATCTTCTAAATATGAAGAGAAGAGTACAGCATCACGTGACATCCATTTCCGGCAGTATGGAATTTTTTAAAAAATATAAAAATTCTTCATTTGGAAGATTCTGCTATTTTTTGTTCCGTTTAATGTTTGCCCTTTTCAAATCCATCTGTTAATTATTTGAAAGGAAATATTTTTGCTCTCATATATGCACAGACTAAAATAAACTTTTTAGTGCCAAATACCTTTAGACTGGTTCTCCACACACACACACACACACACACACATATATATATATATATAAATAAAAAATCAGAACAAAGAATCTACATATAAAGATTGAAATTAGAAAACCAACCGGTTCTCTCCTCACTAAACCATACAGCTGCTATAAATAGAATACAAGGTCGAAAGTTTGAAAGTAGAGCAAGACAAAGTGCACACAAGTGTATGGACAAACATATTCTTATATTGTAGTTACGTACAAGCAGTCTTTTATAAAATACGGTTTGTGGGATTAATAAAAATCAGAAAACAACTGATTTTTTTAAAAAAGGTGGATATACCGAAAAGTGTAACCTACATACATTTATGAATAAGGCGTAATTCTGTGAAAAGCAGCATAATTATTACGCCAAAAGCATAATGGTATGCATGTATACTCCCATAAACAGCAGATTTAGACCATAATGCATCAGGTCTATGTAGTGCATTATTTATCACTTCATGTGACAGCAGAACAAGGTCAATGGTTAGTTAGAATCAATTGTAAATAAGAATACATTGCATCTGACGTAATTTAGCCACCATTCAGTTCCAATTGAATACTTTTCAATTATATCACTTCTCACAATCGTATAAATTATTTTTAAGGCTGTATCTGAATGCGCTTTAAATTGCAGGAATTTCAATATAATAGGTATGTAGCATATTGTCTAATGTTGATTGATGCTTATGTGTGTAACAATGGGTTTCTACAGGTCTCCAAAAATCAACGACTTAAACCAATCTTGTAATGGAAGTGAAATTTGACTTCAGTAGATTTGGAGATCAGAATACTAATATATATGCATGAAAAAAAAGTGGGAAATACAAAAGGTGTAAAAACACAACTTTAAGTGATACTGTATACTCAGGCTTGCTCAGATTTAAAAAGCTCGGTTTTTTTAACAACATTGAGATTCAGGTGAAGAAATTCACACATCATAGCAAGCTGCAATCCATAAAACAGACCTTCAATACTGCATCATCTTGAATCAGTTTTCTCTATCTTTGCAGAGTTATAAAAAGATTTCAATGGCTGTTAATGCAATCTACAAAACAGACCTACAATACCACATGCTTAGATCATTGCATCAAATCAAATGGAGGGGAGGAGTGCAGATACCACATGTTGAAGTTTTCAAATCCCTTAGTAAACTGCATGTTTGTCTAAAGTGCGGTTTATGCTTTTGACACTAATGTGCTTACGTTGTAAAGGTAAATGTGTACACTGAAACTTAAATCCTAAATTGTTCACTATTCAGAACACACGTTACTTTACATGCTACGTCAATGCTTTAGAAATCTACGACTAACATGTTTTTTCAATAATTGTTTTATTGAAGGAATCATCTTGAGCTATTTCGAACTAAACAAGTTCTTTTGAGGTTGGGAGCAAAGACATTTTAATTACGCAACACTTGTCATCTACAAAACTTCTCAATGCCATACATGTACGTAAAATCAAAGCAGAATAACCGTCTACCATCAGTGAGATAGCGTCTAATCATTAAAAATCAGTTGTCCCTATCTATCTCTTTATCATCATAAGTAGACACCCGAGCTGATATTTTCACTTTGGATATTTTGAAAGATTAGGTGAAATCAACAAAAACAAAAATCTATTCCCTCAGTGATTACAGAGTACCCACCCCCATCTACATTCACAAGTCCAACAGTAAACCGACACCAGCACACTCTTGATCTATGCAATTTCTTAATCTTGGAACAGTCAAAAAGTAAAGATGATGTAAATTTCTTTAAAAATTTTCACCTAGAGTGTATTGCATACAGAAACAATCATTATGAGAAAATCAAACAATGAGAAAAGTCTTTGGCAATTCAATTTTATTTCCGTTAAACCATTACCACTATCTCAGTCTTTGAAAACCAGTACCAATCTCCAATTAAATTTGCCAATAAAACATTCACTGGAGGAATCCATTTCTATAATGACAAGGTGAATTCAATAACAAATAATAAACATGAGGAAATTTCAGTGAAATTAAATTGACAACATTTTATTTAAAAGTATGCAGGTACTAAGTCAGGGTTCGCACTTCATCTGGAAGATGTGAAAATATTCATCTGACCGACTACAATATCATCATTCCACACTGTCAGGGAACTGTTTGTCTACACAATTTCTCAGTGAGAGAGTTCAATTGTCATCATGCAGTGTGAAAAGACTTTAAAATTCAAGCACTGCCTTTTGATACATGACAACCCTTGACGATGAAAAAGTGTGATCCAAGTAGTAAAAAATTCAAACACTACCTTTTGATACATGCCAACCCCTGACGATAAAAAAAGTGTAATCAAAGTAGTCAAAAATTTAAAAACTGCCTTTGATACATGCCAACGCCTGACGATGAAAAAGTGTAATCCATGTAGTCAAAAATTTAATCACTGCCTTTTTAGGTAAGCAAGATTTCTGATTCAACTACATTTTGTGTAGGCCAATGTTTTTCAGCCTTCAAAATGAAATCCAAATGTACAAAGAACCCGAGGATTCTCACGCTAGGCATACTTGGGACCCTGCGAAGGAATTAAATGTGGAGTTATGTAAAATTTTCATATTAACTCGACAAATAATTAGAAAAATCTTGCACATGTTTCTAAATAACTGGCCCTTCACTGTGAAAATAGCTTTCATTCAGTCATTTAGAATAAGGATTAAAATTTCAATGTGACTCAAATTTCTACTTCTTCAGTTAGAAGCGAAAGACATTTTGGTAGTCCTCACAAAATATCAGCTGAACTATGCTGTCATCACCAGAAGCAGAAAATGGAATGCTCATGGCAATTGTTTTGTGGGATGCATATGTTACTTATGGGACAAATTTATAATTTATTAGTGCAGAAATTATGTTTACAATTGAGAATTCATGTCCTATCACAGAGTTTAAATTTCAGGCACAACAAAAATCGCAAATTAAAATAAAATTTGGTCTTACTCTGTAATCCACTCTCAGACCCCAGATTTAATTTCGGCATCTGCCAGGACAGGCTCCATATTTAACTGCTTGATGCTCCTTGTTAGATGTTTGCTGTTAAAATAATTTATAGATGTGAAAACCAGTTTAATAATCAATGGAGTCCATTAAAAACTAATGGTAGAAAGGCTTCTTTGCTCAGAAATGTTCATACCAATCAACAGAGTAAAAATGTCGGCCAAGTAAAATGGATGGAAAAAAAAAAAAAAGAAAATGGATTAAGTACACAGAGTAAGATATATGTCATAACTAACTGCAGTTTTTCATAATTGTATATATATATATATATATATATATATATAGACTTTTTGTAGCCATGTGATATCAGTTAGAGCTAATATCTTGTCAACAAAGTTTGTCTGAGTAGGTAAGGATGATCATCATTTATCACATGGCATTTACTACCTCATACAAAACTCGCCAAAAGTAAATAAGCCAAACCCAAGGCATAAACAAGACTGATATTGCGATCTGGCTCACATTTAACTTGATAGCTCAAAATTTCAGAAGTAAGCACATGTAACTTGTAAAAAACATTTCAAAGTATTTATGTACATGTGTAGATCTCGCATATAATATAATTTGGACAATGAAAGAATTTTAAACAAATCTGACAAGAAATAAAGCATCAACAAGCACAGCAACGATTATACTTGAGTGAGTGACTTTGGATTTTTTTTACGCAGCTATGAACAATTTTTTAGTCATATCGCTACAATGTCTGCAGTGAAGCAGTTTATAATGATGTCCAGCACTGGGGGGAACCATTTTGCAGACTTATAGCATATGTCCCAACCAGTCACATTATCTCATCCCCAGGCTGACCAGTCCTAACACAAACCTCTTAATGCAGAGTGCCAAGTGAGGCAGCTGTTAGTACCTTTTTTGTAAGTCTAGTACGACTCAGATGGGGATCAAACCTACTAGTTTGGGAATCGGTCAGAAATTCGTAATCGATAATCGGTTTCCCTTAATCAACTGATCATCGATTATAATCAGTTACTAAGAGCAAATTTTGATTTTTGTTAAACAGTTATATGTTTGATCATGAGTTCAATATATTTATAAATGTACAGGAGTAATCTTTTAATGACATGTATACTTTAACCTGACAATAATATAACATTATGTGTTACTTTTTGTGCTACAACTTTTTAAATGAACGCAACTTTTTATGGCTGATCAGTCATATGTAACTGAAATACTGCTACAATCCCCCGAAATTCTTTCGTTCACATGTGATGTGTATATAATTTAAAGTATAGAAGGACATGTTTTTCTTGTTTGTCATTGTTTATAAATACTACAAAAGATGTACAATTTGACTGAAACAAATCAACAAAATGTGTTAAAATGTACTAACTCAACAATTTAACAACTTGACTATGTAATACCGACTCATCAAGTTTCATATTTGTAGTTGTGAAAGGAATTAATAAATTTCAGGTCAACTTTAGTGGCTGGGAGTTTCACCAACTTTTGTGCTTTGCATACACCTAAAAAGTAGTCTCCCTTTACACACAATCGATTATGTAGTTCACAATCGATTATCGGAACAACACTATAACCTATCTGCTTTCTCTGTCTTAATTCAGTTTATACTGTAGGTCCGTATCTTAAGGGGAATTGTCACCACTCTGCGGCAAAATCTTATGGGCTGGTGGGATTGCCCAGGGTGTAGAGTTAGTACTATTGTAGTAGGTACATGTGCCTAAGTTGAAATAATGGATTTTTTTAAAAATGTAAATGAAAAAAAGAGAAGGAAAACTATACAAAAAGAACCAAACCCTAAATAAAATGCCCTTTCCTGCACATTTAATGTCTTATAATTACAAGGAATGCATACAAAAATGGGTCATTACTTGCACTAATCTACATCGGTATTCAACTAGATGATACAATATGAAACACTTTTAAAACTAACTTCTAAAGCAGAAATATGTCACTGCATATGGTTTCAAGTCCTTGACAATTCCTTTGTACATAGGTGTTCGTCAGCATCAATTAGTTGAGATGTTTTTTTTTGTTTTTTTAATGGTTTAACACCATTTTTCAACATAATATAGGCTATACATGGCGGCCAGTATTAGTGGTGGTTTGTTTGAATAGGATTTTTAACGTAGCTTTAACAATTTTTCAGTCATATCGCTATGATGTCTGCAGTGAGGCAGTTTTTAGTGATGTCTAGCACTGAAACATCGTGCCGCAGACATGTAGCATGATGTCTCACCCAGTCACATTATTCTGACACCAGGCCGACCAGTCCTAACACTAACCTCTTAATGCTGAGCGTCAAGCGAGGCAGCTGTTAGTACCATTTTTGTAAGTCTTTGGTATGACTCGACCGGGGATCGAACCAACGACCTCCCGCTTCCGGGGTGGACGCTCTGACCACCAGAGCGGTTATATTAGTGGTGGAGGAAAAACCCGGAAAACCACCAGAAAGAACCACTGACCCACGAGAAGCTACTGGCAAACTTTTTCACATAACTACATTAGTTGAATCTTAGTCTCAAACCCATGCAGACAGAGGTGAGATGGCAGTGATACGTAACGGAGAGCACTTTAGACCACTTGGGGCCCCTAAGGTGAGATGGTTTTGAGATTAGGTAATACCTTTCTCAAGTGAACACTTCCAAATGCGTATTAATCAGGAAGATGTACGAGTAACATTCTGTCAGTTGGGATGGAGTTGCCCAGACAACACAGATTCTTCTGCATCCATGTCCTCTAAGTCACCAGACATATTATGCAGCTTCATTAGACCTTTGTGCCAGGCATTAGATTCATTTTTGATGATAGGTTTTCTCCATATAAATAGTCACAGTATCACCACCTGAAAAAGAAATAGATTATCTGAGGAAGCGTTTCTAAACAGAGAAGTGGCAAGGGGTCTACCAAATTATTTTGTGAATTTCATGCAGTAACTTGGTAGGATTTAAGATTGATAAAGGCATTGGTACTGTAAGTAAACGTTGAGGTGTTTATAAAGTGGCATTTAATATGAGGCGTCTTTGATATTTAAGCATCTCCAAAGACTGGTTTAAATGTATTTATATGCATTAAACTAATATAGCGGTACTACCAGTCCTCATATCAAGTTAACGGGCTTGAATGAGATATCATTATGACATCATCTGGCACAAAGCTTATCATCATAGGACTCTGGCTAACAACCTCTGCAGCACCATCACAATTATCAAGACAATAAAATCAACCTATGACCAAGCCCTATGTCATGTTGTAAGGAAAATAACCAGATTGTAATATGTATAATGTAGGCATTGTGGCTAATAATTTTGCACAATAATGTACGAAGGTTAGTCCTGCGAACAATGAGATGTCAAGCCAGTTATTTAACATGGTCATAGGAACATGCGACTGGCGCCTTATTTTGGCCAAGCCCGTTACATAACATGGTTTCCGGGTAAGTGATGAAACCCTGTGTTTGGATCAAAGGAACATCCAGGGGTCCACCAAATTCATTTGTGTATTTCATGCAGTAATTTGAAAGGGAGTTTGAAAATTGGGTTCAATAAAGAAGGCATTGGGTTTACATGTATTTATATGCATTTAGCTAATACAGTAGTCCTCTTCTTACATGGCTATCCCTTCTGCACTGCAAAAGTGGCCTTCTAAGACTGTTGGCCTTTCCAGAGGGGGATTAAACTTTTATGAGGTGTCCTTGAGATGAAAGTATCTCCTAAGACAGGTTTAAATGTATTTATAAGTATTCAAATAATATAGCGATCCTACCAGTCCTCAGATCAAGTTAACGGGCTTGAATGTGATATCATTATGACATCATCTGGCACAAATCTTATCATCACAGGACTTTAACAACCTCTGCAGCACCATCACAATTATCAAGTCAATAAAGTCATCCTAAGACCAAGCGATGTCACGTTGTAAGGACAAATAACCATACTGTAACATGTATAAACTGGCTAATAATTTTGCACAATAATGTATGAACGTTAATCCTGCGAGCAATGAGGTGTCGAGCCAATTATTTGACAGGGTCATAGGAACATGCGATTTAGTTTGGCCAAGCCAGTTACATAACATGGTTCACAGGTAAGTGATGATATTCCGTTTTTGGATCAAAGGAACATCCAGATGTCCACCCAATTCTTTTGTGTATTTCATGCAGTAATTTGAAAGAGAGTTTGAATATTGGGTGCAATAAAGAATGCATTGGTACTGTAAGTAAATGTTGAGGTGTTTATAAATACTGGCCTTTAATATGAGGTGTCCTTGACCTGAAAGTATCTTCAAAAAAGGGTTTAAATGTATTTATATGCATTTAGCTAATACAGTAGTACTCTTCTTACAGGGCAACCCCTTCTGCACTGCGAAAGTGGCCTTACAAGACTGGTGGCCTTTCCAGAGGGAGGTGGCCTTTCCAGAGGGAGACTAAACTTTAATGACAAGTATATGAGGTGTCCTTCATATGAAAGTATGAACAAAGACAGGTTTAAATGTATTTATATGCATTCAACTAATATAGCAGTCCTACCAGTCCTCAGATCAAGTTAACGGGCTTGAATGTGATATCATTATGACATCATCTGGCACAAATCTTATCATCACAGGACTTTTAACAACCTCTGCAGCACCATCACAATTATCAAGTCAATAAAGTCATCCTAAGACCAAGCGATGTCACGTTGTAAGGACAAATAACCATACTGTAACATGTATACACTGGCTAATAATTTCGCACAATAATGTATGAAGGTTAATCCAGCGAGCAATGAGGTGTCGAGCCAATTATTTGACAGGGTCATAGGAACATGCGACTTAGTTTGGCCAAGCCAGTTACATAACATGGTTAACAGGTAAGTGATGATATCCCATTTTTGGATCAAAGGAACGTCCAGGGGTCCACCCAATTCTTTTGTGTATTTCATGCAGTAATTTGAAAGGGAGTTTGAATATTGGGTGCAATAAAGAAGGCATTGGTACTGTAAGTAAATGTTGAGGTGTTTATAAATACTGGCCTTTAATATGAGGTGTCCTTGACCTGAAAGTATCTTCAAAAAAGGGTTTAAATGTATTTATATGCATTTAGCTAATACAGTAGTACTCTTCTTACAGGGCAACCCCTTCTGCACTGCGAAAGTGGCCTTACAAGACTGGTGGCCTTTCCAGAGGGAGACTAAACTTTAATGACAAGTATATGAGGTGTCCTTCATATGAAAGTATGAACAAAGACAGGTTTAAATGTATTTATATGCATTCAACTGATATAGCAGTCCTACCAGTCCTCAGATCAAGTTAACGGGCTTGAATGTGATATCATTATGACATCATCTGGCACAAATCTTATCATCACTGGACTTTAACAACCTCTGCAGCACCATCACAATTATCAAGTCAATAAAGTCATCCTAAGACCAAGCGATGTCACGTTGTAAGGACAAATAACCATACTGTAACATGAATACACTGGCTAATAATTTCGCACAATAATGTATGAAGGTTAATCCAGCGAGCAATGAGGTGTCGAGCCAATTATTTGACAGGGTCATAGGAACATGCAACTTAGTTTGGCCAAGCCAGTTACATAACATGGTTCACAGGTAAGTGATGATATCCCGTTTTTGGATTAAACGAACGTCCAGGGGTCCACCCAATTCTTTTGTGTATTTCATGCAGTAATTTGAAAGGGAGTTTGAATATTGGGTGCAATAAAGAAGGCATTGGTACTGTAAGTAAATGTTGAGGTGTTTATAAATACTGGCCTTTAATATGAGGTGTCCTTGACCTGAAATTATCTTCAAAAAAGGGTTTAAATGTATTTATATGCATTTAGCTAATACAGTAGTACTCTTCTTACAGGGCAACCCCTTCTGCACTGCGAAAGTGGCCTTACAAGACTGGTGGCCTTTCCAGAGGGAGACTAAACTTTAATGACAAGTATATGAGGTGTCCTTCATATGAAAGTATGAACAAAGACAGGTTTAAATGTATTTATATGCATTCAACTGATATAGCAGTCCTACCAGTCCTCAGATCAAGTTAACGGGCTTGAATGTGATATCATTATGACATCATCTGGCACAAATCTTATCATCACAGGACTTTAACAACCTCTGCAGCACCATCACAATTATCAAGTCAATAAAGTCATCCTAAGACCAAGCGATGTCACGTTGTAAGGACAAATAACCATACTGTAACATGTATACACTGGCTAATAATTTCGCACAATAATGTATGAACGTTAATCCTGCGAGCAATGAGGTGTCGAACCAATTATTTGACAGGGTCATAGGAACATGCGACTTAGTTTGGCCAAGCCAGTTACATAACATGGTTCACAGGTAAGTGATGATATCCCATTTTTGGATCAAAGGAACGTCCAGGGGTCCACCCAATTCTTTTGTGTATTTCATGCAGTAATTTGAAAGGGAGTTTGAATATTGGGTGCAATAAAGAAGGCATTGGTACTGTAAGTAAATGTTGAGGTGTTTATAAATACTGGCCTTTAATATGAGGTGTCCTTGACCTGAAAGTATCTTCAAAAAAGGGTTTAAATGTATTTATATGCATTTAGCTAATACAGTAGTACTCTTCTTACAGGGCAACCCCTTCTGCACTGCGAATGTGGCCTTACAAGACTGGTGGCCTTTCCAGAGGGAGACTAAACTTTAATGACAAGTATATGAGGTGTCCTTCATATGAAAGTATGAACAAAGACAGGTTTAAATGTATTTATATGCATTCAACTGATATAGCAGTCCTACCAGTCCTCAGATCAAGTTAACGGGCTTGAATGTGATATCATTATGACATCATCTGGCACAAATCTTATCATCACAGGACTTTAACAACCTCTGCAGCACCATCACAATTATCAAGTCAATAAAGTCATTCACCCTAAGACCAAGCGATATGTAACATTGCAAGGACAAATAACCATATTGTAACAAGTACATGCTAGACCCTGTGGCCAATAATTTTGCTTAATAATGTACAATGGTTAGCTCTGCGAAGAACAAGGTCTCAAGCCAGTTATTTGATATGGTCATAGGAACTTGTGACTTATTTTGGCCAAG
Organism: Unio delphinus; assembly: GCA_029339505.1. Lineage (NCBI taxonomy): Eukaryota > Metazoa > Mollusca > Bivalvia > Unionida > Unionidae > Unio > Unio delphinus. The sequence goes on along the minus strand of JAQISU010000131.1, from coordinate 6,359,363 downwards.
ACAGTAACATAACATGGCCACAACACGGTTCACAGGTAAGCAATGAATCCAATGTTTGAATCAAAGGAACATCAAGTGGGGGTCGTAAATCTACGCTCAACAGACTGCTGGGGAGATGGCATTGTCTGGTAATAATGTGAAATCAGGGATGTATCAACATCCAATCTGAGTTGAGCATGACGTGGCCACTATTAGAATTGCAACCTTAAATCCATTATCTTGAGAAGTAAACGTCAGTAGTCGTTAAAACATCTTGCGGGAATGATAAGGGAAGATGAGCTACTCTTGACATCTTTCAAAATTGGCAGGAAACTGTTTATTCTGGAAATTACAAAAGAGATTCAAAACTGGAAGCATTTAAGGACCAGAAGAATAGTAGGAGACAAGAGGGAAATACCATAGTGCCGTAAGGAAACGAGGCTATGTGAGACCAAGAAAAAGGAAGAACCGAGGCAGAACTTAGGGGACCTGGAGTACCAGTCCAGAGAAGCAAAAGGATGAGTAGGAACACAGGACAGGAGGAATATCTATCAAACTAAAGTCAATTAGGCCGTCACTTGGTACAGTGACAAGGTTTTAAATTTGTATTTTATCTGAGAAATGGCTATTATTGAATTATATTAATTTGCTGTTTATTTGAATTTCACATTTGTGCAATCAATAACTGAACATCGCTGACTGGGGGCTAGGAGCTTTGCATCTCTATCACTACTTCAATTTCTGACAAAAACGAGCCAGGGTTGGTCTTCTGTAATAATTTAATATAATATTGAGAACCTAGTAAATGAGAAACCTTTATACCCTATTAAAATTATGTGCAGTAGCAAAGTTTTATTGAGTAATCCATGTTGTGTTGTGTGTAAGAATCTTGCATCGAAAAAGTATTTTTCCACATCAGGCATTCTTAATGCTGGAAATCCTTTAATTGTTGAATTGCTAAGGAATTATCTCGTGTAAACACAATGCACATATTAGCACTTACTTGGCCTTCTGCCTATTTTCATAACACGTACGTTATCTTTACCAGGTTTTAAAATATTCAATGGTATGTCTGGAACAGTTTAAACTTTTAGTTTAGGCTTAGCATTCGCGTATCCAAGAGCTTCTATTTTTCAGGATCCCTCAAATACATTCCTTTGAGAAATGTAATGAGCACTGAGTGCTGTATGGTGTTGCACCGAAATCGACTTGCTTGTAATAATGTATCCATACTTTCTTTATGCCTTTACCATTTGGAAAAGAGAAAAAAATGTTGTCCACACCCTTTTCTTAATGCACTATTTACACCCGTAAGCAATACAAAATCGCCAGTCGGAATGCTGGAGTCACTACTATGACATCACATCAAGAGAGTAACCGAATAGGTACGGAAATTTTGCATACGAGGTCATGGAAATTCAGGTCTTTGAACATATGCCAATATTTAAATACTGGGATTGCGGTTGCATATAATACTTAAGAATAAGGTTTTCTTCATTAGTGTTGTTATTATTCTATATTTCCATTGGTTTCTGGTCTCCTTTCAGTCACTTACAGTATACGGTCTCTCTCTTCCGTGACTTAATATGCGCGTCATAATTTTTTTTATTTCTATCTTTTACTGGCTCTTACTGACCCCTGGCAGGGGAGAGGAACAAAAAGCACAAACCTAATTGTTAGACATCACACCTTTGAATGTTTATGGTTTCGACCAATTTAGATTCAGCATTTCGGGGAGTAATGGTCAAGGTGGATACGATTCAAAACAAATAAGGGCATCACAATAACCCATTCCAAAGCATGTACAAAAAATGTGGCACAACAAAGGTACTCTCTACATGCCAAAGTCAGATAGTAATCAAATCTCTCATCATATTTCTCAGAGAGATTCCCATTACAAATTACATCATGTTGTGGAACAAGAGTACCTTATCTCTTACACAAATTTTATTTTCAAGATGTTTAATTTTTTATGTAACACACAATGATGCTATTTTTTTTTAGGTACTTAGATTTTGACATTACAATTTCTTGTCAGACATTTTTTTGAACTGAAAAACATGATCACTACATACAATCTAAATTTACAAAATTTTGTGGCTTAAGTACATCAACTTTTCTAGGAATATAGGAAACCAAAAATGGTTGCACATGAACAATGCACAAGACTATCTCACTTTTTCTTCTGGTCCAAGACTCGTATAGCTAAAATTTACAGAACTGATCCAACAACAGCATATACTTTTTTCAGGATTATTTTTCCCATCAATTATAATACAGATTAAAAAAAATCTTGCAAAATATTTGTAGTACAGTTAACATGACAGACATATAATCATCTTAAACAATAAGTTCTGCACACTTCCTCTTTAAGGTAATTTATTTAGCCAACCATCATAAAACTCTATAGTCATCACAAATTAGTTAAAATTATTAGTTACACCACACAACTCCATGTACAACCTAGGCTGACAAATCAGAGCCTTAGTGTATATAAGCAATTCCAAGAAAATATGTACATCAGTTATCAGTATTATTGCCAATCATACAAAGAACTAGATCTATATATAAAAATAAAATAATAAAAAAAAAAAGACTGCATATCAGATAAGAACCAGTGGGTGCACTAGTTTCATTTTCCCCACTAGTTATGCTAGCGACGTTTATCCACCAGAAACACTAAGCCAGGCCAAAAGAATTCTGTCTTGGTCTCAAAATGTCTCGATTTTGAGGTCAAATGCACTACGTACAAGGCTATATGTGGAAATGAACACAATAATGAATCTTAAAGTGGTCCATTATCATGTACTCTTGTAATGACCTCGTCTACATTTCTGGGTAGTTGCTGCCTCAGAGTTCAGTACAGCAGCAATGATTCTTTGATAAACATATTCTCCCACTCTGCATGTGGCTGAAACACGAGTGTTAAAGTTTCTGAATTTACCACCTTCCAAGATCAATACACGTGATTAAGCATTTCCGAGACCACTGGCTAAAAGATAAATGCAGTTCTGATCCAACTATGTATGGTATGAATATTAATGAAATAAGGAATAATTCCAGTGAGCACGAGTTTTCAACTTACAACTGGACATTCCATATAAAGATCTGACGGCAAGAAAAACATACTGTGACAGGCTGGTGGTCCTAATTAATTGCAGAGATTTATAATAGACTTTGTTGAGTGGAGCATGATAGATATCATTAAAGGCAGCTGATGTAGCATGAATCCATCACATTTCATTCACAGTAATATATAAACATTTCAAGAACGGAAGAAAAGAACATAAATACAAGCTAGTAAGGCAGTCACGGCTCAGAGATCTTGGTGATAGATATTTTGTACTTCATAGCAGTCATGGCTCAGAGATCTTGGTGATAGATATTTTGTACTTCATATCACAATCAGCTAGCAAATATTCTTTACATCATTGCCATAATCTGCTACCATTGCTTTCTCACACAGTTCACTCATTCTTTTCAGAAAAAATGTTTTATTATTTAATCCACCGAGTTAGGCACAATAAACACAAGAAAACTCAAAGTGCAGTACAAAATTCTTATTACGGTATTTTATACTTACTAAATACTATAGATGTCTTGGGCACAAGTTAAAAAGTTTGGCTGTTTGGGGGTATGTTAATGAGTTGCAGCAACCAAGACATTTTTTATTTAAATCTACAGACTGGGTTAAATTATTAAAAACATGCATACTTGTTTATCTTGGTTTAAAAAAAATTCAGCCATATCGCTACATCGTGTGCGTTGTGGCAGTTTATAGTGATGTCTAACACAGTATCGTTCTGCAGAAATGTAACATGATGTTCCACCTAGTCACACTATCCTGACCCCAGGTCAACCAGTCCTAACACTAACCTCTAAATGCGGACTGCAAAGCGAGGCACCTTCAATCTCTGGAGCAACACGGCCTGCTGTTGTTGAAGACTAATGTATTTTGGCCATTTGACAAATCGACTTACATCTCTCTTAGGCTGGATGCATTGCCCTAAAAATAAATACAAATTAGTATTAGTGTTGAAACAAAATATCAAATGCAAGTTGTAAAACTGTATTCATTGTCGAAATAATTGATTTCCCAAATGTGTACTCTCAATTTCTTGGATTATTCTACATGATATTCCACCAAAAAAAAAAAGTACAATGTTTTGAGAAAGTTAAATTAATAAATACCATGAATTTTGTGTTTTCATTATTTCACAAATCTGCATTCTAAGGCTCTCTTCTGAAGAAAAAAAACTACGGGGCACACAGCTAGCTACAGGGGCAGAGAAAGAGCAGCAATCTAGCTTTCAACAGTGATGGGACTGAATGTGGTAAACAGTACCTAATCTTGTCAAAGCCTGTGAAATTAAGACAATAAAAATGGGCATCTAGAGTTAGAATCTTCAACTTTACGAGTTTCAATTTTATTGAACACTTTAACAACTACAGCTGTTGTGCAGTTTCACTACTGCCCAGTGCCATCGTATCAGTTACTCAGACTACTGAGGCTGATTGCTAGGCTGAATACTAGAGCATCATCAAGGCAGACTTCAGAAATTTACAATAAAAACAAGGTTACATTTGCATTCATTATTTCATTAGTTTTTAATGGATTTCAGTGAAATAAAAAACAGCTTGTATAGTGTCTGTTATTCATATATTTCTACTTTATATATACTCCTATATCCCATCATATAAGAAATCCCAGTAGTGTGAACTGTTTTGAATCCCATAAAATAAAATCCAATATTTTCATATGTACATACAAAAACATGAATGAAATCCACTCTAATGGCAATGTTGCAATTGGTACCTCTCAAAACAGTAATTACCCACACATAAATGATGATGTTATCATGTATATTACAATATATATACAAAATCACCATGTGCTACGTCTTACATCTAGGATGCCCACATGTGATGCCGATTTCATACTATTTCATGTCTTGCTTTTGGTCCCCTATTTTCTTAACAAAATTGTTTGTTTCTTGCACAAGATTTTCTACCAGATATTCAGGAATAAATCTGAGTAAAAAAAATATTTCATTGCTTAGTGGTCCAGGCTTGATCGCTGAACCAACAGAAGTAAAAAAAAACCCACTAATTTCGAATACGGAGAGGTTGTCACTCCATTGCGCAAATGAAACTACGTCCGCCTCGTCAAATAATTAAAAATCGGTTTCATCTGGTGTTGAAATGTGACGAACATCAATATCTGATCCATTTTCTAAGAATGATGCATTAAACTTTTAAATATCGCTTGCACTGGACTAGTTCAAGTCGCTCATATCTGAATCCATCTTTGTTTATCTCGAAAACATGTTTCGTAAACCACGGAAAATTCATTTTAGTGAGTCTAAATTTAACCTCTTAGCTTGTCAACTTGTATCAAACTGTCGAGTAAACAATCCTTTCATTAGTTATGATAATCAAAAATATGTACATTTTCATACTTTCAACCAATCAATGCTTAGTTAACACAGGTTATAGTGCGCACATGCGCAGCACTGGGTTAGTAAATTGGGTTTATCGGCACTTTACAATAGACACTTAGATGCAACAGTCGTAGCTAAGGGTTAAAAGCTACAAATGAATTTTGACATACTACATACATGTCAACCCCTAGAGAAATTTAAGCCACAACTGTTTTGTAATAAAAGTTGTAGAAAATCAGAAACTGGCTACAAAGTTAAAATCAATACATTACACAACATAATTAAAAGCAACTATGAAAAATGTTTTAATTTTTGCTACTAGCCTGACTATGCAGCTGGTAGACAAAATCCATGCACAATAAAATGAAGGAAAAAAAACGTACTTAATTTATTTTATGTACAACATTCACTTTACAGTCTATACAGTCAACAAATATTGGAACCAGCATATGAAATAAAATGTCAAAACAAATGGTAGACAATACTGCCATAAGACCAGAGATGAAGCTTTCACTGCGAAAACAACTTTTATCCAGTTGCTCTGAACAAACAAAATTTGACTGAAATTTCTGCTTCTTCAGTTAGAAGCGAAAGACATTTTGGTAGTCCTCACAAAATATCAGCTGAACTATGCTGTCATCATCAGAAGCAGAAAATTGAATGTGAATGTTTATTATGTTTTGGGGAGATACTTGTATCTATTATTTTACTTGCAGGACAAATTATTAACTTGTTAGTGCAGAAATTATGCATACAAGTGAGATTTCTTCTCTTTTATCACATAGTTCAGATTCAAGGAACAAAAATAGAAAAATAAAAAAAAAATTTTTAAGAGGACCTTCTGCCAATCTAATGCTAAAATTACTACACAAGGGAATTGGCAGAAAATATACAAGACAAATGTACATTTGAGAAGTCATCCACAGGTGCTGTATATTCATTCACTCATTCTCTAAATCACCATCACTGGGTATAACGACATTTAATGTGAATGAAGCTGACTATCAGATAATGGCCGACTTAAGTCAAAACTATCGAGTACTTTGGGATAGCAAGATGTGAACTAAATTTTAAAAAAGCATTTATATTTTACACCTATTTCAAAATTAAAGGCATATAACCTAAGATTTTCGACTTTTTTGTTCTTGCAAATGCATGATATTATGAAAAGTATAGTAGAAATAATGAGTAATTACAGGTCATTCAGTTTCAAAAAATGTGCAACTGTAAGTTTAATTAATGAAAATATAACTATTTTCTGTACGGATTGCAAATTAATTATGCAAAAGCGGAATTTACCGATATTCTCCGAAGTCGCAGTTTCACGTGACTCGTGTAAAAAAATATGGAAGTGAAGGTAAGCATGTGTTGATGTAATTATTGTATTATTCTAAGTATTTCTTCGTCTGTCCTTCTCCTTAGTGTTTGTGAGATTGTGTTATGTTGTAAGATAAACCAACTAAAAATATGATAATTTGTATCACTGTAATCAGAATGGCTATTAAAAGGTCTCGCTAAAGTTGCGTCTTAGGCTCAGATTTTAATGTTGATTTTCTTGTGCATAACCACCTCACGTTCACGTATCCGATAGTCGAAGTGATTTGCGATTTGTTTGTATATTTACACGTTTGCTTCATTGCATAACACAAAAATTTATATTTTGGCAACTAACATTTAATGCATTTATTTTATTTTTAATTTTTTTTACTGACAATTTTTTTTACAAAATTCTGCAGGACTTCGACCTGGTTGTTTTAGATGAAGTCGTGCTCCTTGTTGCACAGAGGTATATGCAAGATGACCTGGCAGCAGCAGAAGAAGATGATTACAACCGGGGAAAAAGACATATAGCTAATGGGCAGTTTTGTTATGGATTTAAGAGATACCTATGTACTGGCAACAGACATGTCATTCCAAGCTGTTGTGTATGGCGTATAATGGATAAATAATTTTGGCCAGTACCATGGCTTTACTCAAGGAAGACTTGGGTGATCTATCCAATGAATTATTATAACTTGTTTTGATTTTAAATTGTATAAAGCATTTCTTTTTTAGTATGCACTGTTTATTTTGCAGGAACAAGTTTTGTTAAAACATTTTTTTATAGCTACCTACTCACTAAACAATGATTATTGTATGGCTATGTTTTGAAAGCAACTGTGAAGAGACTATTTATTATAAACATAGGATGAATTGAAGTTGACTAGAATTGTCTTGGGATGCAAAGGATGTAAAGAACAAAAGTACACTGGTGAACATGATTTGAATCGTGCATATACAGTAACACATTAAATTAAATGATAAATAATGCATATTCATATCGAGTTGAGAAAGCATAACTTGCTGCAGTGTTTCATGAATACAGATTGGCTTGTAAATATCAACCGAACCACAAACACTAGGATACTATTCTATCCAGATACTGCTCATTAATTTCAATTAAATGTAAAACAAAATGGCCCTGGAAACAGAATAAGATTTTTAAGACTAAAATACTAGTATAGAGGTTTTCCGTGTTATTTAGGTTGGTTGGGGTGGCCCCCCCCCCCACTTGTTTTTGTGAGGAATTGAAATAGTGATAGAGAGATGCAATGCGCAGAGCCCCCAGTCAGTGCTGCCGACAGTTAAATAAATGAATACACAAAATTTGAAAGTCAAATAAACAACAATTTGATATATCATTAAAAAACTCATCTCTCAAATGAGATACAAAATAACCCTATCACTCGTCTTTAAAAAAACTGACCAAGTTATGGACTATCATCTTCTTAGTGTAACAGATTATCCTCCTTTCCTGTGTTCCTACTCATCTGTATGATCTTTATTTGGACTGGTAGTACAATTCCCTCCAGTCCATCTAACTTCTGCCTCCGTTCTTCCTTTTTCTATGTCTCCCCTCCTTTCAGAATCTCAAGTTTTGGCTTTCGATATATATTTATAGTTGCATATGCCATTATTTTTGCAAACACGTGTTTCCGCATGACTAAAATTCGGAAGAGGTCAACTTAGAGGTTACATGAATATAGGCGTGGCAGATAGCAAATTTTTGTCTGCCAGACAATAATGAAAAATCGTGTATTTTATCACAAAATTTCCGATACTAGCCTGATTTTGGCCTCAGTAACAGCAGGAATCGTAATTTTGCAACTAAATAAGTAATCACAAACTGAAAAAAGAAACATATAATTTTATTCGTTTTTACTTAGGTTGTATGCCTTTAAAGCTCATTAATATCAGAATTTAGAAATGAAAGATACACGTGCGAAGGCACATGACTGATCACTGCAGAAGTACCATTATCAACAGAAAACAGCTACTTCACACTTGAGCCAAATCAAGCTGCCACACACGTGCAGAATTGTAATTACATACAGAATTGTGATCGGTTTGACATGAACCCCTTTTAAAACAAAATCCTGATAAAAGTGAACTGCCATTTTAATCCTCAATAATAAAACAACACAAAATGCAAGTTATTTTTTAGTTAGGCAATTTAATTAGAGTTCTGATATTATAATGTGAATCTGTACCCTTGAGATCAGGCTTCATGCATATTAACCTCTACAGATCCTGCCTTCATTAGTTAGTAGACTCTTGTTAGAAGGTACACTGCATATTTTATATCCACCCACACCCTACCCCGAATTGCACAGTAACTCAAACTCTTAAACAATATCAATTACAAGGACAGAATTTTTGTAGCCATGTAATATCGGTTAGAGCTAATATCTTGTCAACAAAGTTAATCTGAGTAGGTAAGGATGATCATCATTTATCACATGGTATTTACTAACTCGTACAAATATAAATAAGATTGATATTGTGATCTGGCTCACATTTACCTTCAGACCTACAATGCAGCTGCTTTAGACCCTTGTGCTGCTAGGCATTAGATTCATTCTTGATGATAGGCTGTCTAGATATAAACAGTACCACCACCTGAAACAAAAATAATTAAATGATCAGGTGAGGAAGCGTTTCTGAAAATAGAGAGAAGTGGCCAAGGGGTCTACCAAATTATTTTGTGTATTTCATGCAGTAACTTGGTAGGCAGTTTGAACATTGATAAAGGCATCGGTACTGTAAGTAAACATTGAGGTGTTTATAAAGTGGCCTTTAATATGAGGTTTCTTTGATATTAAAGTATGTCCAAAGACTGGTTTAAATGTATTTATATGCATGCAACTAATATAGCGGTACAGTCCTACCCGTTTATATGGACATCGCTTATCTCAACAAGCCACCTATGTCGACAAAAAAGCAAAGTCCCCGTCCCAAGGTCTACTATTACTATCAAATTGTCATGCCTATGTCGACATAAAAGAAAAACGTATATGTCGACAGAAGCCCATGGTCCTAGCTTGAACAAATCCTGTTTTCAAAACGTTTATGTCGACAAGCTGCCAATTAAGACCAATACTTTGTTCAACAATTAGTTGATCTTGCCGCCAGGCTTTAATGTCGCAGTCGGATAAAAAAAACCAAAAAAAACCCCCCATAGCAGCACGTTTTCTCACCACTCTACAGCTAGTTAAGTCTTTGATCTTGCCGCCTAGCTTGTGGGTCATGTTCTTTAAATGTACTCTTACAATGACAGCATGTACATCTGTGGGTCTTTCAGCCACTGAATTTTCTGATTGTAAATATATCAGCACAGCGAAAAGGATCAATTGATGCACACAATTTCCCAATCAACAGGTGGTCGAAGCAGGACTAGCAAGCCCTTAAATTTGCCGTCCAGGAAATTGATGCGTACAGAGGATTTTCTGAATCCCATATATAAAAATTGCGTGAAAATACGGATTACACGTTTCCGAGACCTTTGAAAGTGATCGGTGATTTTCACTGTGAAAGTTTCGTTTTTAACTTTATTTACATTTACGATGGCTACCGACAGAAGGGTAAAACGCAAATTAAATTTACAGTCTTTGGAAACTAAATATCTGGCTGTTAATGAAGTTAAGGGATGAACATCTCGCAAAGAGGTCAGTGAAATTTTTTCCCTTAAAAATAACACGTCCAGGAAGGATGAAAGCTGCGGAGTCTATAAAGAAAGACTAAGTATGAAGGTAACTGAGCTCCCCAAAGGAAGAAGCAAGACTGCTACATTTGAAGACGTGGAGGAAGCATCAAAATGGTTCAATGAAGCATTATCGAAAAACTTAAGTGTGGAAAACTTCGCTGCAACAAGTGGTTGGTGCAGTCACTTTAATGTTCGTCATAACATCGGATACAAAAGTATTTGTGGAGAATACATGTACTGTTGACAGTTTTTCATTTCCCTGTGAATAGCCCCATCCCCTTGGTAGCCTGAATATCTTGGGAACAGACTGACCGAAATCTAGGCTGATTTAAGTACATGTACTTGAAGCATGCAACTAACAATTAGACAAACATGTGCTAATGCTGACATTGAATCTGTCATGTTTTTCGTATCAGGATTTGACCGATACAAATATTTTATTGTGGACTTTATTACACAAAGGTAACCAAAATGTTATTTGTCAATATACACGTGTATTTCACTCTAGTTTTGTCCCCACATACTAAAAATTTACATTTTTTTTTCAAAAGTGCAAATACTACTCACTGATGACCAGTTACCCCTTACTGAAGTATTTAACTTGCATTTTTTTTGCAGACACCCCCAACCCCCATCACTTATCTCGACAATATTTCCTCAGTCCCGTGGATGTCGAGATAAATGGGTAGGACTACTACCAGTCCTCAGAACAAGTCATGGGCTTGAATGAGATATCATTATGACATCATCGGGCACAAAGCTTATCATCACAGGACTCTGGCTAACAACCTCTGCAGCACCATCACAATTATTAAGACAATAATATCAACCTATGACCAAGCCCTACCATGTTGTAAGGAAAATAACCCGATTGTAACATGTATAATGTGGATACCATGGCTAATAACTTTGTACAATAACGTACGAAGGTTAGTCCAGCGAACAATGAGGTGTCGAGCCAGTTATTTGACAGGGTATAGGAACTAGTGACTGGCGCCCTATTTTGGCCAAGCCAGTTACATAACATGGTTCACTGGTAAGTGATGAAATCCAGTGCTCAGATCAAAAGAGCGTCCATGGTCCACCAAATACAATGAACAGGTCTGTTGGTGTGGATTTTAGCTTGGCTAAATATAGGAATTAATCCCCGCCCCCACAATTTGATGAGCGTGCCATGGATTTTTTGGCAACAAGGTTTTTTAGTATATTAGGCAGGGAACACAGCATGGATCTGGCAAGCTTTAGCACATGCCCATGAGCCAAAACATGAAATCAAACACACAGATGCAAATATTAAATAAATGCTAATGTATGCATCAATATGACATAATTTTCAGAGACAAAATCATTTTACAGTCTATGGTAGTAGACTTTAAAATGAAATGAACAAACTTTCATGTCTGCAGTCTTGTAGATGGTTGGAATGTCACTTGTTTAATATTCATTCAAGACTTTTGCTTCAGTGTTTGAATTGTGGTGTTCGTTTTCGTCAGCCATGACGTCAAGAGTAGCAAATAAAATCATCATCAGCAAAGTCTCAAACAAGAAAACCCAAAAATGCATTTAACTGTTGCCAACTTGTATATGCAACCCAAAAATTAGGTTTGTAACCCACCAAACACACACACAAGTGGCTAATAATTCAATTCTGACTGGCTCATCATGCATTTCTGTTCAAAGGTTGGGAAACGCACGAGACTCTTACATTTTTCAAATTATAGCTTTGTATTGGATGAAATTACAAACATGTGCTCCTTTGTCAAATATTTAACCAATGAAAATAGTCCTTACATAAAATGAAAGTATTCTATTGGTAATTTGACTGCATAAAGTAAGCCAAATGAAAATGAGGTCAACAGTAAAACGAAATGGCAACATTCACGAATTCTGACGAAGAAAGTTTTAAAGGATTTCAAAGTGACGACATTGTAATTGCCATTTATTTTAATCGCATCCAAGATGATGATGCACTGGAAAACAAAAATTGGAGATAATGCTGATCCCAAGTGGTTGCTTACATTGGTTGCACAAAGGAGGTATTTCTTGGAATACATGTCTTTTTAAGTAATGCGAATTCAAGTTAAATTGTTAAGACAAAGATCATACAAAAAGTAATATACATTACAAGAAGAGATAGTGTAATGTATACTTCTTTTTAATGATTATTTATGAACATGTGAATATAAACATCAATTCCTGTGTATGTACTTGTTGGTGGGAACGAGTGGCATAAATCATTGCCAAGTACTTTAAATTTTGCTTTTCATTAAAGTAAATATTTTGCATCGGACAAGATTGATACCAAAAATAATAAAGCATGTTCACAACGCAAGAAGCGCTTACTCTGGAAGTCATCATCATGCTCTGGGTTTCAGCCTACAAACAGCAGCTTGAAGGCAGACTGCTCATAAGGCTTGGTAGGAATGGCGTACATAGAAGGTAAACAGTTAAAACACAAATAATTTTTTTACCAAGTACTTTGGTATATCTCATTTTTTTTGTTCAACAATATTCCTTAATGGCATGTAGAAACATCATTAATAATGACATTTATTGACCAGATAAAACTTATTTTTGTTTTGTTATTTTCTCCATATGACACAGAAGTCTGGTTTCATTTCAAGTTGTATCAAATTAAGAATAAATCATTTATGTCAGCGAACTGTCCTGCAGATGGTTTGAATTCTCGATATAAGACTTCTGCTTCAGATTTTGAATTGTGGTGTTCGTTTTCGTCAGCCATGACGTCAAGAGTAGCAAATAAAATCATCATCAGCAAAGCCTTAAAAAACCGAGGAAAATATTTCTTGTAATGAATGAAATTTTACAATCTTAGATGTCGATATTTTTTTAGGTAATTTTAATCAGAGAAAATACTAAATTTGAAGTAAATCTCCATTTCAAGGCAAAATGAAACTTGCACTTATAACTTTCCATCATAGCAGCCAATTTTTCTTTCAAGTACAGTGAAACATCGTAATAACGCGATAATCGGAGTGCACAAAATTGGAGCCCAATAATGAGGTATTTAACAGTATTTGACTTTTTACAAGAACATATACATTGTAACGTGCATTCTAGTCCAATGTAAAAAAAAAAAAAAAAAAAAAAAAATAAACATGAGGTTACTTTCAGATAATTAACTCATTCGGCCCCGATACCGCCTTTACGCATAATCCAGTTTCTGTATTCAACAGCAGATACCGCCTTTTTGTGAAGTTTTTTGACTGCATTCAATGGCCGGTACCACTGCTCCAGAGTCCAAATGTATGGTCGAGAGAAAGTCTCTGATTGGTTACAAATTGGGCTTTTCCTAGCATCAGACCCACTTGTAGCCAATCAGAAATGAATTTACGTTCATTTGGGCAAACTTTAAATGTTCAGAAACCAAGGATTACTACTTGGGATCCGTTTCAATACACGATTTTTTCTTAAAAATTTTAAAATGATGACGGAAGCACGAGTGGTTTTTGATGGCGGTGAGGGCGAGAATGAGGAGTTTCTCTGGGTTGATCTAAAAAATACTGAGTAATTAGAGGAGAGATGTTCGACAGTTGGATAATTTGTGAACATTGAAGATTCTTGTGATTGAATAGTCAGAAAAAGCAGATGCTGATAGTGAAAGTAATTAGAAGAGAGATGTTCGACAGTTGGATAATTTGTGAACATTGAAGATTCTTGTGATTGAATAGTCAGAAAAAGCAGATGCTGATAGTGAAAATTAAAGAGTTTCTGCCGATCAATGATTTTAGTGGAATGAATCCTGGACCTACAACATACAATGACAAATAGACAAGGAAAAATGAGAAATCTATCTTTTTTCACTTATTATTATTTCCGGGGAAACTGTACAAGGACATGACATCGCAAACGAAACCAATCCATATGCCTAAAAATGCATATTGGTATCACCAAACAAAAATAGTATCCAACCTGCAAAATGTGTTTATTGAACAAAGTTCTATTTATACCAAAAACTGGATGTGAACATTGCCAAGTAATGTATGTACAAATTGTTTCAAACCATATCACATATTAAATTTTCCTGGTTTATTTTAATGGAATTAAGTGCTGATGATGTGATATTCCTAACAATGTTGCACATAAAATGTATAAATAAATTGTGAAAAACTTTGAAAAATAGAAAGAAAAATACATCACTGTATAGACAAATTTGGATTAATTGGTGACATTTTCATAGATTAATATTGGATACAAGAAGAGAAAGTAAATGTGAAGGCATGTGCATGATTTCTACAAAATTTTCCAAACAGGTAAAATACTCCGAGGCGCAAGCAGCTAGGCACAGCTTAGTGTGGCTGGGGCACAGTAACAGTGTTACTGTTAAGTTTCTTGGGGCTAAAAGAGTTAAATGGAATGCATTATTACGATGTATTTTAAAAAAAATGGACAGGTAATATATTTATAGGTTATTACTTTGTATTAAATAGTTTTAGTAATTTGTATTTATTTGTACAGTAATACCCACTTGATGCTATATCATGAATAGTGCATCGATGCAGTTCATCTATAATGCTTGGAATTCTTTTGAAAACTATCCTGTTGCTTAGCTGTGTATGCAGTTAAAGAAGCAGATGTCAACTCTGGCTCTACTAACGGATCAATAATAAGTGACATTTCCAATGCCCCTCCCCCACCCCCAATAACACTTCAAGAACCTGGTGAAAAGTGTTTAAATATGTACACGAACTCTTCCTCAAAATGATAAACGTTTTACACATTATTTCTGATTTTTGTTGAGAGAAAAAATTCTCCTTGTCATAATAAAAATGTGTGTACATGAACAGGAACCAGGCCAAGATCACATAATTAAATTCATATCTGATCGCATCCACAAAATGCACACTGTCAGGGAACTGTTTGTCAACACTATTTCTCAGTGAGAGAGTTCAATTCTCATCATGCAGCGTGAAAATACTTTAAAATTCAAACACTGCCTTTTAGGTAAACAAGATTTTTGATCCAAGCACACAACTGTTTTTTTTTTTCGCAAGCCAATGTTTGTCCGACTTCAAGCTGAAATCCAAATGTACAAAGAAGCAGAGGACTAACTTGAAAACTCAAACATTGCCTTTTATGTAAATAATATCTTTGATCCAACCTGAAATCTAAACGTTCAATAGCACCGAGGATTCCTGCAGCAAAACATACTTGTGAACCTGGGAAGGCACTTTAAATGTGGAAGCATCACTTGTACATGCACAAATTGATCAGTCATTAATTTTAAATGTTTTCAGCTTTAGTTTAACCCATACCAAATCTTGTCAAAGCCTGCTGAGTGAGGATTGTAAAAATGGGCATATCAAGCCAGAATCATCGTGATGAATTTCAATTTTATTTAATAAAAATAAAAGTGGTATAAAAGCAGAAACTGGGTACAAAAGTTCAATATATATATATATATATATATATATATATATATATATATATCATGAAGAATTAAAAGCAACTAGGAAAAATGTACATTTATTTTTGCTAATAGCCTGGATTTGCAGCTGGTACCACAATAAAATCAAAAAACGTACTTAGAATTTATTTTATGTACAACATTAACATCACATAGTCTATATCAGAGTCCACAAATATTGGAATCAGCATAGGAAATAAAGATTCAAAACTAACAAGGGGTAGAAAATACATGCCATACGACCAGAGAAGAAGCTTTCACTGTGAAAATAGCTATTGTCGCGTAGTTTTGAACAGAAAATTTGATTAAAATTTCTGCTTCATCAGTTAGAAGCGAAAGACATTTTGGTAGTCCTCACAAAATATCAGCTGAACTATGCTGTCATCATCAGAAGCAGAAAATGGAATGCTAATGGCAAATGTGTTTTGGGAAATATTTTCATCTATTATTTTACTCGTTTTACAAATGTATAATTAGTGCAAAAATGATGTTTACAAGTGAGAATTCTTCTCTTTTATCATGGAGTTAACATTCAAAATTATAGCTCACTAATATCAATTAAACCCACGGTTTGATTTTTCAAATAGAAACAAAAGGTAAGCAGATACTGAACATGCTAAGTACTGCACCTCCAGCCTTCCATTTGCTACCTCGTGTGCGAGGGCACATCACCTCCAGCCTTCCATTTGCTACCTCGTGTGCGAGGGCACATCACTGTATCAGAGCTATTATCAACAGAACAGGACCACTTCACACTTGAGCCAAATCAAGATGCAACACGTGTAGAAATGTGATAGGTAAACCCATTTTAATAATTAAAATAAACTGCAGTACATAACCACAAAATGCAGTTGTGTTATTTACTTGTTAGGCAATTGAATTTGAGTATACAGAAAAACCTTGAGCGAACTCTGGTATGAGCAATCACCCGTCATATTTGATCACAATCATATTGCACTGATAGATTTTATTATAGAAACGCTCTGCTATAAGCGACCAACTTCTGAACACAGAGAAGTGCGTGCAACATTTATTGAATAAAGGATATAATACATTAGGGCTCGAAATTAGCAGTAGTCTGCTAGCCCGAGGATAGTTGATTTCCTGTCGGGCTAGTAACTAACAAAATGTCACAAGTCTGATGGGCTAGTATGTTTCATCAACAGTCAGCGTTTGTTTACTCAGCATCCTAATAAAGACGTTACTTCAGCATATATTCGGTAGAATCGACACAGTGACCGTTTTTCTATTACAAGAAGCCATCTGATTTTGTGCATTTCGCTAAACAGCGCCAATCACTGTCCTGTCATTAACAAACAACGCAAGTTTGGTAATTTATATCCTAATTAATCTGACAGTGAATTAAATGAAAAATGTCACTTTCTTCACGCGACCACATTAACAAACTACAAAACTAGAACACATGGTATCAACTATTCAAATAAATTAGTTTTCGCGCTCGCTTGTTTGTTTCTTTTTTTTATAATAGCTTGTTTCCTTTTTTTATAGCTTGTTAGCCAAACGTGCTAACAGTTACAAACGGGAAACTGCATAATTTACGTTTGCATCGATATAATTAAAAGAATGAAATGAAATCAATTTATTATGATCACATTGCTGACATGTCATTTCCATACAACTACTTTTCATATGTCAATAAAACTTCTTTTTAAAAAAACAAAATTTTTCCAATACAAGACTGAACAAATAATTGAGCACACGTGGAGATATCCAAGAAGAATGCCGTACATTTGTTAGGAATTAAAATCTCTCAGCATAGGCATCTAAGATTTGAAAAATTTCCACTTATTAATAATAACAACAATACACCGAGGTCTGATTAATTTGGAGCACCTACTAAACTTGCGCTATTAATGACGAGACCATAACTGGCGCTGTTGAATGCAACGTGCAGTCAGATATCTTCGTTTGATGGGATCACACATTTTCCAAGGTGAAACTAACATTATCTTTTGATGTTAATATTTTATAAGTGTTTTCAATAGCCACTGCTTTGATCCTGCAGAAGGCAAGACTATTAGGGAGAGAATATTTACTTGGGGGGAGGGGGGAAGGCACGTTTTTTTTTTTTGCGAAGTGTCTTGCTCGGACTTTTTTTTAATATAAAAGGACACTGCCATTCCTTTTCTTACTTTAAATAATTCGCGTCAGCTATACTGTAACGTCTCGTATTTCAAAAAGAGGCACATATCCTGCTTTACAAGACAGGCAAAATGTGGCGTTTTAAATAAGGTGTTCAGCCGCCGGAAAAAGCAAAAGTTGAATGAAAATGAAATAAAAGAGGGATAATTCTTATGATAGGGAAAAGCGTAATCAGACGTTTCAGAAGACATGGACAAAAGACAGGGAATGGCTGAATTATGATGAGAACAAGAATGCTGTGCAGTGTAACTGGTGTATGGAATTCGCAAAAACAGAGAAAACATCATCTACTCTTTATAATCTTCCATACAAATGAAATTCCAACAAATGATCAGTCACCAGCAATACGTTTGTGGGATGTTTCAAAGAGACAGGTAAGAAGACCAGAACAAACCCCATAGGGACCCAGAGCGCAGGTGGAGGTCGAAAATGACATTTGGATCCCTTCCTGGAATTGGATCCAGATTATCTTGAGAGACAAGAAATGTTAACCGACTGATTGATGATCTGAAGTAGGATTTATACTTCTGTACCTCTGCATGTCATATGATAATGCTATTTATGAAAGAGCATTGTTGTTAATCTCAATACAAGTGTGTGACATAGTTTTGTGGACAGGACTAGTAAATGTTCGGCAGTACTAGTAAATTTCTCAAGACACTAGTCCTTCTGGCTACCAAGAAATTTGTGTTAAATTCAAGCCCTGTACATGTACAGTGAGTATGGATATTTTTTCTTTTTCAACAATGATAATGTTTGAACCTGGAATCCAGCCCATTTTCACACCTTTATGTGACCACTTTTGGTTGGCAAATGGGACAGTCTCTCCAAACATGTTTTACTTTTCACAAAGACAACCCAATGTAGCCAGTTCTGATATAATGTGAATCTGCACCCATGAGATCAATCTTCAAGCATATTAACCAGTATAGATCATGCCTTCATTATTAGTTAACTCTTTCTGGAACAGTAGCTCAAACTCTTAAACAAAATCAATTACAAGGACAGAATACTTGTAGCCATGTGATATCAGTTAGAGCTAATATCTTGTCAACAAAGTTAATCTGAGTAGGTAAGGATGATCATCATTTATCACATGGTATTTACTAACTCGTATAAAACTCTCAAAAAAATAAACTTTTAAAACAGATCAGACAACAAGGTGGTGTTGGTGTTTTAGGGGTTAATGCCATTTTTCAGCACACGATATACATGACGACCAGTATTATTGGTGGAGGAAGAACCCGGGAAAACCCCCGGAAAGAACCACAAGAAGCTACTGGCAAGCTTTCTCACACAACTACATTAGCCGAATCAAGGTAATTTGTTGAATACATTTTAGCTACAGGAACAAATGTATGATGGCAGATAAATGTTTTCCGAAGTTATAATGGTTAGGAATAACCGGAGAAAGAAAGGTGTATAGTAGAGCTGTACGCTTGGTCTCAAAAACTTAATTATCAAGCAAAGCATGAGATATTCTCATATGTGAACGTATTTGTTACAAATAAATTTATACAGATAAAATGGTTGAAAACTGAATAATTAGTTATTTTGCGATAATTTTACAAATTTAATTCAGAACATTTCGTTTTCCCGTTATATGTTACGAAAAAGACATAAATGTGCACAATGAAAGATGCATCTTTACCAAAAATTCTTGTATTTTAAATTTCATTTAATTTGATAATGAATATTCAAAATACCACAAACATTTTAGGTTGTCAAATTAATAACATTCTAATTATAAGTTTCCGATTCAAAATATTAGCGCGAAAGTTTACAACGTGTATGCCTTTTTAGTCAATCCAAACATATAAGGTATGTATCAGAGACATACGACAAGAGACTGTTCATTAAATATGTAATCGCTTTCATTCAGTTTTCCCTTTTGATCATACAAATATGGCATGAAATTATTACATATCTGCATGTACGTTTGTGTATGTTTGCATGCATGAGTGTGTGTAGATATATATGTGCCTTCAAGCTGGTGAGTCTTATGTATACGGGCTGATGTATTTTGCTTTGTTTCACTTTATCACTTTCAGGCAATTATTTTCTTTTTCATTTGAGAGAGAGAGAGAGAGAGAGAGAGAGAGAGAGAGAGAGAGAGAGAGAGAGAGAGAAAGAGAGAGTCGCAAAATTTTTAATGGGCATGTACGTGTTCAACACCGATTATTTCTGAAATGTAATTTTTTTCGAATTTGGTTCTACATACATTTAAAAGGAAGTTACATACATGCCAACCCCTGACGAGGAAATGGCGTAATCCAAGTGGTCAAAAAGCGGAATCCAGGCAGAAAAAGCGTAATCCACATATAACATGCTAAAATTTCAATAAACAACTATTATTTGCCCTTCTCATCCTTTACCGTTTCAAGTTTTCATATGTAGCAGTTTTAGCTTTACACACATCGACTAGAAACCTTCTTAAGACGTTTAGCGCTAAATTTTAAAATGCTTTCGACACGGCCGAAAATAAATGTCACGTGATGCTGTACTCTTTTTTTTTTCTTAATATTTAGAGGATTCTGTTATATTTCGTTTCGGGGGTTTTCGGTTGCCTTTTTCTAATTTATCTGGGAATTTTTGCTCACATAAATGCATAGAGTAAAATAAAATTTACTTTTCAAGCGCTAAAATATATTTAGACTGGTTCTACAAGAAACATGAATTAGAATATGGAATCTGCGAGTAAAGATTAAATTTGGAAACCAGTCTGCTATCTCCTCACTACGCATGCTGATTCTATAAATAGAATCGAGGTCAACAGTAGAACCAGGTTAGCTATAAACAGAACATGACACTGTTACGAAAGTCCACGGTCTAGCGTACTCTTATAATGTAGTTACGTAAATGTCGTTTTTTCTAAAATACGGTCTGTGGGATTAATAGAACTTTAATAATAACGAGTAAACAAATAATTGATTTTTTTGGGGGAGGTGGATATACCGAAAAAACGTAATCCATATACGTTTAAACGTAACGCGTAATTTAGTGACAAAAAGCGTAATGATTACGCCAAAAGCGTAATGGTTGGCATGTATGAAGTTATTCACTTCAATATAACCTAAATACATCTAACTTGTATTCTTTTCAAAGGTCAATATTTACAGGCGCCAAATACACAGGTCAAAATCTATGTTAAAGTATATTTTTGACGATGTCGACCTAAAGGTGTGATACAATACAATCCGACTGAAGTCAACTTCGTGGTCCGTAGATCCTTCCGCACATTCATAGAAGGTTGTTGATGCCAATTTCCTTATTGGCATACATCCTCCAAATCTTAAAATGTTTTCCGTGCATGGTACGGATCTGTTTAGTTTGGTGTCTTGTTAGTTTGCCTTCCAATACCATCTTTACTTGAGATGGCATCATCTCAGCTTCGTTATATAGTAAAGTAATCATGAGGTAAAACTGCAGATTGCTTTTGCGTGCTTTTGGATTTAAACGACTATGCCACCCCTCCACGTCATTGTTTGTCCGTACACTTTTGCCAAAAACACTCCACGTGGATACCGGCCAAATTGTGCTAGATATCTACCTGTCAAAAATATAAGTCATACATTGACTTAAATTGAGAATGTTGTTGTGCAAATTCACTAATGAGGCAAAAATCAATGTCGCTGACACGTTATCATAACACTATAAGTAACAACAGGAAAATGTTTTCAGATGATAAGGCGCAGGGCTTTTGCGCGTGCCCAAAAATATAGTATTCTGAAATTTAACGTTTTAAACTTGAGACGCACGAGAAAGACAAAAAATACAAAATTTGAGCGACTAAGTAACAAACTATGACTGTTGCCAGAACCTAAGGAATCAAGTGAAAGCAAGAAAGAGCCAATGCAGAGGTGTACACATTTATATATGATCCCAAGAAGACGGAATCTTGTCAGACGAAAACTTGTATGCAATGCAGTTTAGATCTGAAACAAAGGCATTAAAGCAGTCACGTTCTCTAAAATGACGCCGTATTCTATATTAGATTATTTATGGGTTGAATATTCAAAATGTCTGATGTGCAATATACACGCTACCTAAAAAGTACACGTGAGCGGACTAGTTTTCATCCACTAAAAATATTGTTTTCTATATGTGAGACTGTATATAAGTTCAGGCCATTTTAATTGCACACAAAAGTGTAAATTTAAGTTGTTTGAACTTTAAAATATATCAGTGTTTTACACTATGACACATACGTTACCATTTTACGTTACAAAACATTTTTAAAAATACGTTCTTTTTCTTTTTAAGTTTCGTGAAAGCACTTAATTAAGTATAAAAATGTTATTCATTTCATCTTCTTATAAAATATAAAATAAGTCAAAATGAATATATCAGAAATGATCATGTGAATAATGATGTTCCGCTGTCACATACAGGATAAATAACTACAATCAAGAATGTATGTGTTTAATATGGTTAAGCAAACATATATGTAATAATTTCATGCCATATGTTCATGATCAAAAGGGATTTAATGAACAGTTTTCAACCATTTTATCTGTATAAATTTATTTGTAACAAATACGTTCAAATACGAGATTATCTCATGTTTTGCTTGATAATTAAGTTTTGGAGACCAAGCGTACAGCTCTACTATACTCCTTTCTTTCTCCAGTTTTTCCTAACAATTGTAACTTCCGAAAAACATTTATCTTGTTCAAAAATGTTCCAAATTTTATTATAAAACATATTATATAAGAATTGTCAAAATATATGTTATAAATAAATACTTGTCAGTTGTATTTTAAAATTGTGCCGAATTGTCTTTCGAGTTGGGCCGAATTGTCTTACGAGTTGGGCCGAATTGTCTTTGGTCCGAGTTGTCCCTAAGCCAGTAAAGACAATTACTTGACCACCTGAGCCCTATATCAAACTCTAAAAAAGTAAATGCAGTAAATGACCAAAATCCTCTTCAGACAGCACAGGCATTTGAGAAAGAACTATATAGAGCTGAAATTCACTGACCGGTTTTTAATCACTAAATACACAGTATCAAGTGTTCTGCTTCAATTACTAATTTAAATACCAGAAACAAATGTAAAAACAATACAGAACAAAAATAAAATACAATATCAAAGTAAAATGATAATTAAAAATAGTCAAAAGAACCAACTGTTGACTAGATTGTGATTTCAGATCAACAGATACATGTATCAGAATCAGACAATGATTAGAGAGCAAGATTTAAACTTGTGTATGACTGGTTATGTAATCGAGAGGGTGCTTAAAGCACAAAAATACTTCAGGACCCCAAATCAAAAAAAAATTAAATTTATTATTACAGCTGAAGGTTTACAAAACATCTCTATATTATCCTGTGTAAGAAATATCCTAATGTCAGTTTAAAATAACCACGAGGTCAAGATTTTCCAAAAGGTGATCAAAGACCAATATTAACATGATGAATGGGGCAAGTTTTTGAACGTTGGCTGTGAATTAATTTTAAATAGTATTATCATAAGAAGAGTTCTAATTTGAAAAGTCTGCACATAAAATTTAAAAATATGCTTAAAACATCAAAGGTTAAGAGCATCACATCCTTTAATACGTGCGCAAGTCACAAAGTATTTCATACAAAGATTTTGGGTATGGGATGGCATTTGATTAAAGCATTAAAGGCATCCAAAGTACCTGGACGATATAAAAAGTAAACTCTTAAAGCTGATTGTTCATCCACCATTTATATATTATTATGTGTAAGAAATATGCAAACATGAACCTGCAATAACAAGGCAAGATTTTGCAAACAGTGAACAAGACCGATATTCAAAATGGTGGACAGTGCATGTTTGAATGCTTCCTGTGAATTTATCTTACAAGACAATGAAGAGTTCACTTTTCATGTAGCACCTCGAATTATGCAGAATAAGTTCTATTTTTTTAAAAGACAATTCGTAACATCTATTAAAATATTCGTCATTTGCTAGTATAGTGTACTGTATATATTATATAGTAAAAAGCACGTGGTCAGTTTTTACATTTTTATATTTTCAATTTGCCTAATACCACTAAATAGTAATTGACGAACGTATAAGCTCTGCCGTTACCTCGTATAAATAAGTACCATATACCCATTAAATTCATTACCTGATTGCCGATTTTAAAATTATTTTCATCAGGACAGACCTGCCGCACCTGCCATGATTTGGTCCTCTGTGGAGTATTACAACACGTGGATCAATTCGCGCGTGCCGAGGTAAAAATTAGCTCGTGACACAGTTGTTTGGATTGGATATAATTTGGTCCCCTTAAAACTGTATTGTATCGTTTCCGTATTAACTATAAACATATATCCTTTCGTTTAAATGTATATGTTCAATAGAAAACTAAAATGTATGCAATAATCTTTAGAAATATAGGAAATAAAGAACTTATTTTAATTGCAATTTTAAACTTCATAACTGCAGACGTGTCTAATACATCCAATCAAATTATCTGCCTCATATTAGTTACAAGTCCGGGATACATGCAGCAGATAATGTTGTTCTACATAAAATATATAAAGACGTATCTGAACTTGCGTTGTGTTATGGCTAATTCCATTTAGATTTGTTTAGTTGACTTTTATGTAAAAAACATTTTTTTATTGCGTATATAAATTTATTTCCGGTTTTGCAATGACGCACGAGGGGGTTTTACGTGTCTTTCAGAAATGAGGCCTAGTGTAATGCAACGTTGACCAATCAAATTTCAACACACTAAAATATTGTCCAATAAAAAACAGCCACGACTGGTCCTAGTTCATCAGAAAAGCATAGGCAGTGATAGAAATTCGCAGACGTTGAGAAGTGCAAGCACGAAAGTAGAAGCAAGTTGACACTATATTAAATTGACACTAATTATTGGTGAATCTGTTCATATTACGGTTTATAGTTCAAGTATTTACTGAGCAGAAGCAAAGTGTGACATGAGTAAGTATCATATTTAATGTATTGTTTCTAAATTGCACGTTTTATTCCTCACCGGCGTTTTGACACGTTTAGTCTGCCATTTTCATTGTACATAATATTTATGTTTCTGATCTAGTCGATTACTTTTGATTTGATGTATGTGCGTATATTCAAATGTAAAGAAAACTGTCTACTTCTGTAATATTTTAGTAAACAAGGTATTAAACTCTTGACATCTATGATGAAACCATATGGTTGGACATTATACATCATTGGCACTTCTCACTTTTCTGAAATTTATCTGATATAATTATACTATACTGTACAGGTGTTCAAAACTAGATCTTGATATCACATGTGATGCATGTTAACACGTGTTACATGTGTCGTGGATCTTTAATAGGAAGAAAGTTACTTTGTTGCGTTTTAAATTTATAAATGGATGTTGAAATTTTCACCTCGGCCTCTTGTATAATTAACTTAAGCTATTTGTATGGCAGCTTCTAGTAGATTCTAGAGTCGATCTTACCGGTGGAAAAAAAAAAAAAAATAAAAAACGTAACGTACATTCGTCACCCAGACAATTAATGAGTTTCACTCTGGATAAACATTATCTTTTTATTTTGTGGTTTCTTTAGTAAGAGTTTAAAACTGGCATATCTTTGGCAATGATCATTTTATATTCTAGTGTGTTGTGCACATGGCAAGTCTTAAGATCTAATATTGAAGGTAACAAATAATGCACTACAAATATTAATGTTGAGTATGGCCTGATCCAGATTGTATGAGGGGCCGATTTTGGTATGTGAGAAAACTTGCCAGTAGCTTCTAGTGGGATGGTGGTTCTTTCAGGAGTTTTCTGGGATCTTCCTCCACCATTAGTACTGACCGCCTTGTATAGCCTATATTGTGCTGAAAAATATAGTTAAACCATGAAAACAACAAAACAAACCAGATTGTGTGACCAGTTGACATTTATCCACTGGACTGCAGTCATTGATATTTTTTATGTTGGTGGCTTCTCTGTTGAAGCAGAATTCTGAACTGTTTAACTAAAGTTAAATTATCCATTTTTCTTACTAATAGGCGACTGCCTGAAACTTGATTTACACATGAATAATAATTCAAATTGCGTCCAAGAAAAACTTGTAAGTTGACTGACTGAAATTTTTACATCAAGTCCTCAAGATTATACCCTCATCACAATCAAGAATATACTTATATCATCAAATCAGTCTCACCATTTCTTTTCTATTTCAGCAATGAAGTACACTTTACTTTTCTGTGTGGTTCTTGTAACCGCCACATCCTGGGTACGAGCAGCATCTGATGATGATGAAGATAGTGGATCAAAGAAAAAAGACAGCGTAGGCACAGTCATTGGTATTGACTTGGGGACCACATATTCATGGTATGAACAGGGATAACCATTGAAGATTATATATGTACACAACATAGACAATATGTGTTTAATTATATTTTATTTAGGAAAACTGAGATATATAAATTGAGCATTTGGGTTTTCTCTGCTTCAAGGGTTGCATTGCATAGACTGACTTTATTTATTCAAAGCATCTAATTCTTTAACAGTGCGTATTTATTGCAGAAATTTATGATCCATAATAAGGTCAGCATAGCCAGGGATAAATGCTGATGATTTGAGTTAAAGCATTCCAGATGTTTTGTTTAGTTTGTTCAGTTATGATCAACTGCAAGATTTTATCTTTTGATATTTATTTATATATCCCAAAGACCAGTGTAATTGGCAGAAGGGTGATGTAGTCTATTCAATGATTTGTTTCCTGATATCAGAAGTTGGTGCATTTTTATTTAAGATATGATTTATTATATTCATTGTTTTTGTGAAATTTAACAGAAAGCGAAACAGTAAATGGTATAATTTGGAATGTAACTGCAGTAGATGACAGACATACTGATCACAAGATGTGCATTATTGCAGTACATTTCTTTCCTACAGCAATTCTTGGGCCATAGTAATTCATGCTTAGTTTGTTTTAGATGAAAGTGTATACAAAGTATAATTGAAATTAAGATCTGGTTTTTATTCCTATACATTGGATCTATGCGTAGGACAGTAAAAAAAAAAAAAAAAACAAGGCTCATGGCAGGATGAGCACTTTATAGGCATTTTTTATTTCTGGATTTTTATTGTTGCATAATTTTAATTTACAGTGTTGGAGTATTTAAAAATGGAAGAGTCGAAATCATTGCCAATGATCAGGGTAACCGCATCACACCTTCATACGTAGCATTCACTTCTGAGGGTGAACGACTTATTGGAGATGCTGCAAAGAACCAGCTAACAAGCAACCCAGAAAACACTGTCTTTGATGTAAAACGTCTGATTGGTCGTACCTGGGATGACAAATCAGTCCAGAGTGATATCAAGTTTTACCCATTTAAGGTCATTAACAAAAATAACAAACCCCACGTTGAGGTTTTAGTTGGGCAAACTACAAAAGTCTTTGCCCCTGAGGAGCTCTCAGCCATGGTTCTTGGAAAAATGAAGGAGATTGCTGAAGCTTTCCTTGGAAAAGAGATCAAGAACGCTGTAGTGACAGTTCCTGCCTACTTCAATGATGCTCAGCGTCAGGCCACTAAAGATGCTGGAGTAATTGCAGGCCTTAATGTCATGAGGATCATTAATGAACCGTAAGTATTTTCTTAAAGACCATGTCTATTTCTGACAATTTAGATTTTAGGTACCTGCCTGGCAAGGGTTATAATGGAAAATGTTTTTAATATAGAAATTTTCTTTTGCATCACAACCATAGTAGGCAAGTATACATGGCAACCACCATTTGTCTTTGTATAAAACAAGTGTGTTCAGTCTGAATTTAGTCCATACATTCTAGTAGCTGTGGATAAGATGAACAATTACAGTTTTACTGTATCTGAATTTGCCAGAACAGCAGTAGATTTATAGGGGTTTGTGCATGATTGGATCTGTCACTGAAAAATGTTTTCTTTAAACACTGTCTGGGAGCACACCTCCAGTACAATATCAGCATTTTAGCATGCCTCTTAACACATGTAAAGCATTGCATTGAATGAATGCACACAATCTACCATGGAACAGATGCAAAATTTCTTCTAATGTTTTGCCTAATAAACACCCTGCCCATCCATTTTCAGGGTTGTCAAAGTTGGATTATAGATGACTTGTATAAAGCAAGAGGCATTTCCATGATTGTATATGAATCTGTTGAATTTCTGATACTAACCATTTTTTTTTTAATGCAGTACTGCTGCTGCTATTGCATATGGTTTGGACAAAAAGGAAGGTGAGAAGAACATCCTAGTCTTTGATCTTGGCGGTGGTACATTTGACGTTTCCCTTCTTACAATTGATGATGGTGTTTTCGAGGTAGTTTCAACAAATGGTGACACTCATCTTGGTGGTGAAGATTTTGATCAGCGTGTAATGGAGCACTTCATTAAGCTGTACAAGAAGAAGACCGGAAAGGACATCAGGAAAGACAACCGTGCTGTCCAGAAACTTCGACGTGAAGTTGAAAAAGCCAAGAGAGCCCTCTCATCCCAACACCAGGCTAGAGTGGAAATTGAATCTCTATTTGATGGTGAAGACTTCTCAGAGACTCTTACCAGGGCCAAATTTGAAGAACTCAATGCGGTAAGATGCAAAAAAACAAACCCAAAAAAAAAACGAGATGTGAATTGCATGTTTTAGGACCTGAATTTTTCATTTTCAATTCTTGTAAGCCAAAAAAACCCCTTGATAATTGTTATCAAAACCCAGATGACTGCATAATCAATGATTGACATGAGCAATCAGAACACATGAATTTGTAAAATAAAATATGCTGTTACGAGTTTCAAATTTATTTTTCTTTATCCGAATCCTTTGTTGTTGCATTCTCTTGGAAAAAACAAATTATAAAGATTCTTCTGTCAAATTCCTTTTGACTATAAAATTTGGATTCATTTTACTTGTAAGATTCAGTATTCTGATGTGAGGAATGGTTCATATTTTAGGAATAATTTCAAAGTACATTTATCCAATATTCATGGCAACAAAAATCTGGGACTGAAGAAAAAGTAGCATTCATTCAAAGTATTTCAATCTTACAATACAGTAAGATTATTTCCTGAATCGACAGTTTTGTAATCTTATCCCTTCTAAATTACAGGACTTGTTCCGTTCCACACTGAAGCCACTACAGCGTGTATTGGAGGATGCTGACTTGAAGAAGGAGGAAGTTGCAGAGGTTGTGCTAGTTGGTGGATCAACCAGGATTCCTAAAGTTCAACAACTTGTCAAAGATTTCTTTAATGGCAAGGTGGGTGGCATAAATAAATTAAATAGGGCATCTACACAAAACAAAATAGCAAGTTCTTGTTAATAGAACATAATCCTTGAGAATGAAGATTGTCTGCTGATCTTTAATTATCAGTTGAAACTGTAGCACATAGATTATATTGCAAGTAAAGTGTAGATTTTATTCCTAAAAACTAAATTGCAACATGACTTGATAAGGAATATATTTAACCAGTGATTCCCACAAATTCGTATGCAGGCATTGATTAAAAGTAGAACTCTTTAGCCTCAAGTTATATATGTTGTTGACAGCAAAAGTGCTGAATACAATCAGTGTCCTCCATTTTGCACATTAATAATTTATGACCTTATTGTAGACTGGCAACCATTATGTTAAGAAATTGTCATTTTAGATTGCAACCTTGTAGGAGGTAAAGGGTTAATTTGTAATTTTTATTGTAGGAACCTAACAGAGGTATTAACCCTGATGAAGCCGTTGCATATGGTGCTGCTGTACAAGCTGGTGTTTTGAGCGGAGAGGAAGACACTGGTGATCTTGTATTGCTGGACGTCAATCCACTTACCATGGGTATTGAAACTGTAGGTGGGGTCATGACAAAGCTCATCCCACGTAACACCGTCATTCCCACCAAGAAATCTCAGATCTTCTCCACAGCTGCTGACAATCAGCCCACAGTAACCATTCAGGTTTTTGAAGGTGAGCGTCCAATGACCAAGGACAACCACTTGCTCGGAAAGTTCGATTTGACTGGAATTCCATCTGCTCCCAGAGGAGTCCCCCAGATTGAGGTCACTTTTGAAATAGACGTCAATGGCATTCTGAGAGTAACAGCTGAAGACAAAGGAACTGGTAACAAGAACAATATAGTCATTCAAAATGACCAGAACAGGTTATCACCAGAAGATATTGAGAGGATGGTTAATGATGCTGAAAAATTTGCAGATGATGATAAAAAAGTGAAGGAACGAGTAGATGCCAAGATTGATCTTGAAAGCTATGCGTATAACCTAAAAAATCAAGTAGGTGATAAAGAAAAACTTGGAGCTAAATTATCAGCTTCAGAGAAAGAAAAGATTGAAGAAGCGGTAGAAGAGAAAATCAAATGGCTAGAAAGCCATACTGATGCTGACACTGAGGAATACAAAGAACAAAAGAAAGAATTAGAAGAAATTGTTCAACCTATTATTAGTAAACTCTATCAGAATGCTGGAGGTGCTCCACCCCCAAGTGGTGAAGATGGTGATCATGATGAATTGTAAGGATTGTGGACAATAGTGACTTAAAAAAATAACTGCATATTTAATTCAAATAACTTGTTCAGGTTTCATTTTCATTTTCTTGTGGTTTGTCACCAAGTCACCAGATTCTTTCATTGACTTCACTGACTGAAGAGCTTAGAAGTAATGTCACCATTTCAGAACAGCATCAGGGTTGCATTCAGAAGTGCTGGGTGACGTGTTTTGCATGC
Source organism: Unio delphinus (assembly GCA_029339505.1). NCBI lineage: Eukaryota > Metazoa > Mollusca > Bivalvia > Unionida > Unionidae > Unio > Unio delphinus. The sequence continues at coordinate 6,328,634 of JAQISU010000131.1, read as the reverse complement.
GGATGACTGTAACAATTAAAGGATGTCAGTCGGCTTCTTTATTAATGTTAATTAATATCTTCAGCTTGTGCTAAAATTTCCACATGCTTATCATTTAGAGCGCAACTGTAGCACTGTTTACACATTGCTATACAACCTTTGCATTAAAGTTTCATCCTGATTTGTGTACAAGGTCTAGAACAGCTTATCTCCCCTAAGTATATGATGGGAAAATTTCACCCTCGTGGCAAGAATGTGCCACTGCCTGTCTGGTTTGATGCAATCTTGTCATCCTGAAGGTGAAATTTCCTTGGCATCCGTGAAGACAGGGTTCGTAAAGTTTTCTTGAAGTTCTATGTTTGGGGAAAATAAGGTTGCATTTTCAAGCCTTGATATTTTGGGAAAATCAGCAAGTTACCATTAGGTTTTTAAAGTCATTGAAACCAGAACATTTTAATTTCTTTCCATCAAAGTTGTTACATTTGATTGAAGTAAATCTTTCCGGGTTTCTTTCTTTTGATGACTTCGTTTAATTTCATCATTAAACAATATTGTAGTAGAGTTTTGCATTTGTTTTCTCACAACATTACTTTTTTTAAAAATACAAAATGTTGCTGAAAATTGGTCTTGCAAATCTGTGGTCATGAATGTTTGGGAAAAGGTTTTTATAATATTCAGAATTATGTATGAACCCAGACAGATTACCCAAGAAGCTGTAAAGTTGAATTGGTCAGTGCAAAGTGTCAAATTTTAGGGACAGCAACTTCACAACTGCGGCCCCTTTCACTGCAATTTTTAACTCCAGTATGAAAGAATGTTTACTTTATGGAAGTTTTGATTTGCCTTTGAGCACTATGTTCTCAATAGGTCATGTGATGAAAGGGATGTCTCCAATAGTGTTGTGCATTGGAAGAAATGTCTTGCACTGGTGAGAATGCAAGGAATATTTTTCTTCATATTTTTGGATAACTGAATCTTTTTTGATTCGTCTGAAGTGCAAGCAATTGTCTGGTTTAATTTCATTTTCCATTGGTGGTAATGAAAGACTAGGGTGAATTTCTATGAAACTGCAATGTTAACATGAAGAATATCACACATAACAGGTGGCCATTGTTAGATGTACATGATTTCATGTATGGTAGATGTTTGCAAGTAAATAGACCTGATAAAAAGGCAGTAAATGTTGAATCTTGTGTAAAAAAATCCATATTCAAGATGTGAATGCTGTATTGTTTAAAGATGTTTTTGTTTCTTTTTTTTTTTTCATGGTAGGGCATACAGAATTCTTTTTTTCTGGTGTGGAACATCAAGAATTTCACCTGTTTTGTTATTTATAAAGATATCCATTGTGTACATGAATAGGTGAATGGTAATGGGTGTAAATGTATGTTTTCATGATTGTAATGGATTGTATGTTACTTTGAGACAGATTGCTAGATATGTTTGGGTTTGAATTGTTAAGATGTTCATATTATATAGTTAACAATGTGACAAAAAGAATAAATTATGAATTTTTCTAAATATTGCTTTCATTTTGTTTCTTCCCGGATTATTTAATGCTTTGGTTAATATAACCTGTTGAACAAGAGTAACCTAGTGCAGATTTACAGGTTACAAGTTGATAATTTGTAAGCCTAAGACAAGAGAGTAAAATATTTCTCCATCTTTACTAACCTTATTGTATTAATTTTCTCCAACTTGTAGTGTTAGTGAGAGAATGATTTCAGTTGCTTTTAAAGTTAATTGAACATTTATTTAAAATAGTGACCCTTTAAGGGATACCTCTTGTACTAGACAGTTTGTTAAGGACCCTTAAGTTATGTTTCAGATATACCAAGGGTATCTGTCCAAAAGGCATAATTTGTTGTAAAAGAAGGATAGCTTATGTTGTCACTCTGGCGTTTGCATCCTGCCATGATTTAAGTGGTGGGGCAAGATTTGTTGTCAATAAATTGTTCATTTATGATTGGGCATGGGTAGCTTTCATTTAAAATTAGTTAATAGCAGATGGAGCTTTTGACTTGTCAAGACTCTGCTTTTCAGGGTCGGGGTTTTGGGCAAGTTATATATCATCAAGACCTTTAATTTTATAAATCATGAAGTTAATTTCTGGCTGTTGACAATAAACACTGAGAACACCTTGGAGCTTGGAAAGGTTTTGCTCAACTACTAGTTATACTTTGGCTATAAGCCAGGTCCATACCATGGTTATAAAATTTTATGTTTCTTTTATTTTGACTTTGGTGTTGTACAGCATAGCAACACAAGATAGGTAACTTAGTTTGGAGACCATTGATTTGCCATAGAATATGCCACATATGCAGCTATTATTTGTGACAAGTATCATCCATCCAAACTGATCCACTGTGGCACCTTAGGGTCACTTTCATTGAAGAGTTGCATGCAACAAATTAAGCTGCTACAGAGATTTGGTCAGTTACAGATTATTTGCTTAGCTGTGCTTTCATCATATGCTTGATAGGCAGACATCTTGTCCATGGATTGCTGTGGAACTCTACAAAGTATAGTCATCAAATATTTGTACTCTGTAAGAGTTGTTGCCCTTTCTGATCAGTAGGATGTAATGTAAGACAGATTGGTATGAATGTGTTACACTCACTCTGCCATTTTTAGTGAAGTGCAATAAGACACCAAAATTATGACCATCATACGAATTAAAGCATGTTGAGAAAGTATACTCACACTATATTTAGTGTCTTTTTTTTTATTTTTAACTATGGGCTATACTTAATCTTGCAGGGGTAGGGGAATGTTTACATGAGCATGTTGATCAAGTTTTTATTTACATTGCAGTGAGAAATTCCATAAAGAGAGTTCATTGAATGCTTGTCTCTACCATTACAAATTTAAAGAAAATTGGTGCTGATAATTCCCCCCCCCCCTCCAACAAAAACATTATATATATATATATATATATATATATATATATATATATATATATATATATTAGTTGTTTGAAATCTTTACTTATTTATGTAACATTTCAATATAAAATATGCTACATAATGAAAATATTTTTTTACGGTCTTCACCTGAAGAGCACACTGTCATCCATATCTTTATCAAGTTCTTTACAGAATATTATAGTTTGGTGGATATAAAAACTTGTTGCAGTTGCCTTGCATGAATTGCATAACATGAATATTTAAAAGCACTTTCACAAGAAAGAATTTGGTGTATAGTAAGAAATTAAAAATTTATTTTCCTCTAATGAATAAGTAATAATAGATGATAACGAGTGAATTTGTTATGTTATTTGGAATAGCTATAAAGGGTTAGCTGATAATGTCATCTCACTCATTCGAGTGTTATTTGGGTTGTTATTTGGAATAGCTATAAAGGGTTGGCTGATCATCGTGGGTCGGTGTTTCTTTCCAGGTGTTTTCCCGGGTTCTTCTTCCACCAATAATACTGGCTGCCATGTATCGTGTGCTGAAAAATGGCGTTAAACCCTAAAACAACAACAACAACCAAGAATAAATTGTCAGTATTTATGTTTTCTAATTATAACATGGGGTTATCTGATTACTTTTCAGGTTGTTGTTGTCTCCTAAAATGCGACCATTTTCCTTAAGTATATGGACAAGAAAGAAGTTACCATCAACACCAGCAACATAATCAAATTTAAATTTTAAACCCTGACCCACACTGTTATATCATATCCACAGCACTAGAGTGTCCAATATAATATATCTATCAACAATACTATATCTATCCAACCATTATATATTCCCAAATGTTTCTGCTTCATATTGTTCCTTTTCACTTGTTTCGTCATAAGTTATTTCCCCTTCTTCACCATAATGGTTGTATGGACCATTAACAACGGTCGAAATCTTTAATTTTATGTATATCCAATCATGTTGAGGTTAAAGACTAAACCTGCTCCACTTTAATCAGATTTGACTAGATTTATACTGTTGTCATTTGAGTCATACAATTGATATCACGATAAATATGTTACATGTTTAAAAAAAAATTCTGATTTTAAACATTATGCGAATCTGTATATACTCATGAGTTTGATACCGGCCAATAACGTATTCTTTATCCAGCTGTTTAAAGAATAAAGGCCAAAATGTTACTTTTTGCTTATTGAATGAGCCATCACTGTTAAATGTATTATTATAACACGTAGAATATTTTGTATTTAAAGACTTTATTTGCGCCTCAAAAATATATTTTTCGATGTCCTTGTGTAATGCCAGGTTTAATAGGGCCATTAACGTAGGGCCAATAACGTATTCTTTATCCAGCTGTTTAAAGAATACAGGCCAAAATGTTACTTTTTGCTTATTGAATGAGCCATCACTGTTAAATGTATTATTCTAACACGTAGAATATTTTGTATTTAAAGACTTTATTTGCGCCTCAAAAATATATTTTTCGATGTCCTTGTGTAATGCCAGGTTTAATAGGGCCATTAAGCCTTGTTGCTGAATACGGATAAGGTGCAGTATTGAATAATTGTGCAAATATGCTATCTTTATAAATAAGGCACATTTGTAGTATCCCCCATGAGCGATGTACGCAACACATGATCTACCAGTAATATAGAAAAAAATGATGTAATTTACCTATATCATACAAAATACCTCACGTCATATATCTCCCTTCACATTTGATACTTTATTTTCATATAAATCATACACTTTCTGAAGTCTCTATGTCTGCTCTGAGGGCTTCTGCTGGTATGTCATCAGGCCCAGCAGCCTTGCCGTTCTTCAGCTGGGTGATGGCTTTCCTGATCTCGTCTCTGGTGGGATTGTCACAACTTTGTTTACGCTTCTAGATTTTGCACAATGTTTTGGCTGAAATCCATTCTTTCTGTTGGTGCTTCATGGGGCCTAGTACTTCCTGGCATGTTGATTTTACTGCCTCCTTAACTTCCTTCCATCTGTTGTTCACGCTGTCTACCTCGTCTTCAAGCAGCTCTTCTAACACCTGGTACTTGTTGTTAAGAGTAAGTCTGTATTCTTCTTTAGTATTTGCGTCTCTCAACAGGCCGATGTTATACCTTGTTTTCTTCTGTTTTGGGCCCATCCAGTTCTTCTTCAGCTTAAGTTTAAGCTTTGCAACAAGTGGTGGTCAGATGCCACATCTGCTCCCCTCTTCACCCTCACATCTTGCAGGGATCTTCTGAACTTCTTGGCTGTGCAGATGTGATCAATCTGATTTTCTGTTACATGGTCTGGTGATATCCATGTGCTCTTGTGGATTCTCTTGTGGGGAAAGATGGTACCTCCAGGTCGTTCAGTGCACAGAGGTCTGCAAATCTCTCTCCATTTTCATTCATCTCCCCTAGGCCATGGACCCCCATAACTTGTTCATACCCTGTGTTGTCTGACACAACTTTGGCATTGAAGTCACCCATGACTATGTTGATGTCTTTGTCTGGGAAATTCTCTACTATGTTCTGTAGTCTGTTGTAAAACTGGTCCTTATCTTTTTCTTCGCTGTCATTTGTTGGAACATAGCACTGTATGACGTTCATTTTTATTTTCTTCTTCTTGGTTCTAAATGTTGCAGTAAGGATTCTGGGCCCATGTGTTTCCCATCCCGTTAGTGCATTATATGCTTGCTTCGACAGCATGAGCCCTGCCCCTTGTGTATGAGGCGCATTCTCTTCTTCATGTCCTGAATACAGTAACATCTCTCCTGTCATCAGTCTTCTTTGTCCTGATTGAATCCATCTCGTCTCGCTGATGCCCAGTAGGGATATGTTGTAGCTTCTCATCTCTGCTGCTACCTGTGCTGTTTTTCCTGCCTCATACATTGTCCTCACATTCCATGTTGCGATGTTAATACTCCTGTTTGATAGAAGGGTGGTCTGCTTTATGGCTTCCGCTGGCTCGCGGCTTTCACCACATATCGTCATAAGTCTTCCAGGAGAAGATCCTTCCTCCAACAGGCTTTCAGTTTCTGGTTTTTCTTTTGTCGACGTTTTTGTAACAAGTTGGGTTTTACAGGGTCGCGTTGCTAGCCCCACGCCCAACCCTCCTCCTTTTCCACCTATGCTTGGGACCGGCGATGGCTGAGTTGACAAAGAGTGTGAAGTACATATATGAATCGGTCTCTATTTCCAAATACGTCTTTAATGTAATCCGTTCAACAGGTTATTGTTAAGTTAAGGTTTCTCACTAAAACACTCATTGTTATCGTCTGAATATTTGATCCCCATGTGTTAAGGACACCACTGTGCCTGTGCTCTCTTGTATATTTTAGAGATTTTTGTTTCAAAACAGCTTTGTAATTTGTTAGAAACGAAACAGATTATATTAAATATTGAGCCTTTAGTATAATTACCTTAATATAATTAAGATTCTACTATCAGTTAGAATTTTCTTCCAATATATGCTTGTTGCTGTGCTTATTTAAAGTCATATGGTCACAATATATGATGTCATGAACGTTAATAAAAAACCAACCGAGTATAGACGCGTGGAACCGTTTCTCCCCGACTTGTCAAAACCCTTAACATTTGTCTATCTTTGTAATAATAGAAGGGAAAAGAATAGACGGCTCAGCTTAAAACGCAGACAGTAAATTTGCATGGTCGCTGGTCGATAACAAAAGGCTGCAGGTGCTATAATTATAAGGAAAGTACAATAAAGAGAATCATCTTAAGATATGAACACAATGTATTGCCTTTCACGCTTCATTATTAGCGTGTGATTACCACTCCTGATTGTGGTCGGACGAAATATTTCTGAAGTAGATTGAATTGCGACAGTCAAGCGATTTCAGTGATACAAAATCGGAAAAAATCCGATATTTTCTAGGTTTAATCTGACTTGTATTGAATAAAAAGTTTAACGGTTAGATCATATCCCAGATATTCATATTTTTCATAAACGAACAAACATGTCAACAAATAGTAAAGCGAGAAAATTTTGAATAAAGAAAAATATTTACAATCCTTCTTTTAGCTATCAGACTGAACGATTGCAAATTTTCAATATGGACTGTTGATTTGTTTGTTTGATTAGTATTTTGTAACGTAGCTTTAACACTTGTTCAATCCTATCGCTAAGATGTATGCAGGGAGACAGTTAGACAGTTTATAGTGATGTCTAGCACAAGGCATCATGCCACATACATGTAGCATGATGTCCCACCCAGTCACATTATCCTGGCACCAAGCCGCTAGTCTTAACACTTGTTAGGACACAAGTTCTCTTAATGCTGAGGGTCAAGCGAGGCACCTGTTAGTACCATTTTTGTAACGTCCTATTATTTTTAAACTGTATCAGCATTTTGTATGTACCCCTCACCTAGGAAGTGATGATGGTGGTGATCACGAATTATAATAGTTGTTTACTATGGAGTTACAAAGACAAAAACAACGGCTTTTGCAATTAAAATACTTCGCATTCAGGTTTCCTTCTCGTTTTCCAACTTCGGCTTGTTTCTCTGTGGCATTAAATCAGCTGCTTGCCTCTCTGATATTAATACTCGATTGTTGTCCTTATGTTGAATATTCATAAAAAAGTGACATCTTATAGGGAATCATATTATGACTTCTTTCAGTAGTACAAAGCGATTTTCATGGCGGATATTCAACTGGAACATTTTCCCACAGGATGCTGCTCAAGTGTACAAGTTTTTTATGTAAGATAATTCTGCTTCTGTTACACTATATAACGTCTTGGTGCTTTATCTCTTAATACATTGAACATGCGTTGAAATTTGCACACTTTCAATAGACGATTACAAGTCTGAAATAAAACTGCGAATTTGCAAGTTGCTACAATCTTTTGTACCCATTGATGAGATTTTGTATTTTACAATATAAAGAATAAAAGATCTATCTTTCGGTTCGGTTCGGAATAGTATGATCCAGATTCTGATCTTGACGGTGTAAGTTTACTATTCAACAATGATGCAAAAGGAAGGATTTTCCCCCTCACATTTCAGAAACAACGAAACTGATGGTGAACGTCAAAATGACGTCTTGTGAATACATAAATGCAAGCATCCAAAATACCTAATGAAAATTTCTTTACCTTTAAAACGAGCTTAACTTCACATTCAAATATTTGGTTGTGTTCTCATGGACATCGATAAGAAGTCATGTTCTTTTGACGATGTGATTCACCAAATCAACTCACAAGTTTCTCATTTCTCCAAGTGGCGGAGGTCATTCGAAATCTATCGCTATTAAGGGCATTCAAATCTCCCTCTAGCAAAAAGCAACGTTTGATCTGCTTGGTTACTAAACATAGGCTGATTTGTAATCCCAAAGTTGCCAACATATTAAATTATATCAGTGTTTTTAAGATCTGTACGAAGAATGGTGGCAATCTGATTCTAAACAGATTGGAAAATCTTTACAAGTATCAACGATTTACAAATTACAGCCTTCTTCTGTCACATTCATAATACCACAACTCTGACAGGAATAAGCCGTTAATATGAATTATGCACAGTGTTTTGCTGTTACTGCATTTGAAGTATACTAATATTTCAAAGGTGATTTCATGTGGATTGCTTTCATGTGGTCAGATGTGACAGTTGTTTTTGCTGCGGTCTTATCACCATTTACAGCAGATATATGATATGCATGTACACCAGGAGATCTTATAGAGATAAACCCTGGAAAACCACGGGAATAACTACTAACTAACGTGAAGATACTGGCAAGCTTTGTCATACCAACCACCGGAATAACCATTGTCCTAGCCCGAGACTTGAAACCACACATACAAATATGAGATGTCAGTGGTCTGCAAAAGCAGTCGCCTTAGAACATACACACCTCACCGGGGAGGAGGGGCTCCATTTATCATTTCGATATCTCTCTGGTTTCCTTAACCCGGTCGTCTCAGGCATTGGGTCCACTCGCTAGGAACTACGTTTACCAAGGGACGCAACAATTGTTGTCTTCTACCTGGTTCGATGGAGTTGTTTTAAAATTAAAACAAACAAGGACACTTTTAGAAAAATAAATTACCTAAAAAGGAAGAATAAACAAAAAGAGAAATAAAATAAAAATAAAACTTACTACAAGCTAGTAACACTATTAAAAATCGAGGAGCAAACCGTTTACCACATACTGGGTACCTATTCTGTGCAGAGGCGTAGCGACGAACTATAAAATTGGCGCCCCAGCGATCTTGTGACCGATTTATTACCCTTGTTTACTTATTATAATGTAACGTTGCAAGCCTCATTTTGGCGCCCCTGTACCTTGGCGCCCGGGGACATATGTACCCCCATGTCCCCCCCCCCCTAGCTACGCCTCTGATTCTGTGTATACAGTAAATTGTTTGGACGATGGAATTTTCCAAATTGTACTAAATATGAACTAGTAACTTGCCAAAATTCATATACACGTGAGACAGAATATTTCCTTTTTTCTCAGTGAAAGGTAAACAAATGAAATACAGGTGTCTCTGAAACCTTATGAAAATGACAATGTTAGGAAAGGAAAGCAAATAACCTGAAACTATGATGAGATCTTTTTGTTGTTTTTGTAGGGTTTAACGCAATTTTCAGCACAAGATATGCTAAACATGGATGACAGTATAAGTGGTGGAGGAAGAACCATGGAAAATCGAGAAGCTACTGGCAAGTTTTCTCATATCCCTTATTGGCCGAAAATATGATAGAGAACAGATTTTGTTTTAGTACACAATAAATATTAATACCAAACGTAACACATGGGACACAACCTTTCTAGAAGACGACATAGAGAACAACAATAAAAGACTTCCTTTCCTTAAAGTACCAGCACCTGATATTAACTACATTCTTTCAAAACATTTTTCTTTCCATATTAATTAATATTAAAAAATTTCAATTACATGATTATGTGAGCAAATACTGCTCATAGGTACTTTCACAGGTTATTGAAACTGAAATTAATTTGGGAATAAGTAAATTAATGATTGAAATAACCGACTAACCCTAGCGCATGATGTAATAAACAATACTATTTTAACAAAATTTCAGAACTTTAAATGACTTCATTCACAAAGATATTTAACGAATATAAAACATAAAGAGAGAGAGAGAGAGAGAGAGAGAGAGAGAGAGAGAGAGAGAGAGAGAGAGAGAATTAATCTTGTTATTTGTTACAGGTCGGATGGGATTTGTGAACTGTTCCTGGATCGAAACAGATGCAGTTCGTTATGGTTTAACAATACGTTAAACTTAGCATACATTGAAGGAGTTAAGAGTACAGAAAGATGAAGTGGAGACATGTTTCAAAGCAAGTTTGTGAACACAAACTAGAACAATTGGAGTTTAATGAGAAATGAGTACAAGCGAGGACGCAAGAAACAGAATAAAGCAAATGTGAACGCAAACCCCGCTTACCTTGATACTTGTCCTGACTATAAATATAAGAATAAACGTTTGAGTGATTTTTTTGTGACGCAGTCCATCTATTCAGTCATGCTCCTCTAACTCGTGTGGATGCACCTGGGCCAAATGAGCATAGGTTGCTATGGGCACCAGTAGGGGCAAGAAAGTTTATTACCTTAAAGACAAATATGACTTTGAAGATTTAGCTTCAAACTCACACAAAAACTTAAAAACTTTTTAGGTCAGAAACTAATTTTTTAAAGAAAATAATCAACGTTTAAGAGGATACAAACATCTCTTTTGCCACAAAATCATGTCAACAGCTACTGAGCACTTAAAAAGAACCAAACATATGATATTGCAAACCTGTTTTTTTTCTAACTTTGTCATTCATCCTCCTTGTGCAACTGATGAATCTAAGATATACTTTCAATATGAAATGACAAATGGTGTACTTACCAATTAGATGGAATTTGTATTAAATCTATCAACACGTTATTCCACAAGCAGTTTTACCTGTATTTTTTTTACCTATATTTCCAGGGCAAAATGTATCGATTTTCCAAGGAACCGTGAACTTGGAAGTTGCGCACAAGGTTATCAGTTGGTTATTGTGTTTGGAAGGTCTTTCGTAAACAGGGTTAATTTAACAATCGATATCATCAGTTTATACCACCATGTCAAATAACGTTAACCTCCTCCAAAGAAAAAGACTAAGATTTCTAATTACACATGACTAATCAAACACTTGGTCAATCGTTCTAAATCTTACTATACGTTAGATCTGTGTACCCCCGGTTGTATCATTATATTCCGTAGAACGTTTATACATTAGAATTGAAAGTTACAAGTAGCAGCACAGGGGAGCGAACAGACCAACTTTGTAGAGGCGTCGATTCGGCAAACTGAGGCTTCCTCGTAAATGCTTAATAGAAGGGTCGATTCAGCAAACTAAGGCTTCCTCGTAAGGGTCCATTTGGCTAAAAAAGGACGCCAACGTCGTTGGCACTCACCCCCTCTGCAGCTATGGGTTAACCGAATATTTTATCAAGTCCGACACGATATCGCGTCCGAGGATCTGATAAATTTATCGTCACAAATCCGTGTGGGATTGATTGAGCGTGACTAAATACATTTCTAAATCGATTATGATCCATATCACCGCCGCACCAAGTTTGCCAAATATTTCTAAGAGTATGTGTGTCAACTCCGTTGAATATACATAATAAATTTCAGTTATCTCTGATCACTTTTGGTATTTGAGTGTACCGTTGAGTGACATATATCACGTCGGTGTTTTTATGCCTGCCTCTGGAAAATATCCTGGCAGGTTTTTTTTGATTGTCTAACATCACATCATCATATACGACTAAATTTGTTAATGCTTCCATCGATATAATCAATACTCGGTGCGTCCTCGATATCGGTTATAAATTCAATAATATCCTCGCCGGTTTTCAATTTTGCTCTTTCGTTAGTATCCTTTAACACGTCGTAACATCGCTGATCGTCTACACTCGGGGCGACCAAATACGACTTTTTCCATTTCATCCATCTCATTATTAAATTAAGTAACAATTGTGTCTTGCCACTTCCAGATGGTCCGATTATAATCATTCTAATTGAATTCGGCAACATCGCATGGTGTTTAATAGGTTCCCGTCGTAGTCGGGTGGCTGAATAATCAATTAAATTCATGTTATTATAAATATATTATGGATCTATATTGCGTGAAATGTAAGAAGCGTACTGGCACAGATGAGTTGACTACGATTACAACTAACAATAATAGATCAGCACTTTCTGGTAAGTGTGTACAATGTAGTACAAAGAAATTTAGATTTGTTTCCAAGGATTTAAAAAAAAACGAGGAGGTGATATTGCAGCCAGATTAGTAAAACTCCCAGGAACAATATGGGAAAATATCCGGGAGAAAAACATCTTCCAGGGTATAGTTATTGTGGACGCAGGACAAGACTCGATATCAGACTCAATGATCAAAACCAACCTCGACGTGGTGAAGAACCAATAAACGCTATTGATAAGGCGTGTCATGCTCATGAGGTTGCTTATAAAAACAGTAATCTGCAACACAGACATCTCGCAGATGTAAATTAATTCATGCGTTGGATTCTATCACTGATACATCCTTCAAAGAAAAGTTGGCTTCATTTTTGATAAAATCGGCAATGAAAGGTAAATTGATGATGGGTGCTGGTAATTAATAACAACATGGAATCTATTTATTATTCTCCAAGAGGATACTGGAGGGGCATAGCAGCAAGTGGTAAACTCGCTAGTGCCGCAGCGGTGAAATATACCACTGCAGCGGATTGGTTATCCAAACAGGCGATATGGCAAATGTATCTACCACCGCCTAAACGAATTAACATCTCGCATTTTGATGTGACCGTTCCTAAGAAGTTCATCAGGCTGATATATTATTTCTGCCGCATGATGGTGTTTACAAGTACGCGCTAACCGTAGTTGATGTTGCGAGTCGATACAAACAAGCAGAGCCTTAAAAACAAAATCATCAACTGAAGTAGCTTCTGCGTTTGAAAGGATTTATCGACGGGGTCCTCTGCGCTGGCCAAATCTATTACAAGTTGATGATGGCAAGGAGTTTCAGGGTGCGGTCCTATCAACAATGAAGCATCATAATACTGCGTTAAGACGAGGACATACTGCATTACATCGCGATCAGGCAATTGTCGAAAGATTTAATCGCACACTTTCTGAGCGGTTATTTGGATATCAATACGCAAAGGAATTTATTCAGGATAAACGATCCCGTAAATGTGTCAAGATATTACAAGGCGTAATTACCGCGCTGAATAACGAGATTACTTGAACAATTAATATGAAACCTAACAACGCGATTAAAAAGAAGTCTATACCTGTAAAACCGCAAAAGGATTTTTCAAAACAACCACTATCGGCAATGTCACTGTAAGATATTTATATGAACCAGGAGAGCTCGAAGGTGGCAAGAAAAAGGGCCACTGATCCTATTTGGAGTGTCACCGCGCATAAGATATCGAGTATAACACGATCTACGGGAAGACCAGCAATCTATAGACTGGATTCAACTGCTGCTCAGCGAGGGTTTACTCGTGAACAATTACAAGTGATACCCGAATATATTCAATTACCACGGCGCGGTCTTAACTAGCACCTCTTCGTCTATTGCACTCATTTAATACAACAACTAACGAGGAAATAGTATTCCAATAAATGGCTGAAGCCGGTAGGTATTTCGATATTTGTGTATCCTCAGTACAATTTGTTGCAGAACGAGTACAAAATTTGGCTTTTTCAAATCGTTTTAAAAATAGCATTAAATTGATTTACATCTGAATTCCAATTTGTATTATTGTCTATAGCATTAAGGGAGATAAATCGTACGGGTATGTCGGCTTAGTAAAGAGAGGTAATCTCAATACACCACGTCAGCTGATTTCTGATTATTGTGTTGATTTTAACTTATGAATAATCAATTAAGAAAACGAATCAAATACGCAGTGTTTACAAACAGTTGTATTCTGTTCGGTTCTGCTACAATGTTGTCAATAAAAATATATCAAGGATATATAGATTTATGTCCTATATAATTCACATTCCACACCATTGACGTCATTCATTGTATTGTACATTCACACCTCTTCGCTATTGATTTACACATTATACCTGTAATAAGAACAGCAGCAGAGAGGGTGAACCTCACAACTTTCCGAGCGTCGATTCGGAAATCTGAGGCTTCTACCAAATAGTAAAAAAAATGGCGTCTGTTCGATAAAATAAGATTTCCTTATATACGCCAAAGTCGTTGTCATTCACCCTCTCTGCTGCTATGGGTTAATAATTCTTTTACGAGTTCAACCAAATATTTGATCCAGTCTTTAGGACGAAAATCATTTATGATGGAAGTCTTTATGATTTCATAAACAAACTAATCGCTAACACCTCATCTTGTAGATCAATCAAATTATTTGACTGGTCGGTGAGTCGGAAATTAATTCTTGTTAGTGAATTTTTATGGCATCGCATGTAGACAGGATTAATTGGGTTTTCAATAATTAGGAATCCTGGAGGAGCTGTTGGTGCAAACGAATAAAGAATATATCCCTGCTGAGCTTGATTTGATTGCTCTAGATTAATTTGATAGCTTCCTTCAATTGCATCACATACTAAATTGAGCGCAATCACAGTTGAAATATTCACGTTGAGCGGAGCCATATGTCTGCCGCCACCATTTGGGTCATTATTATGTCTGAGGGTTTTTATTTCCGGTGATGCTGTTTTTTTCCATGCATCATGAATTATTTTAAAACTAACATCGATGGTGTCACTAAGAAGTTTTTTTAGTTCTGGTACGTTATATCCTGGTAGTTTGAATGTTGGAATATCTTTAATAAGAATTTTATAATCTGATGCAAATTCCCTTCTCGATAGGGGATTATCGTCATCTAATATATCCTGAATAATTTTTAAATTAAATTTTTCCATATCGTCGATAATTTTGTTGCATGTTTCTACGACGCTGATAAATTCATCTCGGGTGAGAGAGCCGGATTTAAGAGATATTAACAACAGTGAAAAATCATTATTCATTGCCTTGAAATTGTCATTGATTTTACGATTGTGAGCAATAAGAAATTTCTCTTCCAAATTTACTATATTGTAAGAGATATTAAAAAAATCTATAGTAATTCTGTGATCGTTATAACTCTTTACTGGATTATCAGATTTTATCACGTCGGTGATATAATCAGTTTTTTGTGGTTCTGGTAAATCAACCATTTTCCCCCCTGGTGGTAATTCAGGCCATCCTAGTACGGTTCTAATAGAACTCTGAAAGATATCTACGACGTATCCTTCTGTGCTTATCTCAATTGTGGATGATAGCGTCGGTTCATGAACCGTTATAGCGATTTTTGATTCTTTTCCAGTAATCGATTTTATTCTACGTTGCAATTCAGCGTTGATTTGTTCAATTTGGTATGATCCGATTGGTATCGAAACAACGTTCTAGTCTGGAGTCCCGTCTTCGCGATTCTTATTCGCAAATACCAGTGAATCATTCGGTTGTTGACCATCAAATGCTACCGATCTGATATTAGGCCAACTGTGATACACTCGTAGTTTTGCTAGCGCTATCTCCTTCACGGGGACTGGGCTAGGGAAATTCACACTGAATTCAGGATTCGTTGATGTTATTGATATCATGCTTGTTTGTACTGGGTTCGTGTTCTCCACTATTCGTTGAAGTAATTCCATCGATGTTGTCATTGTTGCTATACTGTTGTTGTCGCTCTAATTTTGATATCACGGAATCATAAATACTGACCATCACTGAGAACTCACTCTCTGATATCGTTGAGGTTATTGAGATCATTCTGGTTTTCGGGTTCGTGTTTTCTAATTCCATCGGTGTTGTCATTGTTATTATACTGTTGTTGTCGCTCTAATTTTGATATCGCGGAATCATAAATACTGGCCATCGCTGAGAACTCACTATCTGATATAATCGTATTATCGAGTGACGACGATATCATCGAGGATAATTGCGAGTATGCGGTTGATACAATATGAAATTGAATCGAGTAATCCTGCAGTTTACTCTGGCTGCATGATGATATCTTTTTTGTTATCCCGGTTGATATACCCGCGATTGTAGCCGCTGCAGAAATGCAAATTAGAACTACGACCGGGGCAATCATTGTAACCGATGCAAGTATTATTCTGGCGCCAGCTAGAACGCCTGACACCGAGTACATAGTAACATCAATTGCGGTGATTCTTCGTCGGTATTTTTTTTTATTTTTATTTGATACTCCTCAGCGAGAGTTTTGAGTCTAGTTTGAAATTCTCTGACCTGATTATAGCGATATTGCGATGATGAAATCATTTTTATTTTAAAAAAGCTAGCGTTTTCAATTGTGAAATCCGAAGGATTTTCCTTTCAATTGAAGCCGTTAGTGAAATTGCTTTGCAATTTTCAACTTAAATCCGCTACGAACTCCATATACCACGTTGTTGAAACCCTAACCAAATTTTTATCAGTAGCTGTTATAGTGAACTTTTCAGTTGTATCTTTGTCGATGATCGTTGAAATCGTATTGTTGACACCGGATGAACTCGACGATGAAATATTAAATTGAGTCGTTGTCACTAGCGTTAATCGATAAATACCTTTAACGGTTGCAGTGATATCTAATTTGTTGTTTGTAGGTGTCCACGCAAATGATCCGTGTTGGATCGTGTATACTACGTTGTTGGTTTTCTCATGAGGGATTTTTGTTTTTTCAATGATTGTTATCATCCTCGTTGCATCACCTTTGATTGCTTCGATGAAGATTTTCGTCTCATCGATGAATTTTTTGATATCAGGGAGTTTTATGTCGAGTTTATCGAATGTAGTTCCAAGAAATTTATCCACGATATTTCTACGAAAAATTGAAAACTGTTTTCCGTTATCCTCAATTCTAGATTGAAGTGTTGTTAGTTCCGACACAGAATTTTTTAACTCATCGTTGAGAGTTTTTAATCTATCTGTAATAGTCGAAACGAGTACACCCGGTTTGAGTTTACCCTGATCGGAAAATAACACGATAGTATCCTCGATTGCGTTTCGTTGTTTAACTAAAATATCATCCAGCGACACATCACTGGTTTTCAATTTACCCTGACGATCTTGAGATACAACTATTTCGTTCGGGTCAACACTTGCTAAATTCAACGTCTCAGCGATTTCATCTTCGATTAGTTTTTTTTATATCCTTGATAGAATCAAGGGTTGCAGTGCCATCGGGTTTGGGTTTCAGAGGTCTTCCCCAAATATCAATCATGTTATTGTAAAACTATTTCTCTTTCTAAAATCGTTTGTGACGACTCCGTCGTTGCCAGCGATTACTAGTTTATTCATTTACGACAACATGTGGTGGTTTCCCCCTTGGGTTACCCAAGGAGTTAGAAATAGCGTTAAGGACATTTAATACTTCGCTGCCACATATTGGTGGATCATTCATTTGTTGTGTTGGTAGCGTAGAATACCAAGTCTTCATTGGAAAAGTTTTTATATAACTAATAAACTCTTTTGGTTGGGCTAATCCATATGAATCAAAATAGACAATCCCACGTGGATCAATAGCGTATGCAACCCAGTGAGTTCCGGGTCCGGTGCTGTTATCTAAATTAATGATTCCGGTTTCAGTGTTGTTTGTTTGATGTGGTAATTGATCTTTCATAAAGACACCTCTGAAATTTTTAATCGCTAGTTTTTTAGCAGCATCCATTAAATCAAAATTGGACATAGGAACCATAGGTTCGGAAATCGAAGATTTCTGAATTAATAAACCGGTCCTAGTCTTAGACCTGATCCGTGAACGGATCTCCCGCTGTACCATGAATACGGGGTTCCTGGTAGTCTTAGACCCTTTCCCTTTTTTTATAACCCTTTCCCGTTGCCTTCTTTAGTGCCATTCCTGCTGCAGTACCAACGGCTCCTAACGCTGCCGCTTTAGCCACCGCTGGGGCTGCTGCTGCAATCAAAGCTGGAATCGCAGCTATCAACGGGAATATGCCGCCTGTTTTCATCATATTTTTGATAGCAGCCGCAGAAAGAGTAATCTGAACACCTTTTTTTGCTACAAGTGCATCATTGAAATGTTTTACTTGACGAGTTGTCAGTGATAATTTATTCGCCCCGCCAGTGATTTGATTAGGTTTCAGCGTGATTGTGGTTCCACATTGCTTAGCTGATTTGGATTGCAATTTTTTTAATTGACCGGGTGTCAACGACACATTGATATTACTATACGACATTATACATAAACGATTGATTCTAAATCGTTTACGATTTCAATCATATATTTTCCACTGGTGCATCTACCACTCTCATTCTTCCACCCACACCTTCGAGTAGCATTGATTTATCACTGAGAATGACAGCAACCGCTCTATAATTAGCAATAGCACCACGAAGCACATTAGCTCTAAAATGTATATCAACGACAGACTGTCTTGTTAAATCAAGATGTTCCAACGAAAATTAATAGATCGGATACAGATTTTTAAAATCCAATTGTGATATTTGTAGACCAGTATCAACATTTTGATCACGTGCCATAAACGACAACAACCTATGATGCACGCGTGCAATATGATTTTGACCGTAATCAAGTTGTACATTTTCGGATGGTTCCTGCTGGCCGTTTATTCTCAGTGAGACGTCTTTAACACCTAATGGATCAAATATCATATGACTGAAACGTTGATCGCCACCTCGTGTGTTATCCTGTAACGCTACGAATATATGACGTGGCGCAGCAGTGCCTTGTTTTGATGCTAGATTCCAGGTGAATACCCCGCTGATATTTAATAGTTTAACATCTGTACTCACGGTTAGCCAACTTAACAACGACTTTCCTCCGTGGTCCATAAATGATAGTAATCGTTCTTCTGCGGTGATTGATGGAGTCAACACTAGCATCCACAATGATATTTTTGTTAAATTGACTTTACCGGCATCATCATTTACATGATCTGCAGCTGGGTTTGCTGGAATCCTCCAAATTGCGTCATTATCATCACTTTTTCGTACAAGAGCTACTGTATGCTTCGCTCCATAAATAACTTTTCTGACGTTTCTACAGAATCCAAATATGTGATGCAGTGGAATCGCGCATGAAAATAATTTACGCCGCCCATCCAACATTGAAATACGTGTTGCAGCTCCTAGATTGAAATTAACATCGTTGTTTATAATCATATTTTCAACATCAACATCAGCGGCGCCAGCATTATTCTTTGGTCGTCTTACAATAAATTGATTTCCTCCAGCGGTATTTTTATTATCCTTTGCAAACATCATAGAAGGACCCGCGGATCTTGTATAATCATCAGAATATCTCGCTAACCCGATTATTGTTGTGGCTGCATCAACATCGCGATCTATCGACTCGATTTCTTTTCCATCAATGAGATATCTAGCACTTTAGAATAACGCCATGATACCATTATTGACAAACCCGACTTGAGTACCAGCTGGATACGGTGCTGGTACAGCAGTAGTATCAGCAGCTGTTACAAGTTCTCCTTCTACTTCAATAAACGCTTCAGCGGGTAGAAAATACTTACTGGTATCATGGACTTGAAGTTCAATTCGCGATCGACTATTTGAGTCTATTGCATGATAGGCGTAATATTGATAATCGCGTACAGAATCATCCTTGCGTACTGGGGCGTCTATATCAAACGCTGGATCAGGTGACTTTTTGAACATTTTATTCTATTTATCAGAGTCTAAATCATAAAATCTGTAGGATTTTCATCGTAAACGATTTTCATCGTGAAAAACTCTAGCGTTTTCTACGTGGTTTTTTAAAGCCGCTTCCCGCTATCATATTTGCAATATTGCTTTGGTCGGGGGTTGCCACTATTGACGAAGTCAATTGCGCTAGTTTTTCATCTACTGCGTTATTTATAATTTTACTAACACTTGCAGGCATTTCTGCTGTAGACGGTAACGGTTTCTTTTTTCGTCTCACTAATGATGTTATTTTATCCTTTGCTGCAGAAAACGCTTTTTCGGCAAGATCTCCAGCGAAATCTCCGATTTTGCTAATACCCTTATCACGAATAACATCAATGGCTTTCATTGATAATTGTTTAGCTAACGGCATCACTTTTGGAGCCATTCTCGCAAATAACCCTGCAATGGTATTACCTAAACCATCTCCGTAGTATGCTCTATAAACTGGAAACCGTGAATTAACTACATAGAAGGGGGTTGGTTTATCATGATTGTAGTGTATGATCATTATTATAAAAACACTAGTGTTTTCAATTGTTATTTATCTAATCAATTGACTTCGGCATCAGATTTTTCAATTCAGTCACTATGATACCCACTTGATAACTCGCCAATGAAATCTCGATATGTGCTGATATCCATGATACCGCCGGCAAATAACCGTCTACAGATATCAGCTGCTTCATTAATTATTTCCCGTAAGTTATTTCCAGCTCGGAACCCTCCTACAAGAGCTTCTAATCGTGATATATCACTGAGAACACTACCAGGACATGAAATCCTTGGATTTTCACTGGAATCTTGCAATCCACTTCCGCTATAACCAGCTGCTTCATCCATTTTTTCTAAATCCGTGGGTTGTAAATAATCAAAAACATCATCATCATCATCATCTCGATCAGGTGGTAGTTGTAGTTTTTTAGGAGAGAAAGATATTTTCTTTGCAGGTTGCTGTCGCTTTTGCGGTTTTTGTTTTACATATTCTTTATACACTATATCCACCGCATTGATATAATCGATGTATGATGCACTATTCGTCTTAATCTGACTTTTTTTAGTTTTGATTTTGTAGAATATATCAGCCCAGTGAGTGAAATTCTTAACATACTTATGATGTTCTGGTTTCAACATTTTTTTTCTGTTTTCATAAGTCATAACAACAAGCGCATGAATTTCTGGTGGATCGGTCTTATCAATTGCTGCTAACCCTTCCTCGTTAAATCTCACGCGTAAATCATCTACTGTTCTTTTTGATTCCATTGTTTGTACAGCCTGTTTTGTTTGTTCAGTTTTCGCTGCTATTTTTTCAAGTTCACCGATAACAGATTTTCCCGTCTCGGGAACATCTCCCCGTATAGCACGCTCTACCCCGTACGTTGCTGTGGTTACTTGTTTAAACAATTCTTCAGATCCCGCAGCAAAATCAGTTTGTAAACTCTGTCGTTGTTGCAGTTTATTTCTTACAGAGTCGCGAATTGGTATAAATCTCCTAATTGCATCTAGTCCTTCACGAGCCAATCGGGTCGTTAATGTTTCATTGACCATTATTTGAAATCAGAAACAATGTTTCAATTGCAAAACAATTTTTCAATTGCAAAACAATTTTCCCGAACCCGACCTAACACCATCGTGGAAGTGTCATTTCATCGTGATACACCTTCGTTCATCGATGGCGAAACTGCACCTTTTCATATAAAATAAAATGTAAAGTGCCGATTCGCCACTTTTTTATTGAACTAATCGGAACCGTCCATTAACGGTCCATCGATTTTTATTCAGTGTGAAATATTTTTTATTGCTGTGAAATATTTTTTTATACCCTGAAAGGGTACCAGTGTGAAATATTTTCACTGATTTTGACATTTTCAATCAAAAGGTGCTAAAAAAAAATGAAAATCTCTTTGAGGGTCGGTCACAATCAAAATATGACAAAATCTCTTTGAGGGTCGGGTAATCAAAATTGTTCATTTTCTTGAATTATTGCCCGTAGGTTTCTAATTTTAGAATTGACTTCTGTTTTCAATTTGTATTCGTTACCTAATTCTTTTCGTATTCGTTATCCGATAGTATATAACGAAACGAACACACTTATTTCACTGGAAAATGCAAGAGAGTCCCTAATATAATTCTGAATTCTTTTAATTAACGCGTATTTCTTTGGCAGCATACACTTGTTAGTGCTAACTTCGTATTCTATATCCTGAAAATCTGACGTGATTTGATCAGGATTTAACCCATCTGATAGTTTGATATCCCGACTTTTCAATTTTAGAATTTCATCAATAATGCTATTCATATTTTCAGAATTCATATTCTATTACAATTACATATTTCTAAATGAAAAATATGACGCATCAGACATAAATGAAATGAATTTTCTGTCCGTTCTTTTTTGAAATCGCAGATCGATAAATTCCTTCTGCAACATATCGTACAGAAGGTGGACAAATATCGAAATGCCTACCGGCTTCATTCATTGATTGAAATATTTTTTCCTCGTTAGTTATTGTATTCAAAGATTTTACTGGTCTTTTCCCAATTGATTTATAATTGCCAGTCTTTCCTCGTTTGGTATTCTCACTTTGTGTGATAGCTTGCAGATTTGATAAAGAATTATTCTTTGGATTAGAATCGATATGATCAATAACAAAATCACCCTCAATCAATCCCTGAAAACATTCATACACGAAACGATGGCAGTAATATGTCTTCTTTACCCTAACAGTAAACACCAAATACCCCCTACATTGTCAGCACCAACTGATTTCTTCAGTCTACGGTTTCTTACGATACCATCACTGGATGCTTCATAATTTTTAATCAAGGGATGCGGTTTGAATTCTTGGTTCATTATATACTATACTATTGTTGGTCTAATTTATTGTTTGGTTTAATAATGAATCTTTCAATGTAGTCTTGCGGAGTTCTTATGACTCTGTCGCTGACAGTATCAGGGTCAGAATTTTTGATTGAAAATCCATTTTTTATTCTTTTATCATAATAACGCTTCAACTCCCTGTATCGCTTTCCACTACAGCGTAGACATAATTGCGATTTTCCCCTGACCCCAACCCCACATCGTATACAAGGTAACGGACCAAGGCTTCCACGACGAAAGCTTTGCATATGATACCCACAGAATTCATTTCTGCATGATTTGTTACACGGTGTCGTTGATCCAATCATGAGCCATTTGCAGTGATTCATTATACATAAATCTTTCATTTAAATGCTTGTTTTAATTATAGTATGGAGGAGTTCAAGAGATTATCGAAAATTAAGCCTTCGAAAAATGTTAAATTCAATCTCGATAGAGTTTCTAATACACCAAAACGGATAATCGGTGATAGAATTATACTGAAGGAGTTCAAGAGATTATCGAAAATTAAGTCTTCGGAAAATGCTAAATTCATTGATTATACCATGAAAGAATTCCAGAGATTATCGAAAATTAAGCCTTGGAAAAATGTTAAATTCAATCTCGATAAGGAGTTCAAGAGATTATCGAAAATTAAGCCCTGGAAAAATGCTAAATTCAATCTTAATAAGGAGTTACAAAGATTATCGAAAATTAAGCCCAGGAAAAATGCTAAATTCAATCTCGATAGAGTCTCTAATACACCAAAACGTCTAATCGGTGATAGAACTATACTGGATAAAATCAGGGAGTGTTTTAATGAATTCTACCAAGACGGTGCAGCACACTGTTGGTCGACATTTCGAATTATACACGAAGATGTCAATGTACCCAGCATCGATGCTACCATAAACGATGAAAGAGCAGCTGAGATAATCTCACATCTTGGCTCGCCAACGGATTGGAAATCCAAAGGTGAAATTAAAAATCGAAGATGGAAAATCCAAGGATTTTTATCCAAGCAATTTCCAATCAAAGATGGAAATCCAAAGGATTTCAAACAAAGCAATTCCCAACAGAAGTATTTTTTCAGAATAAAATTCATTATCGAAGTCGAAGGTAAATGGATTATCAGAGATAAATTCGAACCAATCCTCAAGGATAAAAAAACTGTCATTGTAAGTAGAGATGCCAAACTGGGAATTCTAACTGGAATTGACAAACCATACTACGAGAGATCTTATCTTGTAACAGCAATCGTTTATGGGAGATATCCGTTAAATGATAAACTCGATATCGCAAAACTAGCTCCTATGAAATATTCTAGTTCACTGAATTGTGTAGCAACACGGGTAATGGAATACTTCACAAATGCATCCCGAGGAAATAAACTAACTGATCTGCGACGTAGGAAAATAACCGACTGGGAACTGACAGTGAAACAGCATGGTGCAAAGATTTCTGACATAGTTAAATTAGAAACACTATTAAAATTTCCAATATCAGTAACGACAATAACCGGGGAAGTATTACACGAACCGAAATATAAATTACAAGGAGCGCCAATACAAATTATTGATCATAACGAACACGCGTGGACACCTGCAGTAACGATATTTCCACGAGAACGAACCGTGAGATATATCCCCGAAGAATTTTCCGGGGATGTTTTCTATGAAGAGAAAGTATTTGATGCTATTCATGCGTTGTATAAAGATGATCCTGTGTCAGTGTGGTTACTTAGAAGTGATGAAGATCCCGAAATAGGATTTGATCAATTTGTAAGACCAAATGGTGAATTATATCGCGTTGAAGAATTAGATAACAGAATGAGAAAAATCGCTAATGATTTTTAACCGGAAAGTTCCCATGAAAAACTATTAACGGATAGTTTTACTATTCCATCAGTGGTAGCCCACTTCGCAAGAGAAAAAAACTCATGGCGTTTAACACGAAGTGATTTTCTCGAAGACGTTAAATTGAGTTGCGTCGCATTTGGTCATGGAGGACTGTGGAATACGAAATACTCACGTGATGGTATGATTTCAATTGATATATCCGCGTGTTATCCTGGAAGTTTCCTCGGGTATGGAGAATGTGCTGAGTACTTTAAACGATTTGGACACCCCACGCATGAAATGACTCGTTTTGCGATTAATGGGCCATTACCTGATTTTGATTTAACCGGATTCGCTCGTATGATGTCATTCGAATTCGCTACAGGGTTACATCGGTGTAGTTATGTTTGGCTTGGTAGACATATATCTGAAAAGGCCTGGATGCCAATAGTGCTATTGAGATATATGATTGACTGTGGTATGCTAATATCGTTGATTGTTTCCGAAGCTATTATATGCTATCGAGCTCAGAAAGAAGTTTGGCTACCACAACCCGATCTAGATCGTATAATTAGCGAACAGCGAAAACAGTTTCCAGATGGAAATTCTTCGAATGGAAAATCGGAGATTTTCTATGAAGAACAAATCATGAATTGGTCTAAGGAGTTATTTGAAATTAAAAAAGAACGAGCAAAACATTTTGGACGAAAAATATTCGGTAAATTTACCCAAGGTGGAAGATACGACAATGCAAAATATTCTTCGCGGTTGATCATAGACGTCGCTGAATACGATTTTATTGTAACTGATTTAACGAAACAGGGAAAACTTGTAAATCGTAAAGACGCTTTCCTATCCGATGGAAGACGATTAGGTACAATTGTTACATACTGTGATGGATATATTAAACAATATACGCATTTGAGAAGTTCTATGCTAGCTTATGCTTCTATCAATTTATTTTCGATGATAAATAGATTTCCTAATACCGCAGTTAGAGTAGCTACTGATTCGATGTATATACACAATAAATAAAAATCAGCTGTAGCGGCATTCACAGATCCCGAGGAAAATTGGGGGTTGGGGGTTGGCGATTTAAAAAGGAAACACTACATGAGTATTGTGAATTCGCAGACGTTACCATGGATGAAAAGTACTTAAAGTGTGATAAGATTCAATCAGAATTTTCTAATGCACCACCGGTATCTGATCCAGTATGTAGATACAAGACAGTTTATTTAAACGGTTGTGGTGGGTCAGGAAAGACAACTCGTGCAATTGAGTTATTCCGTAGAAACGCTAGCGTTTCCAATCCAAACATGATTGTGCTAACACCAACTCACATACTCGCCAGAGAGATGATACAGCGAGGGGTAAATGCCTGTACTTATCACAGTTTCTTTCGATCGAAGGGTGACAAATGGACCCCTGATCGAATGGGTGATAAATTCATTCCTGAAATCATAATTTGGGATGAAATATGCACAGTGTCATTAGATGTATTACAAACATTTCTCGAGTGATTGTTAAACAAGAACACAAAAGTCGTCATGTACGGTGATCACGGCCAACCACCACCATTTATCGGTGCATCTCCACATGAATCGCTAAAGGGTTTTGTAGACTATTATGAAGAAATTACCACTGATTATAGATCACTTGATGAACAATTACGCGAGTTCAAAACGCTAATTAGATTACAACCGGATAGAATCCAATGCGAAATAGCGCGTGAAATAATTTCAGAAACTCCCATGAATGATTTTGGGGAAACGTGGAGACCAAACGATTCGATAATTGCAAGTAGAAAATTAGTCAGAGACACACTTCAGATGAAGTTATTTGAAACGCATACAAAATTATTTGCAACACTTTCAGTACCGTTATGTTATAGGCCTTCGGATACACGAAAGCAGAATATTGAAGTTGATATTCCAGGGAAGAGTGAAAAGCAGATTCTCGTGTTAAATGATATTGTGCTGGTTGATATCAGCGTCGTTGAAGATGCATTGCGTGCTAATAAATCCCGTGGACGCTAGGATACGCAGCGACGATACATTCTTCACAGGGATTGACTATCACAGACACAATTGTTTGGATGGTAGATAATCGCATCGAATGGTCAAATTTAGTCTATCTCGCAGTATCCAGAGTACGAAAAATAAATCAGCTTCGAAAAATTGTCCTTGAAAATCCTAATGACAAAGCAATAATCGATACTGTCACTGGTGATTTCACCACTGGTGATTTTATCACTGGTGATTTTATCACTAAGGACATAATCAGAAAAAAAACTTTCTGGTTATAAACAGCAAGATAAAAAAGTAATAGAGAATTTGATATTGATGTTAAATTAATAATGACGTTGAAACAGCAACAGAATAATCACTGCGCGAGTTGCAATTGTGTAATGAATTGGTGTTGGTCAGATAGGGATTCTCGACAATTTACCGTGGATAGAAAAAATAGCAGTATTGGTCATACAAGAGATAATGTGATGCTAACATGTCTTGAGTGCAACAGGCGCAGGGGTGCCAGCACAATGCCTCTGGGGGGTGCTAGTTAAGACCCCGTGGTGGTAATTGAGTATCCTCGGGTATTACTTGCAGTTGTTGTCGAGTAAATCCTCGTTGAGGGGCAGTTGAATCCAATTTATAGATTGCTGGTCTACCGGTTGATCGTGTTATAGTAGATATCTTGTGTTCAGTAACACTTCAAATAGGATCAGTAGCCCTTTTGTGCCACCTTCCAGCTCTCCTGGTTCGTATAAATACCTAACAGTGACATTACTACCAAGAATTGGTTGGGAAACGCTAGAATCATTTTGTGAAATCTCTTGAATTTCCATTTTAGGTATAGACTTCTTTTTGATCGCGTTGATAGGTTTCATGTGAATTGTTCTAGTAATCTCATTATTCAGTGCGGTAATCACAGCTGGTAATCTTTTAACCCATTCCCGGGATCTTTTTTCTTGAATGAATTCTTTTGCGTATTGATATCCAAATAACCACTCAGCAATAGTCCGATTAAATCGTTCAACAATTGCCTGATCGCGATGTAACGCAGTATGCCCCCGTCTGATGGTGACATTGTGATGTTTCATTGTAGATGCAACCACACCCTGAAATTCCTTGCCAGGATCAACTTGTAACAGATTTGGCCAGTGCAGAGGACCTCTTCGATAAATCCTTTCAAATGCAGAAGCGACTTCAGTTGATGATTTTGTTTTCAGCGGCTCTGCTTCTTTGTATCGACTCGCAACATCAACTACGGTTAACGCGTATTTGTAACCACGATCATGTGGTAAAAATAATATATCAGCCTGATGAACTTCATTAGGTCCGGTAACATTAAAATGCGAGTAATTAATTTGTTTAGGCGGTGGTAGATAAATTTGCCATATCGCCTGTTTGGATAACCAATTAGCCGCAGTGGTTTTTTTCACTTTTGCAGCGCTAGCGAGTTTATTGATTGCAGCGCTACCCCTCCAGTATCCCCTTGGAGAATAGTGAACAGATTCCATGTAGTTATTAATTACCAGCACCTAACATCAATTTGCTTTTCATTGCCGATTTTATCAAGAATGAAGCTAATTTTTCTTTGAAGGATTTATCAGGAATAGCATTTAATGCATGAATTAATTTCACATCTGCTAGATGCCTGTGTTGCAAATCACTGCTCTTATATGCAACATCATGAGCATGACACGCCTTATCAATAGCGTTTATTGGTTCTTCGCCACGTCGAGGTTGGTTTTGATCATCAAGTCTGATATCAAGTATTGTTCCCGGTCCACAATAACTATACCCTGGAAGGTGTTTATCTCCTGAATACTTTGCCCATGGGGTTCCAGGGAGTTTAGTTATCTTGGCTGCGATATCACCTCTTCGTTTTTTTTAAAATCATCTCCGGATCTCATAGACACAAATCTAAATTTCTTTGTACCACATTGTACGCATTTACCAGAAAGCGCTGATCGGTTATTTTTAGTTGTAATCGTCGTCAAGTCATCTGTGCCAGTACGCGTTTTACACTTCACACAATATAGATCCATAATTTATGTATAGAAATATGGATATAATTGATTTTTCAGCGACTAAAGCAAGAGAACCGGTTAAGCATCATGCAGCGCTACCAAAGTCTATCCGGATGATTATAATCGGGCCATCTCGATCCGGCAAGACTCAATTGCTGCTCAATTTAATAATGAGATGGATGAAGTGGGATAAGTTGTATTTAATTGACCCTAGCGTAGATGATCAACGATGTTATGAAGTGTTAAAGGATTTTCATGAAAACGCTTCAGAGATTGCCGGTGAGGGTATTATTGAATTTATAACAGATATTGACGATGCACCATCAGTAGAAGATCTCAATGGAAGTATTAACAATTTAGTCGTATACGACGATGTGATGTTAGACAATCAAAAAAGCCCAGCTAGAATATTTTCCCGAGGCAGGCATAAAAACACTGATGTGATATATGTCACTCAACGCTACACTCAGATTCCAAAAGTGATCAGAGATAACTGCAATTTATTGTGTGTATTTAACGGAGTTGATGCACATACTCTTAGAAATATTTGGCAAACTTAGTGCTGCGGTGATATGGATTATAATCGATTTAGAAATTTCTTTAGTAATGCTCAGTCAACCCCACACGGATTTGTAACAATAAATTTACATGATCCTCGGACACGATATCGTATCGGACTCAAAGAAATATTCGGTTGAACTCGTAAATGATTTTTGTTGACCTGTAGCAGCAGAGAGGGTGAATGACAACGACGTTGGCGTATATAAGGAAATCTTATTTTATCGAATAGACGCCATTTTTTTTACTATTTGGTAGAAGCCTCAGATTTCCGAATCGACGCTCGGAAAGTTGTGAGGTTCACCCTCTCTGCTGCTAGAACAGTTAGTGCAATTATCTGACAACGAATCAAATACGCAGTGTTTACAAACAGATGTATTCTGTTCGGTTCTGCTTCAATGTTGTCAATAAGTACAAGAAGGGTATATAGATTCAAAGTAATGCGCTTACACTATCTTACAAAGTGGAACGGATTGTGGCATCTATAATTCATTGTCCTATATAATTCACACGCCATTGACGTCATTCATTGTACATCACACATGTTCGCTATTGACTTCCTCCCATCTGTATAAATTTATATATATATATATATATATATATATATATATATATATATATATATATACACACACATATATATATACACATTTATATATATATATATATATATATATATATATATATATATATATATATATATATATATATTATATTCAAAAGCGTATATCTGTAATAAGAACAGTTAGCGCATTCGTAACGCGTTGGAATCTCGTCTTGGGGTCCATGGTTCTAATCCCGTAATAGGCATATTTGTACACGGTACCGACAGATGGTTTTAATTGGGGGGTGGGTGAACACCCAAAATTCAAATTGTGAACCACCATACCAACCACACCGCGCCATGGTGTGAATGACTTTTTTCATTTAACCCTGGGTGGCTTTGTGGAGGGTATGGTGGTCGCAGTTTGAATGTAGAGTGTCATCATTCATTGACATCATTCATTTAATGTCATATTTAGTATTGTCTTGTGCTGTCCCTATACAATTCGCCATAAACTCGAATTGGGAATTGTATAATACCACGTCATTGACATCATTCATTGTATATAGTCCATTTATTATACAACCGCCATATACAATCATACATATACACTCGATTTGGGGTTGTTTGTATATATGTATATATGTATATATAATTGTCAAGTACTGTCCATTCGCCAATTATATCCTTTTGTTGGTCTAACCCGTTATTTGACGAATTAGACCCACTCTCAGGGGAATATGCTTCGTGATAGCTCTGGGTCCGGTCAGATGTGAAGGCACCTGACTAGACCCTATGAGATGTATTGTCGTATATATATAACCTCTGGGCGACTCCTATGTGAATAGCACCTGAGGCGCACATGGGGTTCATCATATATAATCGCATAATATCCTTTGGCGTGAGTAAGATGATAAACAACTTACCACGAACGGGGTTCACCATCATATATAATCGTATAATATCTCTAGACGTGCCAAGGTGATCAAACACCTTAACACGGACAAAGTTCATTTTTGAAAAATACATATATTTTTTATATTATAAATATATATAATTATATAATATGAATCCTGAAAATATCAATGAGATCATAACCGAAATATCAAATCTGAAATTTAAAAAAATACAATTGTCAGATGGTTTAAACTGTAGTAGAATCCTCTCTGATTATCAAGATATTGAATTCGCTTCTATAAGTAACAAATATGTATTGCCAAAGAAGTATGCATTAATAAAAAGAATCCAGAAGTCTATCCGTGATTGTCTTATATTCTGTAACGATATTAGTGTGTTTGTCCCGTTATTTACCATCGTAGAAAGGGTAAGAAGAGAAATGGGGCAGGAATATGAGGTCAAAAGGCAGGTTAATTTAAACATTAAGAATATAAGACCGATAATTGAAAAAAATTAAAAATCTCCGCTGGATACCTCTGTATAACTAACGATTTGACATGTATACAGCGTTAGTAAAATTCTCGCTATAAATACATCACTGCACGGACAGAGGTTGCAAAATACACAATAGACAGGTACAACTGTAAAGGTAATCAGTATCGACTTTGATCAATGAACGCATTGCTACAAGGAAGTAAATTGCCTATAGTGAAAATGAAAAATATTATAGTAAATTTTTGGGTTTTTTGTCATTTTTGGGTGATTTTTCATTAATGCTTGTCTATTTTTTATTAATTTTTTCCTACCTGAGTCGGGTCAAATGGTCGATTCTCTCTAAATGAATCAATTAGACTCTTTCCATTTGAAATTTTTTATTTATGATGACAAAAATTATTGCATTGTACACTAATTGGAAACTTGTTTACGATTTCAATAATGGTAAACGAAGCATTAACTACCAGACTAGCGAGAGAAAGACTGGTCGCGATCAAAAAGTATATACCCATACGCAATTCTGTCAGAAGTAAACTACAGAATAGGCAGAGTCTTCAGACCGATTTTAAGAAGGAAGTAAAGAATTGTTTAGACGAATTACCACGGCAACGAAGGGAGTAATATCAGCCACTGAGTGAGCTATATACGGAGATGTCCATGAACATGGATCAAGAAAAGAAGAGCCTCTTCTTCCTGCACTCGAGAAAATAGCATCGGAAACTGAACAAACACAAAAGTCTGTACAAAAACTCCACAGTGATATATTAACTCAGCGGGAAGTTGAACGATTAGGTGATATTGATATTAGATCCCCATCACTTGAACTAAACAGAACAGTAGATGCTTTACGCACGAGATTTAACGACGAAGGTTTAGCAGCAATTGATAAGACTGATCCAGAAGAATTTCCTGCGTTTGTTGTTATGACTTATGAAAACAAAAAAATGTTGAAACCAGAACAATATAAGTATATTAAAAAAATAAATCATTGGGCTGATGTATTTTACAAAATCAACACTCAAAAACATCAAATTGATACAAAAAGTACGTCATACATTGGATATACCGATGCAGTGGGTAGAGTGGATAGTGAATATGAAGATCAAAAACAACAAAAACAACAAAAATTGCAAAGAAAAGAAAATAGTCTTTCCCGCCTAACAAAACACAACCTGAACTATAGAATATACCATCTGATCGAGATGAAGATGTTGAAGAATGTTTTGACTTAGAAAGTCAAGAAGCAGATACACAGGGTGCAACTGATACAACTAAAAACATTGCCAGTGGATTTTCTGGGAGTGGGGTATCAGTTAGTGGTTTAGTTAGTTGTCCTGGTAATATTCTCAGTGGTATAGCACGATTAGAAGTTCTCATCGGAGGGAAACGAGCTGGAAATAACTCACCGGAAATAATTAGTAAAGCAGCTGATATCTGCAGGCGGTATCATGAATATTGAAACATATCGAGATTTCATTGATGAGTTAGTTGAACATCATACGGATTATCACAGTGACTGAAAATCCAAGGGATTTTGCATCACCACATTAGATAAATAACAATTAAATAACATGATCATACACTACAACTATGATAAACCAACCGGCGTCTATGTAGTTAATTCACGATTTACTGTTTATAGAGCGTACTATGGTGATGGTCTCGGTGATACCATTGCAGGGTTATTTGCAAGAATGGCTCCAAAAGTAGCGCCGTTAGCAAAACAATTATCAATGAAAGCCATTGATGTTATTCGTGATAAGGGTATTAGCGCTGTTAGAAATCTTGCCGGGAAAGCGTTTTCCGCCGCGAAGGATAAACTAACAGCGCTAGTTCGACGGCGAAGGAAACCACCACCATATACAACAGTGATGCCTGCAAGTGCTAGTAAAATAATAAATAACGCAGTAAATCAAAAACTAACGTCATTGGTAACCAACGTCCAAAGCAGCATCGCAAATATGATAGCGGAAAGTGGCTTTAAACCACGACGTGGTCGTCAACGATCACGACGATAATTTAGATTAACGAATATATAATAAAATGTTCAAACGGTCACCTGATCCAGCTTTTGATATGGACGCCACAGTGCGCAAGGATGATTCTGTTCGCGATTATCAATACTATGCCTATCACGCAATACAACCAGATAGTCGATCAAGAATTGAACTTCAAGTTCATGATACCAGTAAATACTTTCTACCGTGTGAAGCGTTTATCGAAGTAGAAGGAGAACTTGTACAAAGAGATGGTACAGCATATCCACTTGCTTGCCAAGTCGGTTTTGTCAATAATGGTATCATGGCGTTATTTGAGGGCGCAAAATATTTGATTGATGGAAAAGAGATCGAGTCGATAGACCGTGATGTTGATGTGGCCACAACAATAATAGGACTAGCAAGATATTCCGATGATTATACAAGATCGGCAGGACCTTCTATGATGTTTGCGAAGGATGGTAACAATACCGCTGGAGGAAATCAATTTGTTGTAAGCCAACCAAATGATCGTGCTGGCCCTGCTGCTCCTGCTGCTATTGAGAATTTGATTATAAATTTTGATCCTAGTTTCAATCTATGAGTTGCAACACGTATGTCAATGTTGGGAGGAACGCGTAGATCATTTTCATGCACGATTCCACTGCATCATATATTTGGATTCTGCAGAAATGTTCGAAAAGGTATCTACGGAGCAAAGCACACAGTAGCGCTTGTGTAAAAGAGTACTGATGATGACGCAATTTGGAGGATTCCAGCAAATCTAGCCCCAGATCATATAGATGATGATCCCGGTAAAGTCGTTTGAACAAAATTATCATTATGGATGCCAGTGTTGACTCCATCAATCACCGCAGAAGAACGATTACTATCATGTATGGCCCAAGGGGTAAAATCACTGATAAGTTGGGTAAGAACAACAACAGATGTCGTTCAATCAACTATTAATGGGTTATTTACGTGGAACCTAGTATCGAAACAAGGTGTTTCAGCTCCACGTCATATATTTATTGCGTTACAGGATACCGAACGAATTGGTAGACAACAACGCAGTCATATGATATTTGATCAATTTGGTATTACTGACGTCTCACTGAGAATAAACGGCCACCAACAACAATCCGAAGTTATACAATTTAATTACTTTCATAACCGTTTTTTCCGTGTGTATCATCTGTTGTTATCGTATATGGCGCGAGATAAAAATGTTGATACTGGTTTGCAGATATCACAATTTGATTTTCAAAATTCATATCTGATCTATTACTTTTCGTTGGAACATCTTGATTTAACAAGACAATCCGTCGTTGATATACACTTTAGAGCTAATGTGAACCGCGTTATTATTGGTGATAATGCTATTCCCCAATACAGAGCGGTTGATGTCATTCTCAATGACAATGCTATTCGAAGGTGTTGGTGGACGAATGCGGATAATAGATGCACCAGTGGAAAATCTATGATTTTCAAAAACATGTGACAATTAGATAAATCTGTTATTGTATAATGTCGTATAGTCATATTAGTGTTCCGTTAACCCCCGGTCCGATTAAAAAATTGCAATCGGAATCAGCTAAAAAATGTGGGACCACGATAACGCTGAAACACAATCAGATGTCCGGCGGGGCGAATAAACTGTCACTGACAACTCGTCAGATAAAACACTTCAATGATGCTTTCAAAGATAAAAAGGGCGTTCAACTAACTCTCTCTGCAGCTGCGATCAAAAGCATGATAAAATCAGGTGGTATATTCCCGTTGTTAGCTGCAATTCCAGCGTTGATTGCGACAGCGGCCCCAGCGGTGGCTAAAGCGACGAAGTTAGGAGCCGTTGGTACCGCGGCAGGAATGGCACTAAAGAAAGCAACCGGACGAGGATATCTAAAACAGGGGAAGGGTCCAAGACTACCAGGAACCCCGCATTCATGGTACATCGGAAAAGGCCTGAGACTAGGACCGGTTTATTAACACCAATGTAAAATTTTGATTTACTCGATGCTGCTAAAAGCTCGCGATTAAAAACTTCAGAGGTCAGTTGCCGGCACAACCAAACAACGTTGAAACCGGTATCATTAATCTTGATAATAGCACCGGACCTTGAACTCATTGGGTTGCATACGCGATTAATCCGCGTGCAATTGTTTATTTCGATTCATATGGATTAGCTCCGCCGAAGGAATTTAACAGATATATAAACCGCTTAAACACCTCTTGTTGGTATTCTACGCTACCAACACAAAAAATGAATGACCCACCAATATACGGCAAAGAAGTATTAAATGTCCTTGACGCTTTTTCAACATCTGATAAACCACCTCATCAGGTCGTTAATGAATACACCAACAGTCGCTGGCAACGACGGAGTCGTCAACGAAGATTTTAAAGAGAAATTATATAGAATAATATGATTGATATTTGGGGGAGATCTTTATCAGCGCTGAAGAAACACTAAACCGATGGCACTGCAACCGGTGATATAAAAAAATAATCGAAAATGAAATAGCTGAGATGTTGAACTTAGCAAGTGTTGATCCCAATGAAATAGTTGTATTTCAAGATTGTCAGGGTACATTGAAAACTAGTAATGTTTCCCTGATTGATATTTTAGTTAAACGATACGACGCAGTAGAAAATACTATTGTGTTGTTTTCTAATCAGGGTAAACTCAAACCAGGTGTACTTGTTTCAACGATCACAGATAAATTAGCAACACTCGATAACAATTATATATCCTCGGCGAATTCATTGAAATCGCTCAATGATAAGTATGAGGATCATATAAATACATTTAATAGATTACAAAAATCCATCATGGACAATATTGATACACCCGTGTTAGAATTTTTTTGGTAATCCTCCAGTGATCACACCAAAGCTCACAGAGATAAAAACTTCTATGCTAGAGCTTGCATCACTTCAATCTAGATATGAAGATCACGTTGAAAAGTTTACATCATATCGTAAAAAATATCATTAAGAAATTTTTTGCAACCACGTTGGATAAAATTGACATAAAACTCCCTGGTATTAAACAAACATTCGTTGAGATGAAAAACTTCATCGAGGCAATCAAACATGATTTTCCGAGGATGATAACAATCACTGGAAAAACAAAAATTTCTCATGAGAAAACCAATATCGTAGTATACACGATCCAACACGGATCATTTGCGTGGAATCCTACAAACAATATACTAAGTATCACCGCGACCGTCAAAGGCATTTATCGATTAACACTAGTCATACCGACTCAATTTAATATATCATCGTCGAGTTCATCTGGGGTCACCAATACGATATCAACTGAACAGTTCACGATAGCATCCACTGATAATAATTTGGCTAGGGTTTCAGTATCATGGTATATGGAATTCGTAGCGGATTTAAGTAAACAACTAAATTGAAATCGTAAACGATTGGAAAATATAATGTCATCATTGGCAACGTCACAACAATACCGCTATGATCTTGTCAGAGAATTTCAAACAAAACTCAAAACACTCACTGAGGAGGACCAAACAAAAATAAAGATATATCGACGAAGAATCACCGCAGTTGATGTTACCGTGTACTCGGTGAGTGGTGTAATCACCGGAGCCGGTATAATACTCTCCTCGGTGACAATGATTACTCCGATAGCTGTTCCAATTTGTATATCCGCGGTGACAACAATTGCGGGAATAATTTCGATAATAACAAAAAATATCATCATGCAGCCAGCGTAAACTGCAAGATTACTCAATTAAATTTCATGTTGTATCAACTGCGTACTCGCAATTATCCTCGTTGATGTCGTCGTCACTCGATGATACATTTATATCAGATAGTGAGTTCTCAGCAAAGGTACGTATTTCTGATTCCGCGATATCGAAATTAGAAACACATCATGAGTATAATAACAATGACAACACCGCAAGAACTACTTCAACGAATAGTAAAAAATACCGAACCCATTCAACAAATAACGGAAAATACCACACCGGTGAAAACCAGCATGATCTCAGTAACCTCAACCAATTCTGAATTGAGTGTGAATTTCCCGATTCCGATTCTCGTGAAAGAAATAGCGCTAGCAAAACTACGAGTATACCATAGTTGGCCTAATATTAGGTCGGTAGCATTTGGCGGTCAACAACCGAATAATTCCTTGGTGTTTGCGAATAAGAATAGCAAAGACGGGACTCCAGACTGGAACGTTGTTTTGATACCATCTGGGTCCTACCAAATCGAACAAATCAATGCTGAATTACAACGCAGAATAACATTAATTACTGGAACAGAATCGAAATCGCTAGAACGGTTCACGAGCCGACACTATTATCTGCGATCGAGATAAACTCGCCCAGTTATGTCGTAGATATCTATCAGAGTTCTATAAGAACAATACTGGGGTGGCCTGAAATACTACCTCGAACATCTTATCAAATACCAGAACCTAAAACGTCTAATTATATTACCGGCAGAATAAAACGCGATAATCCAGTAAAAAGCTATAACGAATACACCAAGTTGAATTTTTTCACTGGAATGATAGACGACCGCAACCGAAGATATTACACAACTCTACGAGATAAAATCACTGAAAATTTCACAGCGATGAATAATGATTTTTCACTGTTGTTAATATCTCTTAAATCCGGCACACTCGCCCGAGATGAATTTATCAGCGTCGTAGAAACATGTAACTAAATCATCAATGACATGGAAACATTTCATTTGCAAATTATTCAAGAGGTATTAGGTGACAATAATCCTAAAACGAGAACGGAGTTTGCGACAGTATATAATATACGCCTAGAAGATATTCCCACGCTCAAAGTAAACGGATATAATATCTCAGAACTACAAAAATCTCGCAATGATGCCATCGATGAAGGTTTCCAAAAAATCCATGACGCATGGAAAAAAATGCCACAACCACAAACAACAATTCTCAAATATAATAATGACCCAGATGATGGTGGTAGGCATATCGCCCTTCAAAATGTGAATATATCCTCGGTGATAGCATTGAATTTAGTATGTGATGTTGTCGAAGGAAGCTATCAAATAAATCTCGAGCAATCAAATCAAGCTCAACAGGGATATCTTTTTTATTCATTTGCACCAACAGCTCCTGTAGTGTTTCTAATCATTGAGGATCCAACTAATCCAGTCTATATGCGATATCATAATAATTCGTTAAGGAAAATTAATTTCAGACTCACTGATCAGTCCAATAATCTAATTGATTTACGAGGTGAGGTTTTACAAATTAGTCTGTTTGTGAAATCCTAAATGATTTTCATTGTTAACCCATAGAAGCAGAGGGGGTAAGTGCCAACGACGTTGGCGTCTTTTTTTTTTACGCTTTTCGAGGAAGCCTTAGTTTGCTGAATCGGCCCCTCTATTAAGCATTTACGAGGAAGCCTCAGTTTGCCGAATCGACGCTTCTACAAAGTTGGTCTGTTCGCCCCCTGTGCTGCTTAAGTTACTTGTTTAAGAAATATATTAATTATTTAGTGTTCATGTCATATATCTGTTAGTTAGAAGTGATTATACATCAACACTATCAAACATTTTATTTTAGTTTTTCTCACGCGTTAAAATATGTATTTCATATGGATAGATCATGCCTAGATCTCATTAACGCATTTCTATCAATGTGTTGTGTTTGCAAACCAGTTGCGCTTAGTTATAAACGTCCTGGTGCAATAATTGCAGCACGTTAAACATAGCAGTTAAGCTGTTGTGGTTGGGGGCAAATGTAGATGAAAACTACTGAGATAATTATTGTTTTTTTATTTAAAAATTATAAAGACAAATGATCTTTTGACAAATGTGCAAGGGTCCCAGTAACGGATGGATACTGTACGTGTTAAATGTGCTAACGACATAACAGAAAGGAAGTCTTTTGACCATAAGGGAATCGTTTGGGCGAGAACAACAATCTACGTTATTTTTGTACCGAGACAAGAATTCCCAGAGCCTGGTGGGGAGAAAAATAATGTAATCTCTTGAACAGGATTTCATTGTCTAGACGCAAAGCCCAACATAGATTTTATTATTCCCAATTACTAAATGTGAGAAAAAGTAAGGTATACCTTTATTCAAAATTATTGAATCTTTGTGTCCTTTGTTTGCTAGGGATATTGTACCAAACTAATCTAATATTCAGTTAATTGATGTCGCACAATGTTTTTCTGACTTGCCTTGCAAATACACCGTATGACCAATACTCATGCAAAATCTATTTCTCTCTTTTCCATACCATTATTTTTTAAAATCCAGTTTCTCTCAAGGATTTATCCCACTTGATTTTAATGACATTTATTTTGACATTTAATTTGTTATGTTCTGTTAGTTACACGAGCAATGTATTTATTTCAAATACAGTGGTACACGATTAGAAGTACAAAGGCTTTATAAAAATATACTTCTGTGCATGTATTTGAACAATAATTATTTTTACATACAGCGAACCAGGTTACAGGTGGAAGAATAAAACATAATACTACCTGTTTTGCGATGTATCCATTGGGTAGGTATAACATTATTATTATTGCTTTTAATAATTTTAACAATGTAAATGCTTGTACCATAGTTGCATATTTGATTTTATTTTGATATCAAATATTAACTTTCCAACTGATAAAATATATGAACTATGAACTCTTGTTCAAAAGATGTTGCCCCCCCCCCTCCTCTATTGGACAACAAAGTCATGTATGCCTACCTAATCCACAAATTAATTTGTATTGTTTTATATATTTCAGGACGTTCTGATGGAACTAAACAGGTGGTCGGA
Source organism: Unio delphinus (assembly GCA_029339505.1). Lineage (NCBI taxonomy): Eukaryota > Metazoa > Mollusca > Bivalvia > Unionida > Unionidae > Unio > Unio delphinus. The sequence continues at coordinate 6,289,001 of JAQISU010000131.1, read as the reverse complement.
TCCAAAAAGGGGCTGAGTTTTTTTTATATATCCATGACAACTGTGTACATTTCTGTTTATAAGAGACATTTTTCTAAGAAAAACTCACAATCGATATGATAAGATTTCATCAACATACGACAGAGTCGAGAATAAAGTTGGACGATATGAATTGGAACGTTGGATACACTAACAGACTGAACAAATTCGGACTAAAAACTGCCATTAATATTAAAGTTGTATAAACACGTTATGTTTTTTTTTTATTTTCACCTGCAATGTATTGACAACTTTAATATTTGGAGTAAATATCGTGCCAAACAATGTAGAATTGATTGGACAACACTATTTATAATTTGCATAAAGACAAATGTACCAATCGTCAGTTATTCAACCTCTTATCTTCCTTCTCTTCATCGAAAGGAATCGTATCTTTTTAAACCTGTTTTGTGCAGTAATCATGTATTTAGTGTTGACAAGTGTTAAAATTTGTCTCTATTTATTGATTACCGCAATTACTATCGAAGGAAACACACGGAAGAGTCCGATCAATGTCTAAATAATTACAGCGACGAACAAAGACTCTTATATATGGAAATCATTGCTCGTGTAATGTGTTTGCAGATTATTCAGTCAATTATTTTTTCAATTTCACTCGGTTTTGTGTTTTATGTGGTGTTTCATTTGTTCACACAGTTGATTGAAATGTATTTTAATTAGTTTCCATTTAATTATTATAGACAAATATCATTGATACTATGTAAATTCATGCATTTAAAGTTATCATTGCATATTAAAAGACCCAGATAAACTCTACACCTCACAAATTGTCTATCGAAGGCTAATGGACCCATACCTACGGCATAAACATTTATTTAACAGTAATTAGCAGCATCTCCGTAATCCTTTCAAAAGTATAAATGATTTTAGATTTATATCAAAGTGTATCATTTCTAGAGTGCATTAAAATAATGACACTTTATGTGCTGAGTCAGATTCATGTTCTGTAGCAATAGGCAGCCGATACGTTCCACATGGAATGTTTCATTCACTTTTAACTATACACAGCGTCTTAGAACGTGCCCCTCGTAGATGAAAGAATTCCTTACAGTAGCAAGACAATGAAGCGGAACATTGAAACAACACTGTACAGAATATGATAACTTTCATGATGTCAATATTCCTTGGCGCGGACAAACAAAAATCAATTAGTTATGTCACATGTAACGATGTGATATGCACATTCCATATATGTATGAAAATTGCAAAATTAAATTAAACGAAATGCGATGTTTAAATAAAAGCTTTCTTCGCAAAGGCTTGCAAATGTTAGAAATTAGTATCAAGACATGTTAAACATTTCACTTGAAAATGTTGGAAATGGTGTCTATTTTCCAGACTACATATGTATTTTGTAAGATAGAATATAGCATATGCTATATGCCATAATTTTGTACTAAATGAATATTTTTATAAACGATTAAATAATTTAGTTACATTGTCAGTCATAATATGACTAATTTTATTTACTAAAGAAAAAAAAACACAACAGAGAACAGAAGATCTGCGCAGAAAGATAAGGAAGAATACTACTGACGAAGTTCTATCTCATATCAGTCAGAAAAGATCCATGCGTTAACAATTTTACAGCTGAACTTGTGTGATGTCATAATATCAACATATCTACTTTACGTAACTAATGGATTAAACAATTTTCTTCCATGCAAATTACAATTTGTGATACTCTCATCCTTGATTGATGAAAGTTAAATTTATATCTAACGCGAGGATTTAACGATATGAAGATCTCTGTCACATTCAAATTAATATTTTAGTCCATTTATATATACCACATCCCAGAGTAGTCATTGCTACAAAACGTGTTTACAAGAATCAGTCATATATAACAAATTATATTCTGATGAGAATGAGAAGAAAGCGTGCAGTAAAAAAGGATATATTTATTAAAAGCGACAACAGTTTAACAAAAGAGTTACGTATAAATTATGACAACCCAGTTATATATAACATTTGGTTAACATTATGCCTAACATATAATGTTCCGAATATTTAACAGTCATGCTCGAGACAAATGTTACTTAGAAAAAAAGATTCAATTGATCTGATTCTCGTTGCACAAATCAATACGTTTACGTTGTAATGAAAATTAATGAGACAATGAAGAAAAGAAAGCAGCGCATTCCAAAACAATCATATTTATTTAGATTAACGATTATAAAATCTCGCTGAAGTTGTGTACAGTGTATCATATTTTCTTTAGATTTCCAAATTGTAGTTATCTAGCTTTATAAAGAGCTGTGTGATTTCTGTAAAATGCAGCATATTGTTTGCTAATACGGCCAGCTTCTCTGATTTTTACTCTTTTTATTTTTTCTTGCGAGGGTCATTATGAAATACATTAACTTACTTTAAGGTCTTGTTTTATTATCTATATATCGTTTTATCAATTTGTTCACTTACATACGAGTTTATTTATCAATCTTTCTAACTATGAATCTATCTAGCCATCACCCTGCTTAATTATTTAACAATTACATATCCATCGTAAATCCATATGTGTATTGCTGTTCAACATCTGGCCGCCTGTCACTTTGTGTCTGATTCTATTAAACTATTTTTAAACATGCTCTTCTCGTGAAATATACAACATATGTGTTAATTATCTCTAATATACATCATCGATTTGCATTAAATGTACTATACTTCATCAGGCTTTATTCTGTGTCATACAATTCCTATGTGTTCATTGCATTTAATATACCCTAACAGTGCTCTTTACATGTTATATACTGAATATGTTCATCGTGTTTTAATGCAAGGCTGCATATCTTGAATTGAGATGCATCTGTTCTATTCGTAAATATCTTTCAGTTGATGCCACTAAAACATTTGTGTGTTCATTAGTACTTTCAAGACTGGACAATTGTAACTCAATTCTGTCTGGTTCGTCACAATATGTACTCCAGAAACTTCAAAAAGTTCAAAACACAGCTGCACGGATCATCTTTAGAGTACCTCGATCAGAGCACACCTCACCACTGCTCTGTACCATACATTGGCTATCAATTCGATACAGAATCAAACACAAGATTTGTTCTCTGTGCTATGTTTCAATGACAGACTCTAGTCCAACATACCTATCCAGCCTCACCCATGTGTATACACCAGCTAGATCCTTACGCTCTTCTTCTTATAATCGTATACTCATTGTTCCCAAGGTGAAAACAAAGTCATATTGACAAAGTTCGTTTGCAAATCAGGGCACGGCGACGTGGAACGAATTGCCAATGGAAACTAGACACAAATACACAGTGGTCCCTTTTAAGAGTGCTCTTAAGACTCACCTGTTTCAACTGCAGGGACTAACTTAGCGACCTAATCATGTTTTGTATCTTATATGTTTTCAGCATGTTTTTATATTTTCCAATTTCATTGTTTTTGTCATTTGTTGTTCTGTACTGTAGTCATATCATTATTGATGGTGTAAAGCGCTTAGAGCTTCGAAAGATTAGGCGCTAAACAAAGTCCTCATTACTATTATTATTATTATTATTATTATTATTATTATTATTATTATTATTATTATTATCGTGTGAAAAACGATGATCAAGACTGAAATCTCCATAATAATAATAATAATAATAATAATAAAACAAGATTTCAAGAATGCTACGTTCCATTAGGTTTACGGATTATTTACAAATCCTCTTTTCCTTTCCTGCCATAAATATATCTGGTCTGGCGGAGAAAGAAAGAGATTAGCTAAAGCTTCACATTTTAAGGATAGTTTAAACTTTGAGGAGACAGGCTGGAATTAAATGTGAACAAAATTAGATACAATTTTGAAAGCTTTTTACGACAAAGGCTCTATGATGGTGACATTTTGCTGTATTCAAAATGTATAGTAATCATCAGCCTCATATGTTGCATGGTAGACATGACTTGATCTGATCAGGAAATTGTTTCACTTTGATCACAGGCGGCCCAGGTTGTGCTCATTTGACATCACTGTTCTGATGACGTGTTACCGAAGATTATATTCGTTTCTTTGGATGCAAAATCGTAGAAACACCCTGCTGTGATGTGTAACCTTATATATATATATATATATATATATATATATATATGTATATATATATATATATATATATATATATATATATATATATATATATATATATATATATATATATATATATACTCTTGTCACTGAAATGGGAGTCACATTAGGCATAATATTGTTCTTGCTGGAATGCGTGAATAAAGGTTTATAATTCGACCAAGGATTTAAAATTCATGTGATAATCATTTTTAAGCAAAGTAGCCTAAAAATGCCCATAATTAAAAACATATGTTGAAAGTGAAAATGGTTAGCAACATGAAAGTTTGGTCTTTATCTTGCTGAATTGTACATATCAATCGTTGAACGGTTCTTCCTATAGAATCAGAAAATATATAGAAAGTGCAAACAAGATAGCAGTATTACGAAAATGACTCAAAACAATGTCAGTCATTTACAATGGAAAAGCCGTGTTCACTTGAACCAGTTGAGAAGTACATCCAGGTATATTTTAATAATTCCTGAATTGATCAAATTTATCGTCTACAACAAATGCATATACTTTTATCTACATTGATCAAATACGTGACTTATTTTTCTTCGTATGGATATGTTTATTCTTCAAACTGTGGATGTCATGTATTTTTAGTTGTGGGTTGTATAGTATAACTTCACGAAGAATTGACAGACAATACAATATAGCATATCAAATTAGATATATAATCTACAGCTACAGCGCCACACTTTTGTTTTCAAAATATTTGTAGGTATACCATGTTCTGATTAGAGTTGTGCAAATGAACAGAGATAGCAGTCATTTCCTGTCAGAAGTAAAATAATTTGTTTATATAGTACCTAGTCAGAGTATTACAAAAGTCAAAATCATTTTAGTTGTACCCAGATTTTGGAACGAAACATCTTAGATAGCAATGGAGTGAATAAAGCTGCAATTTATTGAAAAAGCGCAGTGACATCATAACCATAGCCGTGTTATCTGGAAATATTCTAACAATCTCACCAAACAATCTGCACAATTAGACTGTTTTGGTTTCAATTTTAAGTTGGATCCATTCTGTGTCTTTACATGTAATTTGTATCACTTCAATGTCACTGCTTTGCGTGACCAGATGAGCTCCTAACACCAGTATGTCACTCAAGGAATTGAGTTTAGGGGTTCTTCACGGAGATCTGATGATTTTCAGGCAATTAGTTTCGCTGAGGGTCTCTACACGTGATAATGAGTTCCTCAGGAAAATGTGAAATGCAAAGAGTTAGGACGATAACATTAACATAGTTTTAGATCATAGCATAGTAATTTTTGTTATTTAAATGTCGCTGAAAACGTACATACCTCAAAATTTCTTTTTATGAGACATTAATACTGCACTATTAATTTTTTTTGTAACTATCATGTTAATACCATGGATAATTTTATTACCCGCTAATATGATTGGAGAGAATGAAAAATGTACTTTAGTAACAATTTGGAAAAGACGTTCATAAATATATTTCTCGATGGCATTAAGCAGACTACATACACAAAGCTTGAAAATTAGCATGAAATCTGCTTTATGTAACGGAGGTCTTAAGATGCATTAGTTAGCGCAAGTGTACATTATCTCAGTTTCGCATTGAAGTATGCCCACTATATTAAAATAATGCCAGATTGACAGTTATACTAGTGCAAAAAAAATATTCTTTGCGATGTATAGAGCATGCGAACAAGAAACTACAGATTCAGTGACGAACTAAATGTGTGAAGGATTTGGTTTTTAGAATATTGTTAACGATTTTTCTTCTGTAGTATGATTAATACAATCCATTAATCAATTTCCATTTCTAAACAGCAAAATATGCAGAGGCTGTTTTTGGCGTAGAAAAACGAAATTTTGTAACGAGTGATCTGACACAATGTGTTGTCACTAGCAATATGCAACATTATGCAAGAACAACCATAAAAGTGAAACGCATTAAATTTTACTAACCCTATTTCTTTAGCTGTTGTGTATGAATCACGACGAGAGCCAAATCTTACATTTCATTTTAAAAATCACGAGTTGAATGACTGAGTGTACTTGTGGTTTGTGTATTTTCTACCTTCTGCATTCAAGCGTTAACTCCATGAAACTGATGATCCTAATGAGTCATAGATTTCATTTTCTAAATAGATTTGCACCTACACATATCCATGTGTGCAATTCCCTATTTCTTTAAAAGCACAATAAATAAAATACTTCTAAGGTATGTATGTATGTATGTATGTATGTATGTATGTATGTATGTATGTATGTATGTATGTATGTATGTATGTATGCATGCATGCATGCATGCATGCATGCAGGTACGTACGTACGTACGTGTGTGTGTGTATAATAATATGCTTTAATTTAGTAATACATGCTTGCACATGAACATTTTATTCCTCTTCTGCTCTTCACCCAGACTGGCAGAATGATCATAATTACAGTTGGCTGTCTTCATTTCAAAACATCTTCAATACCGTTAGATTCTCAAAGATGACGATTGATTCACTAAGGATGGTGAATACTTTTTTTTTCTTTTTCCAAGGAATAATCACATAAAACATTTTATGACGCACGTTTTGTTTTCTCTCCAATAGTTGTTAAAAACCTACGGTAAAATTCCCTGACTTAATTAGAATACAAGATTTCTACAATATTTCGAAACGGAAGCCATACTAAGTCTTCCTGCATTAACGTTTTACAACATTCACATTAGCTAGAGCCACGTGATGGGATAAACTTTATGAATCTGGATGTATTTGTTTTAGTTGCTAATACCGAGAATTTCCATTTTTAATGTTTAAATCACCTCAACTGCAATGCATAGATAAATAGTTCTGGTATTTTGGAGAAACAAATGAATGGAGGGAAGATTTAGATTTTATCATATTATTTAATATTAGACAGAGGATGAAAGATCAAATTAAAGGACAATGGATACATATGATTCAATCAACATAATATGCATATATTTTATTTTCCAATAATCTTTTTAATCTGGATGAAATCTGCTATGAGTAGTCACGTGTGACCTGTAGCCACTTATGTATGTTTACTTAAAAAGATAGCTTGATAATGCACGGTAGGGGGGATGACTAACAATCAAAGACAAATCACCGAAAGATGACGTCATTTTATCAAGAATATGTCTTTGATATGAAGCATTAATTATTACAGTCTTCTAACAGATGTCGTTCCGATCTGATTTTCACATCCTTTATTTCCAATTCACTAATTATTCCTTACCACTGTTATCGTCTTGTCTGGCAAAAACTTGTAACGTCTTAGCGGGGCTTACGAAATTCTTCCTTTTACGTGTGCAAACAATACAATTCGCAGTCTTATGGATTTGTTTATGATGTTATTAGAGAGTAGTCTAAAGTTTAAAATAATTATCTCACAAGAGATATGTATGTGTCAGGATGTTATCCCAGAGGAAGACAAATCAAGAAAGCGAGACATGCAAGGTCGAATGTTAACGTCACTAATGGTTATTGTTTCGTCCTTACTGTGTCAATTTAAGAATACAATACCATAGTACAAAGTCAATCCTATCTAACATTTAATCCATATGATGTCCGTTAATAGGCTATTGAGTTTCCAAATTCTTTAAAAAAAATCTACTATCCACACGATTGTGAGAAAACTGTCCTGTTAAGATAGCCTTTGACGAACTCCATATTTTGTTAAAGTATGGTTGAAATGTTTGTATAATTTTGTAATAGTTCTAAATTATAATTTTGCAGGAGTTAGCACATTCATGTCCTTGAGAAGAGTTGTATTAATTGTATTAGTCTGGTATCGGTCGTACCTAGTGTATGGATAATCAAGTGTTATCAGCTGCTCCGTATGTATCCATTGCTAATCTTCATGTTACGGGCAGTTCCATGTGAATGGATATCCACGCTCTTATCAACAGTTATTTATTTATAATAATTTCTTTCTAAATACTTGATCAACTTTCCAGGGATCTTCTTGTTTGTTAATTAGATAGAATATTTACAGCTGTGTCTTGCAGATTTTGATCAGTTTCACGTTCGTGATCAGTCATGATACATGAGACCTGCTATATACTGGATCCGTAGGTCCATAGTCCTACATGAAAGTGTCTGATAGACTAGATATGGTTAAACAATTATATGTAATGTTTAAAAGACTCAACATTTGGGAAATATTTGAATATTTAATATGTGAATGATCTTAAAACATAGCATACTGTGTATTTGTGTATTGTGTGTGCGTTTGTGTATTTAAAAGCACCTGTGCTTTTGTTGAATAAGTATATTATTTTGAATGATTGTTAAATGCAACTATTCTACAGCTCCAATTCCCATCACGAAGCCCCTCTCCTCCAATGCATGGTCAGTTACCCCAATATTCATGGTATGTATAGATAATGTAGCTCTGCGATGTTTCCATGCACAAAGTTAGTTAAAGAAAATTACACATGAAATATCATTTTTCATACCTGCATATGCATTCGTCTTTAAAACTGCTTGCCAGCGACAGCCATTATAGCGCCTTCCATTGGAACCGTTAAGGGTTCTATTGGCGCTCGATGCCCCATGTCTTAACATGTACACCGTGTGTTATTATGGCCTTTTTAATGACTTGTTTAAAGAGCCGTCCTTTAAACATTACACAGTTTATTATAGTACGAGTATTCCTGCATATGGGTCTAGCACTTAATTGGAAAAGGTAGAAATTGATAAATTTAGCTTGTTTTAAATTCCCAGCCATATTTTCGTTTATTGCAAGGAAAGTATGAATTCAATTTACTCATTTTTGTTTTAGACAATAATACCATTAATTATCTAGTTAATTTAGTTTGTGATTTAACCGGTGAACGCCTTAATAAATATGACTTTATAACGGATTGTTTAAATTAAGGAACTAAGAAACAGACATAACAACATAATGAGATAATAAACAAGCGTATAAATGAATGTTAAACATTAAGACTGCACATGGAAGAATAAAGAAATATGTAAATTCACAAACAAAAGAAAATAACGAAAATGATAAAACAGTAACCTGTTTGGTGTGATTTTGTTCTATAAAACAAATAGAGTCTGGATCACCGCCATTGCTAACTGTTTTGTTTTCGATGGTTGCAGAATATAGTTCACTAACTGATTTAAGACTGATTGTGTTATTACATCGATAGGTTCACGAATGTAAACGTAACACATTTTTTTTTCAGCTCAAACGATATATCCTATTGGTGGACCAATGACGGATGGTGTACTTACAATTTCAGAAAACACAAGGTCTTTGTTGTTTGCGGTTATGATTCCGCCAATAGCATATGCAACCACACATAGTTTTTAATATTTCTCTCGTAAAACTGTTTCCTTTATGATTTCATCATTCAGCTGTTATTCTGTTTCAATTATGTTCTCACATCGGCGTGTTTGAGGATCTATAACAGCTTTTCAATTAATATTGTCACCGTGAAGTATAAATGCTTGATATACGGGCTTTATTCGTGTGCAGAAAGCACACGCATTTCTAACCAATTACATGTTTTCTTTGGTATAACTTCAATGCCACTTTATAAATTATCTTCCTGTCTCCGGCTATTGTTCATTATTGGCCTTTTTTTTACCATGCCTACCATGTTCATTTGAGAACATATAGATTACGTCCGTTTTTCATGTCAGCAACGATTTGTCTTGCTTTCCCTCAGGAAATAAGATACTGACAAGAGCGTTCTTTTATAAATTAAATTCGAGATAATTATCTTCTTAGTTCAGTTAATGCTGGTGGGATATAATTGACCGGGATTCGTTGCTGAATTTCACTTTATTATTGTGGAAGCAGTCCATAGGTGTTTTCACGCTTGGCTGTCTAGTCTGCTATCAGACTTTTCTCTAATACCATGATTCGAAAATGGCATAGACATGGTATTGACACACCAGGGTAAGGTCTCAACGGTCGATTTCGATTTAGCCCTTAAGCAGATTATATATCGATGTATACTATGGTATGTCAGTGTTATAATTCATTTTCACGCATGTATTATTGGCCAGGAAAAAAATCACTAAAAACATTATCATATCCTGCCCTCTGGTCTGACATCACATCGAAACATTCCGCAACATTATTATCGCGTGGCTGTTCAGAAGACGTAACAAATATAATATATAACGTCAAATCCTAAACACAGTCACCAAAGACAGTTAAGTACGATTCGGACAAATGTTGAATAAGTCATACTGTATTTATCTCTGGAGACCAATGATATATTATATGTGAAACATTTACAATATTTCTAGTTGTGTCGATATTGATGTCAAGAACCTAAGATGCCACTTGTCATTTATCTGTATTTACGTTCTAAAGCTACGCATCTTTAACATGTGACATTTACGCCTTGAGGACGACTGTATGCTCAACACGTTTGGTAAAACGTAACAAATATTTAATTATCAATGCAATAAATGAATGTGTGAAAGGAGCTTATAGTATTCTGATGTGAATCCATTATAATCCTCATAAAGGTTGTATAAAAGTCCAAATGAATGAAACGTTGGATATAAATTTCAAAAGCGGAAATTTACCGGTCCGCCAAGAGTCGTGACATTATCAAAGTGCCGTTGTCCAGAACGGAATAATTCACAATAGTTCCAGAATACCATTATAGTCCGAATAAGGTGTTTTTTCTTCTCTAATACTGAATACAATATAAACACGTCTGCAGACATAAAACAGAAGCACAATAAACGAGGTTGATTCCGATTTATAAAACTTTTTATAAAACTTTTATTACGACTATATTTCACAACATAACCAACGTGACATATCATATTACTCTCTTCTGTTCCAATCATCGGTGCTAACTTATGCGCGGTTTCTTGGGTTTTATTAGCGGTGCAAACGATTGTTCAATACCCGTTGAGACGTGTTTCCAGAAGGTCTGTCACTACTGAAGTATATCTTTGACACGACGTTCGCTCCGGCTATAACATCTTGGGTTGGCTTACAGTTTCGCGGCTGCTGTTGTATAACTGATAGGTGTTGACACCGTATATACGTATCACGGTCGCTTAAACTGTATAATTGTCTCGTCGTGATGTGCAACATACTTTTAAATAATCTTCAAACATATTAGTCGTTTAAATTGTCTACATCTAGCGTCCTGATATACAAGATGCTTTTAAATCATCCGCAAAAATATCCAGAAACTCATAAAAAAATCGCAAAGCGGAAGAATAAAAAAACACATAAAAGTAATGTTTATCCGACACGCTTGTTTGAAAAAAGCAGCGTCGTAACGCCTTTGTTTCGTTTGTTCTAGTTGGCCAGTAAACTTAAATCTGTATGATAACAACTACGAAATGGTGGCGGTATTTTTCACGGGAGCCCGCATGTAAGTTTTCCGCTTGCTTGTCTTGTAGATTAATGTTGATATGTAATTAGCACTAATACGCTAAGTTGGTGCACAATGCACAAGGACAAACACATTGTCTAGTTCATAAATGTATGTAGCATTGTTTTTACTTGACAGTGTCACAAGCTGTCATCTCTTCAATCCTGGATTTTACTTCATTGATTTCATTGTATTCGTCCTCAAAGACATGTTTTTTCCTCTACGACAGTTTCAAAGATGCTACTTGGCTACTTAAACCAGCACGGAACGGGAACGAATATGATTTATAATATTTATAATGACATGTTCTGCCGCTGAGTTTGCACACATAACGTCACTTAATTTGTTGCGTTTTAACAGTTGCCATCGTTTTGCTTCCTCTTTAGCATCTATTGGCATATGAATCCGATGGTCACAATCTACAGAACACCGTTGTTATAAATGACAACTCAGAAGTAATGTATTATTGGTTAAAGAGAAATTCTGTATAATTAAAATTAATAATCGGCGATAAATCAAGGATCCAAATTTATTTTATTATGTTTTGCATTAAACAAAACCTTTTCTTTAAAAAATATAATTTTAGACTTTATGCTGTTTCATTTTTCTATACTGAAATATTTTTAATGGCCTGCATATTAGTATTAATGTTTGCCATCTCAAGTAATGCCACAAGTTATTATCGTTATTTGAAAGACCATGTGAAAATGTGAAAAGATATATTGAGAAACCAAAGTTAAAAGAGCTGCAAACATATATAATCATGTGTTATGTTCTAAGACTTCATAAGAGATATAATCATGTGTTATGTTCTAAGACTTCATAAGAGATATAATCATGTGTTATGTTCTAAGACTTCATAAGAAATATAATCATGTGTTATGTTCTAAGACTTCATAAGAGATATAATCATGTGTTATGTTCTAAGACTAAACATATATAATCATGTGTTATGTTCTAAGACTAAACATATATAATCATGTGTTATGTTCTAAGACTAAACATATATAATCATGTGTTATGTTCTAAGACTAAACATATATAATCATGTGTTATGTTCTCGTGGACTAATTTTTCATAAGAGAGTGAAATATGTTCACTTACATAGTATCTTTGAGTTTATCACAACAGGTCACTCAATTTGAAATAAAGAATGTAAAATATACATGGGCGAATCAATTTTCATAGAAGTGTTTAATTTCTGCTCAGTTAAAATAAATGATATCGATAATTTACAAATTATCCATACACATTTCGTCGCAACTGGCGTGGAATAATAGTACTTATTAACACTTATTACTAAAATCTCTGTATTGGACAATGAAAAAAAGTATTTACAAAATAATACCTGTATGCTTGGATTGACAAATGTTAAAATTAAGAAAGAAAGTTTTCATTTAATTAATTGACTGCTTGTGAGTCTTAGAATACACATTTTCCTAATGAGTGATAGATTTCCGAAAAAACATTTCTCACTTTAGTGATAAACTGCCTAAGGAAAAGATAATATACATTTTACTTTAGAGAGATAAATTCCTTAATGGACTTCGAATATACATTTTACTTTAGAGATATTAATTGCTTAAGGGACTTTGAATATACATTTTACATTAGAGAGATTAATTGCTTAAGAGACTTCGAAATACATTTTACTTTAGAGAGATTAATTGCTTAAGAGACTTCGAATATACATTTTACTTTAGAGGGATTAATTGCTTAAGAGACTTCGAAATACATTTTAGTTTAGAATGATTAATTGCTTAAGAGACTTCGAAATACATTTTACTTTAGAGAGATTAATTGCTTAAGAGACTTCGAAATACGTTTTAGTTTAGAATGATTAATTGCTTAAGGGACGTCTAATATTCATTTTTCCTTTTAAGTTACATACTGTAGAAGGAACTTAGAATATACAATTGATATTTCCATTTCAAAGCATATACGCAGTATCATTGGATTCCAAATATGAGAGAGTTCTCGTAAATATGAATAATGTCTTTGTCGGCAGGTTTCTGCATGATTAATGTATTTATACCAATCTGTATTTTCCTGTTATTTTGAGTAAATGCTCACTATGTTTTACCCTCTTCCAGTTGGTAATGATGCAAATTGCAAGTCGGTTATATTTCGAAACGATAGATATACTGAAAATTTACTGATCGGTATCATAATCAATATTTATGCAGTATTTGCAGCATAAAGTAGACTCCATGTTTAATGTTCTGTTAACATCGCATTGGCCTTTGCAATATCATTAATTACGATTTATCTTTGATGAAAACAAAAAATAAGACATATATTTTCCATTTGGTAAATGACTTTCATGCGCATGTCACCGTTGTGTTAACCCGTTATAGGATTATCTCGATAACGTAACATCAAAATTAAACAAGTACATGAAATCATGTGTTACGATGCGTAACTAAGTTCAATGTGTTACAAAGTACAATCTTTGTCAGATTTATGTGTTGTTTCTACAATATTAGTAGAAACTAATATTAGAAAGTATTATTATTTTACTACCACAGGAACCTTTAACATGATTCATAGAATTAGCAATCACAATACAGCTCTATTCCAGCCAATAATATATTCAAGGACGATTGATGGTCGATATGTGCTTTCCTGTTATTGTTTGTCACGCAAGCAACTATTAAAATTATTATAAATTAATGAACAATTAGTATAAGGTCTTTCTATGTTTTCTAAAGAAAAAGCTCGATAATATCCATTGCTTTTTTATTTTTTTCGTATCAACTTACAAAGTGTCTGCATATGGATACAGATAAGCAAAGCAAAATTAAAAAAAAAGAATAATTGAGAGAACTATTTAGCGTACATTTGATGGATACTTTTGTATGTCATTTAGATTGACGAAACTGGGATACATGTCACATATAGCTCAACAGACTAACTGTTTCAGGAGACTGACATTAAGCGAGTAGAGTGAAGTGTGATCAATCAAAGTCAAATGTGATTTGATTAACTGATGGGTTTTTCGTAAAATGTTTAATGTTACGTGTTTAGGCTCTAATAAACAGTAACACAGAGAAAGATTAAAGCAACAAGCTTTGTAAAATTTAACAAATAATTTATTTCCCTGGAAAAGAGATTGTAAAAATGAGAAAAAAGTACATTTTTAAGAATCAAACCCAAAAACAGTCCAAGAATAATCCACGAATTAAATTACAAAAAACTAATTGATCTAATTAACTAAAGTGCGAGTCTGTTGGTAATTCCAAGATGGAGGACGATGACGTAAGCTAAGACCTGTTTTGCGTTTATCTGCAGCTCCTTGTAGAAAGACAATATTTAATATTCCGATGTTGGAAATCGAATAAAAATTTTGATCAAATTTCTTTGATCAAATCGAATATTTCCACAGATACGAACTAATTCTTTAAAATCCATCTGATATGAAGAAATTATAACATGGATTAAAAACTGGCTACAACGAAAGAGAAGGACTTAAGGTCAGGTATAAAATCCAAAACTGAGAATATTTCACTGAAACAAAGATTATATCGTATTCTACTACGCAGTTTCGAAACATCCCTAAATTGCGAAATCAAGTAAAAAGGGAGGGGGGAGGATAGAGGTGTCACGTGCTCGTGTTTATATCATGTCTTCATAACATGACCCTGACGGGAATTTACTTTAAAAATAAAAAGTTGTTTACTTCTCATTATTCCCATTTTGACCTTGATAACAACTAATCCTTTTAAATTAAAAATAAAATCTGTTTACGTGGACACCACTAATTCTGAATCAAGGTCAGGATCTAGGTCAACGTTACTCGTTTACCAAAGAAAAGTTAGGTCAACCGATTTTCTGAAAAAACATCATCTCTAGTGAATACATGTACATTCCAATAGCATGTAATGAAAAAAAAAACCCGGATTATTTAAAACTGACAAACAATTCAATGAAAATAAATATATATTGAATAGGGGGTAACAGTACAGGTATGAGAGAGAGAGAGAGAGAGAGAGAGAGAGAGAGAGAGAGAGAGAGAGAGAGAGAGAGAGAGAGAAAGAAAAAGAGAGAGAGAGAGAGAGAGAGAGAAAAAAGAGAGAGAGAGGGGGGGGGGTCGCGGGTGATACATGTCCAATTAATAACTGTTTATTATTCTGCTTCCAACGCTGTCGGTGAAATCACCAATAATCATATATTTGATATTAAGAGCTTCAAGACTTGTTGCAAGTACAGTATCAGTTTAGAAAATGATATTTTGAGACAATCAATGCTAAGAGACCAAAATAGGATGGGCCTGGTTAAGGAAGTGAAAACTGAATCCAATTTGATTATGTGGCATTATTTTCAGATTTTAATTTTGCATTAATATAATTTTATTCAAAGGAGAGAAAAACCTATGTTTTCTACATTAATCTCTGTCTCCTTTCTTTCTATTCATATTTATAGCCTTCATTGGTACTTATGAACACTTCAACAAAACCGTTTAAAAAGGTTTACATGACCTAGTGATACTAAGAATGGGACACGTGACAATAATTGATTCACGGTCGTCAAGTTGTACAAGCATGCATCTGATATTAAGACGTATTGTCTACAAAGCCCTATCCTGAACTTTAAAACCGAACGAAGAATAGGTGGCATCAAATTTTTTTTCTTCATATAAAATTGAAATTCTTTACACAAGATTCAGAAAAATCTAAATGATAATGGATAACGCTCACTGGAAACAGCAGAGGATGTAACTCGAGATGTAAGTTCTAAAACGATGCACTGCGGACACAAAAACACGTTAATATGGAA
Source organism: Unio delphinus (assembly GCA_029339505.1). Lineage (NCBI taxonomy): Eukaryota > Metazoa > Mollusca > Bivalvia > Unionida > Unionidae > Unio > Unio delphinus. The sequence goes on along the minus strand of JAQISU010000131.1, from coordinate 6,272,770 downwards.
CAAGAGTTACTTCATATGAGTAGGGCAGCCCATGACTTCAATATTGACGGTTCTACTCAAAGTTATACCTGAAGTTTTGATTCATCCAAAAACGATTTTGTGATGCACACCAGATATCATTAAGTGTGGTCTGGTTATGGAAACTTCCATTGTTTGAGCTAAATCTATCACACACGTTTACGATCAAAGGATTAGTTTCAGAGATTTAAAATTTAGAGCTCCAACACATGATGCCTTCAATTTTCGGGAGGTCATTCTTACCCAAAGTAAAGGACGAGAAACGAGGTATTGTCGCAAAGGTACTGCGAGTTTAACGATGGCTTAAGGATATGACACAAACAGTAGATATCAGTCAAACGTGTGGATATACCATTTAGAAGGATAACTGGAGATTCATGAACCGTTTGAAACAAGCCATTGATGTTGAGCTATGTCTGCACTCTAATGCGAGGCAGAATTAAATATTTTAATATCTGCATTATGTCAATGAATCCGGCCCAGTATATTTAAAAAGGCGGCCTGTTTAGCAAAACGTTTAAATCATGTTTCAATCTTGTCACCTTCATGCAACTACAACGTTGTCTGCATATACTGAATAAAAGCGAATAAGAAAATTGCGGTCTTTCTGTTTATTGCGAACATACCAAACGCTTTTGGAGTTGATGACGCCTTAACATGGAATAAATAAAGCATATCTGCTTGTGGTTATTTCATTTGAAAGTAACATTATTTTGTTCGCACAATAAGCAAGAATGGCAACTATTTCATATTTCCTAATTTTGATTACTGTTACTGTATTTGTGTAGCATAGGTTACCGTATCTTATGATTGGAACACCAGCAACATAATGTAGAACGCTTTAGATGACAATCATCGACGCTCAGTGACATTTTTGTAAACCCCCCGATGATTATATTTAAAAACAAGATAACGTACAATGAATCAGCGCTCACGAACAAATTTGTCCATAATGTGGCACCAAAAGTTGTTCATACGTTTACTCTGGGTTTCAAAATTTTGATGTTCTCTATTACTAAACGTCAGATAAAGATCTCAATATACACGGCTGTAATGCTTAAAGAAATTTCATATACAACATTGTTTTAAACATTGTTTACATATATATTTGTCTTTCTCTAAAGCACTAAAATATTCGATGCCATACTTTTTATTTCATTATCTCTTTCGACCTGAGAGTTCTTCTGTTTGTATGTTTCCATAGACGTTGAGGATTTAGTCATGAGTGATTCTCTCAAGGTGGTGTCTGAATCCGTTGTTCCTTGATAAATCATCGCAGGTTTTTAGATGATTGTTGACCAGTGGGTAATTGCTGATATTGGGTTGTGTTGGATAGATGGGCGAGCTTGCCATCAACGTACAAATTATTCGCTTACTATCACAAAGTTATTTATCAGAACCTATCTTGCTTCAGGCGGTAATTTGACTTATACTCTGTAAGAACTTTCGTTCAATTTTCTTTTCCTGCCGCAAACATTTCGATCGGGATAATAGTTAAATTTGGTTACCACGGCACAATTATTGACTCATTTCAGCCTTCCTAACATTGTGAGCACCGTCTATATTTATTTCGGTCTTATTCAGAACTGTCAGCTTGACTCAATGTCGTATGCGCCATGCTTGACATCCTATTGTGGTCTTTATTAGAGGTCTCAAAATAAAAGTGTGCCTTATATAGATAATTACGAGATCATATAGATTCAAACCAAAATATGGATTTCCCTTGAATATACCCATATTATAACCTTTTGTGTCGACAACAGTAGCTCTTATATTTTCAAAGACATTGCTATTTTCCAAATTATTTTATTAAGAATGTAGCGTTATGCGGGTTTTCATGAATTTACGCTAAACATGTTTTCATCTTTCCTATTTAAATTCTATAATTTATTTTTTTGCCAAGAGCTTCTATTCAAGGATGCACAAACACCAGGTCAAATTCTTTTCTGTTTGTCACATGCACTATGAATGTACATATAGGCATCAGCATGTTTGCAATTCATCTTGAAAAGTTGCTAAAGGTACAATAAAAATCCAGCACACACACACACACACACACACACACACACACACACACACTTTTCAATTCATGATTATTCCGATGCTCGTTTCCATGGTATGTTATGTATGAGGTTCTGTCGAGGTGATTTGGGATTTTACTTTGCAACGTTGTTTGATTTACCACTCAAACAAAGTAGAGAGAATGGAAAATATATTTACGTACTTCTCCATTACTTGGATTCATGTTCAATGTGATCGCTTTTGGGAAATGTATGCTGAAACAGATGGGTTTTTTATGGTTTAACGCCATTTTTCAGCACAATATAGGATATACATGGTGGCCAGTATTAATGGTGGAGGAAGAAACTGGACAAACTCCGGAAAGAACCATCGACCCACGAGAAGCTACTGGCAAGCTTTCTCACATAACTACATTTGCCGAATCTTAGACTCGAACACACGCAGACAGAGGTGAGATGGCAGTGGTGCGTAACGGACAGCGCTTTAGATCACTCGGCCACTCGGGGCCCCAGATCGTTTTTTAAAACAAGTGCTACTGTGTGTGCATGTGTGTGTGTATGTGTGTTATTTGGATGTACCCTGAATTGTATAAAATAAAACATATTTGCCTATCGGTATTTATAAAGAAACTACATTTCACTGTGTATGGCTATTTACTGGAAGTGTGCTTCTTCAATCCTCAAACATATTTTAGAAATTACAAAAGAACCCCAAACAAAGCAAAATATTTATGAGATAATTTACTCATGGGATTATCAAGTGAATAGAGCCATTCAGAGTTACCAATAATCAGACAGAAAGGTCTAGCAGAGGCTATACAATTAGGACTGCTTATGTTATTCTGATAAGAAAATAAATAATATTGTGGGTTCAATAAACACATACACATAGAGGCTCTATCACGTACTGTATGTGTAAAATAAATTGGAATATATATATATGACTGCATTACTTACGATATTGGCAAAATAAAGTACAATAGTTCGGACTTTCTTTCCAACGTAGTCTTCAAAGCACATTCACGTTAGCCGTCCTATCTTGTTGTCGAGCACTTAATCAATTTAGACCGAAGATATATCGACGTAATATAATTGCCGAGCAGAATACGATCGTTTCGTTGAAACAACTTTAATGGTTTCGTCTCTGAAATAATTTCCCTTACGTCTCACCGACACTCCTAGATGCAGTTCCATTTTATATTGAAAATATATAGCATTCCCTAGCCAATTATTATGTTTTTCTTATATGGCTATGGCAGACACAAATAATATTTTCTTGTCTGCGAGAATATAATAAAAAATGCTCTTTTCTAATTAAAGAAATTACATATCAGGCCGCAAAATCCATTCTGAATACCCAAATAGCTTATTGATAATTTAAGCGTTAAAATGATATACTCTCAAATCATAAACAAAAATTGCTGAATACCTTGTGAAGCGACAGTACAATCATATACATTTCTGAATGCCTTGTAAAAATGATACACTTTAACATCACAGAAATTGCTGAATGCATTGTACGTATGAGATACTTTACAATCATTGAAATTACTGAATGCCTTGTAAAAATGATACACTTTACAATCAAAGAAATTGCTGAATGCCTTGTAAACACTGTAAAATCATAGAAATTGCCGAATGCCTTTTAAAAATAATACACTTTACAATCATAGAAATTGCCGAATGCCTTGTAAACACTGTACAATCATAGAAATTGCCGAATGCCTTTTAAAAATAATACACTTTACAATCATAGAAATTGCTGAATGCCTTGCAAAAATAATTCACTTTACAATCATAGAAATTGCGGAATGCCTTGTAAAAATGATACACTGTACAATCATAGAAATTGCCGAATGCCTTGTAAAAATTATACACTTTACAATCATAGAAATTGCGGAATGCCTTGTAAAAATTATACACTTTACAATCATAGAAATTGCGGAATGCCTTGTAAAAATTATACACTTTACCATCATATAATTTACTGAATGAATTGTAAAAGTGATAAACTTTATAATCATAGAAATTGCTGAATGCCTTTTAAAAATGCTACACTTTATAAAGCTTAAAATTTTTCGATAGATACGATTGTACCTCTTGGTGCAATAAAGTAAACACTGAAAATGAAAAAGGATCCGACCTAATTATAGAATGCTAAAATGTATCTTAAATAGATGTACCGAAATCACACTAAAAGAAGCCATTTGGAAAGATACTAGAATTGTATCTTAGTATCCATACCTTCATTCCTTGTACTTTTTCTTCGTAGTGTTCTTTTGAACTGATATTCTGTTTCTTTTAAATAACTTTTCTATAGTGTTCCCGAGGGATATTTCTTACCAAATTGAAAACGCATACGTTCTTATCATGTGACATTTTCGTTTCATGCAGCAGTCGAGGACTGTCCTAAATCAAGTTAAGGCAAATAAATTAGTTTGATTTAGCAATGCGGGATCAAAAATACTTGGCCGAAACTGATATCTGTAGCATTTTGGGGATGTACATAACTTACTCTGTACGTGGGGTCCGTTCGTTTTTGACGCTGTAATGACAGTCTGTCAGCGTGTACATACAATAAATGTATTTTGCAAACATTAATCAGATCAGATTTTTTTAATAGAAAAATCATTGTCTCTTGTGTATATGATTAACAGTTTAATTGCTGACAAGATTTAATACTAAATACCTACGCTCACATTTTTTTTTTACACATATAATTATATTTTTATGCGTCTCTAACTGTCCCTTGCTTGTCTGCATTTCTTTTCGAGCGTTTGTTGGCCTATTGCTATACTGCTCCTACCTTTAAAGAACTGAAAATGGTCTAAGGAAATATTTAGAAGTGCACATTAACCAACGTTCTATGGCTAGCAGAAATGATCACACAGTCCATATTTAGAACAACACACCTACATACTAACCAGGGAGGAAAACATGGTATACATGTAGGTCGACAGTCAAATAAGAAAAGTATTTGAAATATCCAAAAGTCGTAACAGATCAATAGAATGGCTGCAGTAGATGGCAACTACGTTTCATGAAAAGTAATAAAGGAACATTTTTAGGCATGTTGTAGTTCATGGAATTGTTCCTCAGCATTAGTACGAAATCTTGATTTTTGGTTCGTTTCATTTTTACCATAGACGATGGACTTAATGAAAGGTGATATAACATACGAAACGTACTTAAGAACATGGTATAAAGTTAATGTTGGCTTCTTTGCCATGCAGCTAGGACAATTGTAATTTTTTTTGTACCGACATGTACCGAATATCTATGCCGAAATGCAGTAATACACTTTTTTATTACCACGAAAGACACCACTTAAGATGAATTACCTGTAATCAGCCATGACTTGGCCTTGGAACACTGAACACTGATACATTTCTTTTTCCAGAACCATTTCAAGCCTTACTCGAAAATAATAGACGGGAAACCAAAGCAAAGTTACTGAGGTAAAATAATTTTTGGCCAGTAAACTGTTTGTTTATATTCTGTGATGAGAGTTGATGATAAGGAAACTAGAAATGTCTCTCCTATCTTACTTAAAAAGAAGTTGAAATATAGTACACAATAAAATGGGTTGAGAAAAGGACTAAATGTTTTCATTTTATTGAGTGTGTAAAATTCAGATTATAAAATAAACGCATCATTCTTGGCACAAATAAAACACTCATACTTTAAATTATGCAGCATCAATGAAACAAAAGGAACCTGAGTTTTGTTTCCAATAGGCTCTATAACTGCTACCTATTTTAGTAAATTCTTATATTTGAATCAGTAGTTCTTAGAATTTATAGGTATTATTTCAAAGGATTTAAAAACATGTCATATCAAGACTTTATTACATGTGCTTAAAATCAAATATAAATCTCAAGTTATACATCCCTTACTTGCACGTACCAATTTTGTGACAATTAAAATTTGCAATATATCAAACGTTTACATTTTCTAATTAATAGAATGATGTTCTCACACTGCTGTAACTTTCATCAGCTTTGCTCGATGCGAATGATAGCAGTACGCCCCGAGCAATCAATAACTTTTGACATTACTCTGCAATCCAATATTCAAAAGTGAAAATGTGGTTTCACTCAGATGGAAGCAACGAAATGTTTAGAAGTAAACGAACAAAACGGAAACCAAATAACAACATCCTATATCTTTGAAAACAAAAATAACACGTGCTCTGAGATGAACGATGATCGAGAAATGGATAATTTGGATATACTTTGCTTTGTGGACGAATGAGTTTCTAAAGCAGACTTCGTTGAAACATTTGGTGAGTACACCGAAAACAGCTTGGTTAGATAAGCAGTAATTCATATGGTTTTCCTAACAAATATTTTCGACCTTTATTTAAAAAAACCAATTAAATATAAACTTGTAAACGGTGTCAAGTAATATGCTATATAATGTTACATATGTAGGTAAATTGCCAATTATTGCCAATTGCCAATTATTCATATATGTCGACGGTGATGCTTTGTATTAACTTACAGTAGTGTATGAGAGTGAAACTTAAATTATAATTATCAGGCAAAGGTTCATCAACAAGTTATAATTATCAGTCAAAGGTTCATCAACAAGTATTTCATAATGAGTGAGATTAAATTAAAATAAATCGGCCTCTCTCCAATTCTGTATTATTGTCTTGCAATACATGGAAGCCCAACACTAAAGATAATATGACTAAATTCGTTAGTAAAATTATCATATAGTCGGAAATAACTGTACAAAAATTTATATGTACTTATGACCACTTGTTACATATCTTTTGATGTATCCATAGTAGTTCATGCAAAATTTGCATATAAAAAGAAATTAATCAATTTATATGCGTTAAACCTATGGGCAAACAGTGATTTACAATACAGTTTTGTTATCTCTCTCTGTCTCACACACACACACACACACACACAAAACACACACACACACACACACACACACACACACACACACATAAACTTTCTAAGGTAGAGGACTTGTGAGTTTACGATTCTCAAAACCTGTTTGCATATAAAAATTTGCATATAAAAAGAAATTAATCAATTTATATGCGTTAAACCTCTGGGCAAACAGTGATTTACAATACAGTTTTGTTATCACACACACACACACACACACACACACACACACATATATATATATATATATATATATATATATATATATATATATATATATATAAATTTTCTAAGGTAGAGGACTTGTGACTTTACGATTCTCAAAACCTGTTTATATTATTAAGAAGTAGTCTTTAGAACGATGGGTACACACAATGAATATCCGTCTCTATGGTGTATCACAAATACTTTTAAAAAGCACTAAGTCAGCAAATAATGTTCATTATTCAAATTACAAATACATCGAGCTCCCATAATGCATTATCAAAGCATGTGATCTTAAAGATTATCAAAGGGATCGTAAAAAGGTTTCTTATTTGCTTTCTTTATTACGAAGACATCATAGGATTGCCGTTGATGTATGGTGAATCAATGGGTTACTTTTATAATACATTGATCAAAGCTATCATTATGAATTGTTATATTGTAGTACAAGTTATTGCATATTACAAATCGTTATGCTCTTTGATGCGTGCTTGACATTAAATATTTTATTTCCCCATATGCTATATACAAAGGATAATCAAAAGAAACACGTTCGGACAAAATATAACGGTATAATTAGGGATTAATGGGATTATATAAAATGTCTAGAACATTGCTGCAATTTATGTTCGTTATTGGTGTCTGTATTAAAGAGGTGTATTAATTTAGTTTTTTTAGTTTATTGATAACCGACTGTTACAGTTCCTTATGTAAATAATGCATGATTCAGGTACGGACTGTTCAAGTTTCAATGGATTTTCCTAACAATTCTAAATGTTCTAATTTAGTTTAATTGCTGGTTGTGAGCATTTATTTACTGCAGCGACCATGCAGCATTATTTCAGATTATATACTTCTCAACCGCACATGTCCGTTTTGGTGCTGCTACTTGCTTAATACAAGCCCCATTAATATCTTTCGCTCATTGCTTGTATTTATACAGCTGAAGATACATCATTATCCAAAATAACGTAACAGTATTTTATATCATACTGAACCAACATATTGTTTTTCCTTTATTGTTTTCTGTATTTTGACACTAAAGATGTTATTATTAATTGTATTTTTGCGTTAGCTGGATTGCTGGTATTCATTTACCTGCAACAATTGCCAGTACCCGCCTCGTAGGTCTCACCTTAAACCATTTTGAGGTGTAAATGATCATAACACATCTCTTGTAAAAAAAACTTGGTAGTTTAGTACAACCAATTGCATTCATTATATACTGACAGGTAAGAAAGATAATGAAATTCTTGTGTAAAACGTACATAAACCTCAACTTATTTCTGGAGATGACAGAAAAGTATCGGGGAAGTATTATTGCACACATAATGCCAAGAACTGATCAATAAATCAGCGCTCTTTGTAACAGTAGGTAGAATCATATTAAGACATATCACTGAACGTTTCGCACGTGACAATTCCAGATCTAAGCAATTCTCTTAGGAACGCTGAAGCCCTTTTATGATAATATCACAACACATTTTCTTGAATGTACATTAGCCAAACTGTTTGTATCGCGAAAATATCCCCTTTGGAGGCTTGGCTCTGAACCTGTGTTTTTATATTATACATGCTTATTGACGACTATATTATCAAGCAAATTACATTTTGTGAACGTCAGCGCTTTTACGTTGCCGTAAACATATCTGCTGATAGGCTTTGTAACATCACAAGAACGAGAAGCGTACTGAATTATTTCATGTCTTGAACAAAACATTACTATCATTTCATTTGCTATGCAGGAGGACTTGTATCTTCAAGACATGCTCAAAGACAAAAGGACAACCAATATATATCATCAAAGAATCAGATATATTTGCATCCAGTCATTTCTGCCTGTTTGTTTTCAAGCTAACGTATTAATAAAATAACATAATATATAACGTTTTGATTGCTAAATATAAATTGTAATCCTTGCAAGAAACATATTTTCAGGAGGTTGTGATATTAATACAGTAAATCGACTAAAAATTAGCGATATTTATCATGAATCTTCATGTTAGTCCTCTCCTTAATCGGTAGCATACGAGTCATGTGTCAGAAACAATATCGATAAATGGTAGTTTGCAGATGGGAACTTGGTAACCAATGCTCACGTACAAAGTTAAACGTAAGTTTAAATGAATTTGAAGTATAGTAGAATCTCATACTTGTAGTTGACATATACAGGATTGGACGGATTTTATTCAATGGCATGGCATCAGTGAACAGTCTTATACTATGAACATAATTTATCAATATCTTAGTGAATACATTTTCAACTTTGTATGATTCATTTCAAGAAAATGGTAAAGCGAATTTATTTTCTGTGTATTGTTTCATGATTGTTAATTATTTCAGGATGGGTAAACCAGAACTGCAGAGCCACGAATTCAATGCTGGATTAAATCTTGTCTATACTGGCTAATTACAAATAGGTGTTAGTTCCTGTTCCTATGGCATGGAAAAATGTCTCCATCCATTGTGTACAAACTGGAAATGTTTTGTTCAATAACCTGAGACACGCCGCAAACTCATCATCAAGAATTGTCAAACAACACGTGATACATATGGAGCCATCATGTCATCCACGGCACATCTTTAGTGCCAGTTATTATTGTGCTGGAGCGATTTACTGGTTATTATTCATTATATTCACTAAGGAAAATAAATTATGGTGCTTGTAATTATAAATAAAGAGAACACAATTCAGGAATGTAGTTTGAAAACCATGTTTTTACTTCTTCAATTGTTATAAAATAACCGAAAGAGTAAGGATACACAGATGGTATTGAAAAGCTTGTAAGGAATGCCATGTCGTGGATTACAACCATTGATTTAAAGATGAAGCAATAGACTGAATATGATTCTGAGTCAGAGCCATTATGCAGGTTTTGCCACTGAATTAAGATTAGATATTGGTATTGTATTGCGGCATAAGCGCCAATCTTGGTTTTAAAGAGCGCGAAATTTATACAAGCTTTTGAATATAGATATATACAGAAACAGAATAAGTGATTCTGGAGCTGATGGAAGAATATATATTTTGTTTTATTTCGAAACAACACCAGGTTTCAGTATATTTAAGGCAGTCATTCTTTCTGACCGCATAAATCGGATATTATTCAGTGCCATTATTTAATTTATAATATGGTGTTCGGATCTTGCTTCAAAAATGGATAAAATTCGCTCAAGACTTCAAGTACCAAAAGCACAGACATGGAATGAATGTGCCAGCTTAATCATTCGTGATTCTTTATATCTTGCCTGGCCCGTGGCAAATCTCGGTGAGGACATTAGGGAAACACGCCGTCGTCAATTAAGAAAAGTAGACGCCATCGACGAGGAAGACGAGTACGACGACGGGTAAGTACAAATTTACTTAGATACACATCTGCAATGGTTCAACCAAACAGCACATACACTCACAGCAAAGAGGACACGCACAATCCGATTGAATGCAATTCTAGTTAGCTAAATATTTAAAAATTGCACTCCCCTTTTAACCAGTTCCGGTGTTCCCATCAAGAGAATTAGTGTCAGTTGAAGTTCCTCTTATGTGTAACCTGAAGTCTGTGTGAAAACAGTAGTAGAAACCATATATGAGTCACAACAAAAGGAGATGACCTAATCTGGACAGTCGCGCGTACAGAGAGAGAGAGAGAGAGAGAGAGAGAGAGAGAGAGAGAGAGAGACATACATACATACATACATACATACATACATACATACATACGAGATGAAAAATAAAATATAATATAATTAGACAATCATCGAGGCTGGAAAGTTATCGTTGTTCACGTGCACAACATATTAGGTTTTAAAAGTTTAAACAAGATTAGTTTTCATTGGTCAATTCCTATTTTAGAACGAGACAAAAAACGTCAAGAAAACATACGTATCATTTTGAATGTATAGATAGTTGCACTGTGAATATGCTGTTGAAATATCGTGCCGCAACTACAAAATTAGAACTTGAAATATACATTGAGCTCGTTCATGTTATATCAGCAGACGTTTAAAACATTATATTTGATTGATATTTTCTGGCAGATAATTGGTCTGGATCTATGCTAAGAATGATAAATGTTCGTTTTATTGTACTTATATTGCAATGAATTGATACATCTCAGAATTACTTTTTGTTTTATCCTTGCTGTCTATTTGCTTCCATCGTTCCAACAGTAAGTAATGGCATTGTAATAGACAGTACTTAACGATTGCTATCATTTCCATTCATATGATGCATACAACATTGATTGCATTTAAGTGCAGTAATGTGTAATGCATATCCGTGTCTGTTTTTGTATTAAATAATGCTATGCTTGCACATAGGTGTTCTTGCAGATAATACATAAAGTACGGCCACATGTATATAGTATACCAAAAATACGTTTACACAACAGTATATTTAAACACGTACGTAGAAAGAATGGTAGTGTTGCCTGTACACTTCCATGACGTTAAAACAATGTATTTAGAATGATGTAGATAACAACAATTGCTTAATTTATCTCATTGACACTAATTTATACTCTTTGATGAAGCTCCGTGTGTTGATATATATATATATATATATATATATATATATATACTTAATTGATCTAATTGTAAGAAATTGTTGCCATATTTGTTCACAGCTAATTCGAATATTGTTTTCTGAAGTTTCATATCATTATGAATATATAGCTGAAAAAAAAATAATATACGCCACTTGAATTCGTATCGATTTTGATAGATAGAATACGTCACAAACTTCCTGGGTTTATGCTCAAATTTCTTATATTTGTGCACGAGATTTTGCACCAATGTGTTGTATTTAAATGCATGACCTTTACACAATTCGGTAACGAGATACATATTTGGCGTTCAGTAACCTTGAAATATGGAAACTGTTTAAGTGTATTCATGTGACAGAAGGTTGTTGTTGTTGTTGTTGTACGGTTTAACGCCATGTTTCAGGACAAGGTAGGATATACATGGAGGCCAATATAAAAGTTGGAGGAAGAACTAGAGAATACCCCGAAAAGAAGCACCCACACACGACAAACTACTGGCAAGGTTTCTCATATACCCACATTGGCCGAATCCGAAACTCGAACACACGCATACAGAGGTGAGGTGGCTGTGATCCGTAACGGTTAGCGCTTTAGACGACTCGGCCACTTGGGGGGCCGCAGTGTAGGAAGGGAGGATCATTCTTTTTCTTCTTGGTTTTATCCGCAATTATAATAAAATATAGAATATTGTATGTATGTATGTATGTATGTATGTATGTATGTATGTATGTATGTATGTATGTATGTATGTATGTATGCATGCATGCACGCACGCACGCACGCACGCACGCACGCACGCACGCATGTATGTATGTATGTATGTATGTATGTATGTATGTATGTAGTTTAAATAAGTTTTCAATCGTATCGCTACGATATCTGCAGAGTGGTTGTTTATAGTGATGTCTAATACTTAGGAATCCTGCCGCATACAGTCCAAACACTAATGCATTTAAATCAGAACGCCAAGCGATGCTGCTGCTAATGCTATTTTTAGAACACTTTGGCATGACAGGGACTATTATTCTACGCTCACGTGCGATTCTCTCGATATACCGCTTGCGTTTAACAATATTATACGAATATCTTAGAAAAGATCACAATTATACAAACAATATTCAAGTAATGTTTATGTCATTTACGGCCTGATGACACACTTCAAGCATCACCTCAGTGGTATTTATATTCAATTCATTTTGTGTGCTTGACCATTGTCCATGACTGAGAATAGAGTTTTTGGATTCTAGGTACAAATATATTGTTTGTTTGGGCTTGCAATAAAGTGTCCAGCTTAGATTATGACCTTGGAGTTGTGTGTAATACAGTATGTGCAGTTTCATATCTTTGATATTACCTCACGTTAAAATATCACTTTATGTGATTCTGATTGGTCCAAATAAGCCCATTACATTATTGTGCACAATCCTCTTAATTGATTGTCTGTGATCGTGGAGAAACGTTTCTAACTCCACCTTAAGAATGTTTGGTTTTGAATGAACATTTTTGGTGCCCATATCTGAACTCGACTCGCGAAAAGAAATTGAAGAAAAATTATCCAGGCTGTCTGAATATGGATATGTTACCCCTCACAGGGGTTAGTTACGTCATGTATAACAATCTTATACTGAGAATAATGGCGTAAAAGTACAAGACAAAAATAACAATAGGAATTAAAACTAAGGGTATTGCTTATTTAATGGCGGGGATGGTGAGGGAGCGTTATATCTGTAACATAGATATAGAATCAATCGTATGTACACGTAGTGTAAATGTTAACTTACAAAAGTAAATAAACTCACCTCTTTTCAGAGAAGAATTAGGACATAAATGGGTCTCCTAACTGATACAACTTTATCCAAATACATCATATTTACCCACTATATATGGGATGCAAATCCGACTCAAAAAGTAATTTGTTAACACTCACACTGGAAAAAAGGTCAGTCAATTGTTAATGTAGAGATAGAGATACCGCCCTCCTCCTAGTAGAGAAAACAAGTAGACTGAAGAATATCTCTTTTTAGAGCAGTTTCCGAATCCCATACATGTCAAAACGCCTAGATTCCATTCATGTTTTCAACCTTAAACAGTCAGTTAACAAACCCACTCATAAACTTGGTCACATAGTAGTCTGGTTTCTTCATAGACCTGATGATAATATTATGCAATCCACCTTTGTATCCCACGAAATTGCATGAGATCACCTCTGCATTATATGCCATCTCGACGTATCAGTTCCAAACCCTCCACCTTTATGTTCTACTAACAGAAACCTCTGTATGATAAATAGAACCAAACTAATGCACGACCTCCAAGAAAACCTAACGACTTGCTTACCTCCTACAGCAGAACAGCTCAATAAATCCTGCGTTCATTGTTTGAACGTGCAAGTTCGTGGCATATAAGGTTGGATCGTAGAACATTATCATGAGGTCTATGAAAAATCCAGTCTAAAATGTGACCATGATTATGGGTGGGTTGGTTAATGGACTGTTCGAGGTTAAACACACGAATTTAATCTATTACTTGTGATGTGTTTGCGTTTCCAGGAAAGTCAAAGTGAAAGTTGAACTCTCCAAAATTAATCACTTTGCCACCAATAGAATTTTCATACTCCAGGAGGTTTTGAAACTGGTCCAAAATGAGAGTGTCAGTCAACATATTTTTTCTACTATGAGGTAGAGGCTAAGAAAAGTGACTGACTTTTGTACAAGTGTGAGTATTATTTGGATTGGTTCAAACGATGTGGGGTAGAAAATGATCGTTGTGGTGTGGTCAAGACATTTGACCATGGAAGTTCTTTGTGATGACATGAATTCCACCTACACGGAATTGGCGGGGGAGTGACTTACTCTCTGATCGTTGGTACAATTACCTATATCTGTGCGTTTTTCCGTTGGTCCTACTGATTGGGTATTTAATAATGCATAGTCTCTCTGTCTCTGTCTCTGTCTGTCTGTCTGTCTCTCTCTCTCTCTCTCTCTCTCTCTCTCTCTCTCTCTATATATATATATATATATATATATATATATATATATATATATATATATATATATATACATACATACATACATACATACATTACAGATAAATAACTGTTAATATATTGCAATTGCTGATACATGTTTTATTTGTTTTGTCCCATAAACCTGTCATAACCTTTGATGACTTACTCTTTTTCCTTCGACAAGTATTTCAGATTGGGAATTTTACATGAAAGGTACTTGCAATGCATTTAGTTTGATGCAAGGCTATAACAAACACGTTTGATAAGAAATTTAGCGGGGCCCCGAGTGTCTGAGTGGTCTAAAGCGCTCTCCGTTACTGATCATTGCCATCTCACTCTGTCTGTGTGGGTTTGAGTCTCAGATTTGGCCAATATGGGTATGTGAGAAAGCATGCCAGTAGCTTCTCGTGGGTCGGTGGTTCTTTCTGGGTTTTTCCCTGGTTCTTCCTCCACCAGCAATTATGGCTGCCATGTATAGCCCATCGTGTGCTGACAACTGCCTCTAAACCCTAAAACAACAAAACAAATTAAGCTTTCTCTCATATTTTTTTAATGTTTGTCGAATGATTGCAGTTAATTGCCGTAAATGCACTCAATAACCCTGTGTATAATTTTGAGCAGAAAGATTACAGCACAATTATGTGGAACCTGACACTTATTATCTGTTTTTTTCAGATCTTAATGTCTGTAGGCATTTCGAAATATAGCTTTGCACATGGAAACTATTTATAATTGTACTACTGTGCGTGAACGTTAATTCAAGCTATTATTTCATTTTAAGTAAATATATCTCGGTATTTCAGATGCACGTATGTATATATTTATGTGTGGATGGATGGATTAATGGATGGATGTATGCTCGCATACATGTATGTATGTATGTATGTATGTATGTATGTATGTATGTATGTATGTATGTATGTATGTATGTATGTATGCATGCATGCATGTATGTATGTATGTATGTATGTACATATGTACATATTGATGCAGCTTTTAAGGTTATGTATTGCGAGAAAATCGAATACAAGTTCATTAAATTCTAAAGTAAAGATTAATTGGCCCTCTTTGAATTCTAAAGTAAAGATTGACTGGCCCTCTTTAAATTCTAAAGTAAAGATTAACTGGATCTCTTTAAATTCTAAAGTAAAGATTAACTGGATCTCTTTAAATTCTAAAGTAAAGATTAACTGGATCTCTTTAAATTCTAAAGTAAAGATTAACTGGATCTCTTTAAACGCAGCACAGGTTTAGGGATGACATATTGTTTTAGCTTTGAATATTTGAAATTTTAGTTCAAATGACCTTACAAACTCAAGTAAATTATATTCTGCCATCGACAAGCATTTAAGGGTGGGAATTGTACATGAAAGGTAACTGCAATGTAATCAGTTTGTTGCAAGGCTGTAACAAACACGTTTGATAACAACATGCTAGTGATGATATTTGTTTGGTCCCAGTTTCTAGGTAAGAATTGACATCTCTATACAGTTCAATATTTCCTGTTTATATGTGAATCATAATTACTATTGCACGCAGAAATGTAATTGTCAAGTGAATCCTAAAGAAGTAATTTGAACATCAACACAACGAAAAAATCATGCCTATCTGAACTGAATTAATCAAATTGACAGTTCTGTCAAGGGCCACGCACACACAATCTGTATATCTCTCTCTCTCTCCTTATGGTGATTCATATGTCTCTAATACACACAAATCATTTTATCATTTTCTATGTTCCTTAAAGAAAACTGTCAATCGCAGACAACCCACAATAATATACGAGAAAGGAACTTTATATAAAATATTTCCATTAGTTGAAAACGTCCTCTATCTATTCGTCTATGCTATTATCACCACTACTCAGTTCTTGAATTATCGTCATTACTATATCGTTGTAGACATTCCATTACCAACATTGTAACAAGATAATTACAAGGTCGACATTCCATTACCAACATTGTAACAAGATGATTACAAGGTAGACATTCCATTGCCAACATTGTAACAAGATAATTACAAGGTCGACATTCCATTACCAACATTGTAACAAGATGATTACAAGGTAGACATTCCATTTCCAACATTGTAACAAGATAATTACAAGATAGACATTCCATTACCAACATTGTAACAAGATAATTACAAGGTAGACATTCCATTACCAACATTGTAACAAGATAATTACAAGGTAGACATTCCATTACCAACATTGTAACAAGATAATTACAAACTAAATTAAAGACCAGTATTTACCTTAGGATGTGTATTTGTTATTTCTGCTGAAGTTTTTCCTAATGAGTATTAATGACCAAAAAGGAAAGTAGGAGAAACATTTCTTTAATTAAAAAATCGTATCATAACTGCATTCATTACTGTTATTGTATGAGTACTTCTTTAGATTGTTTTAATACGATGCTTATTGTCTTATTCTAGAAACATTCAATTATGTTTTTAAACTATATTATTGTTTTTGGGAGTGTTCAATCGTTTGCGATTTCTTTATTACCCTATACAAGAATAAACGTTCTTTGAAGTTAATACTGTATGGTAATATCAGAAAATGGCTGATCAATTGGTTGCCTCCCTTTATTATGCTTTTATTAATCTTAAATCGGATAGGCTAGAAAATTTATCATGGATGAATATCAAACAAAAATATAAATTTGCAATGGCTCGATTTCCAACGTTTTTATGTTTTTGAAAATAATTTACAAATATAGTTTAGACATACTTTTACAAATAAACTTTAAACTTCATTTTAAGTTATTAATAGCAGATATAGATTTTGCACCAATAATTTTCCCACAAACGAATATTACAATTCAAATGTAAAGTATCACTTATACAGCCAGATTCGAGTATGTTATTTCACAAGATAAAGCACAAAAATAACAAAAGCAAAATCTAGAGAATTATTCAGCAAAGAAATACGGCGAACGTGGCAGAGGGAGAGAGAGAAAAAGAGAGAAAGAGGGCGCATACTTATAATTTAATATTATATTTATACATTACCTTTTTCCATGACGATTAATACTTTAACGTTATATAAAAATGTACCTACGTCCAGAATATTATCTATTCTACCATGCAGTATATAGAGAATACAAATAGTACCTATATGAAGTTGTCTCCGTGAAAGTTCTGTATTGAGTAGACTGCTTCGCAGCTTCAAACAATACTTTATAAGCAAAAGTTTGAATATGCGACATAAAACAACGCTCTAGTATACATATAAAACAAATGTAATTCTTAGATATGTTATGCTATATCTGTTACATTAAGGCACAGTTTGCAACTATAATCCTATTAACATGTATATCACATGGTTGCTACACTTTTCATGTAGTTTCTTATTTAGTATTTTTGATGTCAGCATGTTAACATATTGCTTTATGTGAATCTGATTCGTCCAAATTAGCAAACGAAATTCTTGCTCGGTATTCTTGTTTACTGAATGGCTGCCAACGTATAGCATCTTTATACTATACTATCAACATTGTATAGCAAAACGTTTTGACGGCAAATATGATGTTTAATATTGTTCATTTTTCAATGCAAGCCAAGGTAATATGAACGCTATCATCTAGCACCACAATTTATATGAAGTTATTAGTTTGATTAGGCTGGACAAAACAAGACAACAAATGGTTAGGTCCTGAGAAAACACAACTTACATATTTAATCTGATAAGATTTTAAGGCCAACAATAAAAGTTATTGTTGCTATAGGGATTAACGCCATTTTCAGCGCAAGATAGGATATACATAGTGGACAGGATAGATCGTAGATGAAGAATCCAGGAGAGCTCCGGAAAAAACGAATGGTCCAAAAGAAGCTACTGGAAGCTTTCTCACGTACCTGCATTAGCCGAGGAAAAGACCCTAACCCACGTCGATAGAGGTGAGGTGTAGTGGTCCGTAACGGTGAGTGCGTTAGACAACCCAGTCACCCCGGGCCCCAACAACAACAGTAAACATGAACATAGAGACGCATAAGAAAGACGAATGGACAATGTGACCAACAGACTAGAGATGCAGAAAACGGCAAGGATGATTATAATGAAACCCAACTTCAAAGTGAAGAACTTCGGCCGAGAGTAATATGATTATTGGTTATAAAGTTGACAGAGAATTAAAGCACATTAATATGCATTAGATAATGTAAATTGATGTTGGAATGGATGAGAAACAGAGCGAAGAGTTAAATCAGACACAAACATGGAATTGGTGCAAACTAAAGTTTGTATTGCATTGACGCTTGCGTTGACGCTTGGACAGTGTCAAAATTGAAATGGTAAACTTAGTTGGACCTCTAAAAACATATCGAATTAATGTTAAGAGAAAAATCGAGAGCAAATCGATTCATAATATATGAATATTTCATCATTAGGAGAGAAATGAAAAAGTGTGTAGCATTTGCTACATTTATCATGGCGATGTGTTTAATAATCCCTATGGTTTCTCTATCTAATGATAACACCATGAAGTTGTATGCTACTGGGAAGGACATTTTCTTGTAAAAGGAGGCATAGCTGAAAAGTCTTCGACTATATTCACAAGAGCGTGCATATATTGGTAACCATACCTTTCAATTGGTTGGAAAACAGCATCCAGGTTGTCTGAAAGTCTTGGTCTATTCGTAATCTCTCTTATCAGAAAAGGCGGGCAGGCTGCTTTTGTTTCCTTGCTGAGCTTCATGTTTTGTTTTGTTTTAATTTAATGGATTTGTGGTTTGTAATTTTGGTCGAGGTGTGAAAGTGCATGCGAATTGAGTGTAATAAAATGCATTATCATTGAGCCGACTCATCAGCAAATAATATAAAATCTGAAAAAATGTTTATTGGAATAAAAATTTGTTTATACAATGAGAGATTTTGTTTCCTGAAAATTGCTAAACAGGAGTATGTGACTGTTATCATAATTCTCCGTATGCTTTTACCGTTCTTGTCCTTGTAATATCTTTTCATACTGTCACACACTTTTTGTCATTCCTTCGGAAAATATTCGTTTATAAAACTGTTTTGATGGTATAGTTGAATCACAGTTTAAACGAGTCATATGCTCTTTTAAATTGCTGCTGTAATCAACATACTATCTATTCATACTGTCACGTCACTTGATATTGAGTTCTGAAACCCATATCATAATTTATTCATCTGAGGCGTAACGTTGCTGTCCTAAAATCGATAGACTCATTAACTTTTAGCAGTATTTGATACAGAGGAAACAGACGGTGCAATATATAGTCGTTTATTAAACTGTGCATTTAAGAAACAGATTACATAAAAGCTAGTAATTTGATGTGATCTAGGAATTACTTTTTTCTATTCTGGTAATATTTTGCAACTGCCGACTTACTTAAAGTGTTTTCAGTTCACTCGCTCAATAATGTCAGGTAGCCATGATTTGCTTCGCTACATTTGCTGTTTCTTTATTTATTATAAGGTATTAATAAATAATGGTTCTGTAAATGTAGCTTTAAACTTGTAAGACAACTTCGACTATATTCTTCAGAATTAAGAAATTATATAACTTAAAGCTGGAAGTAAGAAGAAAGGACAAGAAAACTGCAAAACATTACAAGACGATGGAGGTGTTCATACAGTCGGACAATGGGATAGGAGGTGTTCATACAGTCGGAAAACGGGATAATATATGGCTGTACGAATATTTGATATCCATACGTAAACCTATATTACAATCGACCTGATAACAAAGAACCCCAGCTGTGGCGACGATGTACTGAGTGTGAAACTTGCATCCTTCAAAGACTGTTATTTTGAGAAGGAAATCTATTTTACTAGCTAAATTGATAACATAACTGGTAGCTCATTCGTTTTGAAACGGATAATGTATTTTACTGTTGCTAAAATGGAACTAGAGGGAAAAATTGCTTGTACTCTGGAGCAGCAGAGAGATATACCTAGATGTTACTACTGAATAAAATATATCTGCTGAATTTTGTAGCCAAAGATTTATACATTAATTTCAATTAAATCAAGAAAGGACAACACATTTTCAATAACAATATATGGCCCAATCATACAGTATTTGTTTCTTTTTAGAGTGTTTGTCCTTTTGGAAATACATATTGTAATCGTGATTTTGTTTCATACAGAGTTGATGCCCATTTCATACAGAGTTGATGCCCATTTCATACAGAGTTGATGCCCATTACCAGCAGTTCCATATAATTACTATAAAGATATCGAATATTTGTGTAAAGGATGAAACATAAAAGGTGAGAGCGAGTACAGAGGCGTAGCTAGGGGGGGGGGGGGGGGGTGGGTGTGGGTGGGTGTGGCAGGGGGGTACATATGTCCCCGGGCGCCAAGGTACAGGGGCGCCAAAATGAGGCTTACAACGTTACATTATAATAAGTAAACAAGGGTAATAAATCGATCACAAGAAAAATGTGATTAAACGGGGATGGGGCGCCAATTTTATAGTTCGTCCCCGGGCGCAAAATATCATAGCTACGCCTCTGAGCGAGTAATCAATATTTTACAATAAGAAATTGTGATGTCTTTAAAGGCGCATAATTTATGTTTTACTTTATTCATTGCGGACATACAAAGAACGAATGACAAGGGCAATGAACATCGATAGTCGATGCGATCGGTAGTCTTTCAGTCTGCGATACCACTGATTGTGACTCCAACCTCGATTTGAACAGCTATATACATATACGTGATAATGGTATCTCGGTTGATGCAGGTATGAACC
The DNA here is from genome assembly GCA_029339505.1 of Unio delphinus. NCBI lineage: Eukaryota > Metazoa > Mollusca > Bivalvia > Unionida > Unionidae > Unio > Unio delphinus. The sequence goes on along the minus strand of JAQISU010000131.1, from coordinate 6,251,341 downwards.
AACTTGTGTAAATAGGAGTTGATAGTCAGATACGTTCGATTATGCAGGATACTATGTTAATATATATCAAAATATAGCAAGTAAACATTAACAATACATATACATCGCGTAAAGAGAGCTCTAACGAAAGGATGAAGAAAACCTCAGAGGGACGGAAACAAATTGACCAAAAGAAAACCATAATTTAAATGCACAGTAATTGTTCACACGCTGGTTCATAACTTTATCTGGTGCAGTACAAACGTAGCAATATATAAGATGCTGAATCACAGAACCGTGCTTGCCATGACATGATAAAGTATGATCAACATACCGAACAGTGAGCTACAGTACCGTATTAACCCATGGCAGGGCCCCTAGGCTTCGAGCTTCTTTGGACCCCTCGACATCCACCTGCGAATTTTGCGCTTTTTAAATTAATAAAAACTTACATTTTAAAAAAAAAAAAACTGGAATTTAGCAGCAGTCTGATTGTTGTGGCATGGAGTAGAAATTTTGTAAATGTGGAATTTTCGATTACGCAGCATTACCTTGGCATGGCTAAAGGTTGCATGGGCCTCCGCTCTTGGTGGGCCCCTAGGCTTCAGCCTAGTCAGCCGTATGGATAAAAACGGCCCTGGTGAGATATTTGTCGGGGGCATGGGTTGGAGCACAATAAAACGGTTTAGGAAAAAGTTTTAAAAAAAATGAAATGCTAAGGAATAATTTGCACACACAAAACATACATTATTGATTTGAAGATGGACAAAACTATGACACCTAAAAGTAATACATTGCCTGGGTTGAACAGGCAAAAGAATAAAACAGAGATAACCAAACAAAAAACGCAAAAAATAGAGATATCTGTGTTTGGAACTACATCAAATGTTAAGCCTAGATAATATTTATCAGTTACTGTCTGATTGTTTTGTTTTGCTGGTTTTGTAACGGCAACTTCAGCACATTGGTTATGTCATCTATAGAAAATGTGATCTAAGTGTCTTGTCCACACAGACACAGAAACAGCCGACTTATGATAGCATGAACATCACGTTCAACAGCCTTCTGATGAACTATATGCATTGTACTTGTGATGATTATACATGTGTAAGCTGCTAACCATTATAGATTAAAGACAATTTTCTATGTTTTCTAGTCGTCTTCTATACTTATTTTTGGTAATAAATAGTTCAGCTAACGCTTCTTTAGTTATTTTACCTTTCTATGTCGCATTATGCGTTTACTTGTGAACCTTTACACTTAATGTTTTAATAACGTGCATTGAAAACTGGACGTACTTTAACATCCATTTCTCATTCACAAATCTAATATATATATATTTCACAAATCTAATATATATATATATATATATATATATATATATATATATATATATATATATATATATATATATATGTAGATATATATATAGATATATATATATGTATATATATATATATATATATATATATATATATATATATATATATATATATATATATATATATATATATATATATATATGAATCTCAGATATTAAATTGCGTTTTCTTTGTTTAGAGACTTTTGTTACAATTTTGAGCAACACGCCTTAGTCATCTGTGTTAAAAATGGAAACATGCATACTACTATCAAGAAAAAAAAATAATTAATTAAAAATTTCACAGGTTGCAGTGTTGCATTACTAACAAAACCTCGCTGAATCTATTCACTGAGCTCACCTTTCGTTCAAATCATTTGTGTGGGCAAGAATTATTGCTTTTACATAGATATTGAATTGTTTAACTTTAGTGTTGTCGTTTGAGAAAGCACATTAGTGTTTATAAAATAATTGCTATGCAACTTTCGCCTTCTATCAAAAACAAATTTGAGGATAATACTACTTAAATTAATTTTCGTAATCTTTGCATATTTGACATTAAAGGATAAGATCTAAGTCAAAATAGAACTAAGTATTAGTTTACCTTAGTGTATTAACCTACATGAAATTAATTACGAATGTCCTCCATGACCTGGATGATCTAAACGGATAGCATGTAATGAAACCTCTGAACGTGATATATCGATAGCATGTAATGAAACCTCTGAACGTCATATATCGATATCATGTAATGAAACCTCTGAACGTCATATATCAATAGCATGTAATGAAACCTCTGAACGTCATATATCGATAGAATGTAATGAAACCTCTGATTGTCATATATCGATAGCATGTAATGAAACCTCTGATCGTCATATATCGATAGCATGTAATGAAACCTCTGATCTTCATATATCGATAGCATGTAATGAAACCTCTGATCGTCATATATCGATAGCATGTAATGAAACCTCTGATCGTCATATATCGATAGCATGTAATGAAACCTCTGATCGCCATATATCGATAGCATGTAATGAAACCTCTGATCGTCATATATCTATAGCATGTAATGAAACCTCTGAACGTCATATATCGATAGCATGTAATGAAACCTCTGATCGTCATATATCGATAGCATGTAATGAAACCTCTGAACGTCATATATCGATAGCATATCATGAAACCTCTGATCGTCATATATCGAAAGCATGTAATGAAACCTCTGATCGTCATATATCGATAGCATGTAATGAAACCTCTGATCGTCATATATCGATAGCATATAATGAAACGTCTGATCGTCATATATCGATAGCATGTAACGAAACCTTTGATCGTCGTATATTGATAGCATGTAATGAAACCTCTGATCGTTATATATCGATAGCATATCATGAAACCTCTGATTGTCATATATCGATAATTTTAATATGAAAACAAAATCTATGATAATTCGTTTTCATCGATAGAAACGATATAATAAAGACATTTACGGCGTAAATCAGCAATTCTCATATAAAGAGCATAGTTATCGAAAATTGTGAAATAAGATAGGGCAAAAGTGACGACTGTTATTTAGTTAAAGCTTGTCAAAGTTTGACTAGAAGAGAAGCTTGTTTAATAGGGTTGCAATGAACGCACAAATGATAATTTTAATAAGAGATCTAAATTATTTTTTCAATTATATTTAATTGTGTCCTGTGATGTAATACAAAAATATATTTCATAATGTGTTTAGGTGCTGATAATAAATGGATGAAGGTAAGACAGTTAACTGTGGGGAGATTTGGTCATATATGAGTAACGCATCGACTCAGTGATCCTTTGAAAAGTATATGATCCCGCCGTTTAGAAATAATATTTAAAGAGATAAAAATGATGGCGTTATGAAATCTTCTAATTGATTATTTCGCACGTAGGTTGCTGTATCGAAACTGCATTGTTCAAAGTTTTGTGGAAATACTAGCCAAGGATATTATTGACCGAATTACATAGTCCTCATATTAGTATATCCTGGCAATAAACAAATCCTATATATCAATTTATCCACTAAAATATTTTAGCCTGGTCAATAATAATACAATTCCTCCCCGATTAACAATCAAAATAAAGAAAAAAAGCCACAATAGTTTCTAAAAAAAATAACATAGTTTTTATTTGATGTACTAGCTTAGTTAAAATATCACTGATGAATTCACATTGAACAACGTGAGCATGATAACGCCAGATGAATTAAGTATGAATTAGGTTTGAATAAACTATTGTTAGAATTATTTACTACATCGTCTGGTGGATATTTACTTTCATGTTTCTGTAGGCAACACACATTGTTTGCATACAATGGCACAAGAATTCTGCTAATATAATAAATAATCGCATTGGTAATAAGCATAAAGGTCACATATGAATTGGAGTCACGAAAGGGGTTTATATATATATATATATATATATATATATATATATATATATATATATATATATATATATATATATACATACATACATATGACGTGTGATCTCTCCGTTTTTCTATGTTAAATCGATATAAATTTTAATTCAGCTTTGTCGTTTAAACATGTGCACATGGGGAATAAACATAACTCGTATTCGTAAATCCGTGTATTATTTGAGACTTTTATAATGTATCATGTACCGATAAATATTGTCCATCAGCTTAGGCTTCAGTTTTTGCATGGTCTCTCAGGTACTGAATTGCGCTTTCAGCCTCTGACGCGCTGGACTGAGCAGAAATAGTTGGCGACGAAATTGACATATTAAATTTGTCAATAATTCAGGCATAATAAGGCGAGGTTTTAGCACGAAAAGAATATTACCATGCCGGATCGAGCTAATATTCACGTTTTATCGTATCACAGAAAATGTCAAAAACATCAGCGGGTAATAATACATACATTGCAAGGTACAAATCCTGATACCTAAAATGCTTCCAGACCAACTGCGCATGCGCATAATCATCCTTGGTAGTAGTTTTGCCGGTTAGCAAACAATGAAATGCTCGTTGTTGGTAAATGAAGTTTCTGAGAACTTTTCGCAATCGATCATGTACTAGTCAGGATAAACACCTTTGCGTGAAACTAAATCAAAATAGTATTGTAATATTCCCAGTGTATATGTAAACATGGAAGAGTGTTTGACCAATTCATCTAAAATCGCGTTCATTAATTGAAGACTGCCAATAAACCTCGTTAGAATAAACGAAAAGGACATAGATTTTTCCATATTATTCCGAATACATGTCACCTACTGGATGATACATCACAGAATATTTGAAGATGAGATGTGAATAATACCAGTGTAGATTATGAATAACCAACGCAATGAAATCTTACGCGGTCGTGCGAATCTCACTCAACAACGTGGAAACAATTTAGTAACATCGCAAGGATGACGTGCTGAAATATCGGTGCGAGAAAAATATCGGAATACACATGGACAACATCGCACATTAGCACAGAAATTCTCAGATCGACGCTGCAGGAGTTTTTGTTATTATCACCGTCGCTAAAATACAATGTTTTCAGGTTAAACATCAAAGCGTTAGAACCCACTAACCCTTGACTTAGCTGTTTTTATATTTTGCGGTGGATGATATAATTTAAACTTTTAACTGCATCGGATGAATTAATGAATACATTGATTGTTCCAGGATGATCGGACTTGTAGTTCTCGCTTTTGATCTCGTCATGTTTCTTTACGCTTGAGAATGTTATGTGGCTGAAAAATCAAAAGGCTAAAACAGCATATAACACCATCAGCAAATTAAAACAAGAGCAGGTGTACATTAAAACCAATCCAGACAAATTTGCTGGTCATGATATTGGTGAGGTTGCTAAAAAATTGTGTCCGTGGAGGAAATGAGATAGCAACAATTGCAAGATGCCATCAGTAAATGGAACTCTATGGGGTTTTACGTAACAATAGTGAATTACCGTGTTGACCGAGAAAATCGAGGACATCCTAAACCTAATCATGTCAGAATCAGATCATGAAATAATAGAGGCCATGGTACGAAAACCGCCGAGGATAAAAAGCAACAGAATGAAAATCAATCACGAAAAAGAATTTGAAAAAACAAATTTCGCGTTGAGAAATAAAGCGTCTAAATAAACATATTTCGAGGAGATCAGAACCCTTTATCATGGATAACATGGCGTTGTATGATAAAACCATAAAACCTGATAATACTACTGCAGAGGCTGAACTGGATAAATTGGTCAAGGTTATTGACATCAATAACATGATGAAACTTTCTGTTTATTTGTATGTGTACGTCCATCCATGCTTTTGGTTCTTTAGAAAGTTTCTGTTTTGCTTTGATGAATTACACTGTTGCCAAACACTTTCAATTCTAGTAAGAGAATCTCCAGAGGTGATTTTGTTGATACTTCAGCAGCATCCGTATAGCTGTATGAAAACAATTAATACTCGAAAACTCGACGTTAGAATGTGCTGCAAATTAATAAAGATGAAATATTAAACAAAACATTTATCGTAAAAATATCTCCTACGAGAAGCAACCCTAAATGCGATCAAAGGTCAAAATAGCTAGTACACTCTGTTTTATCTTTGTAAACGTCACCGTAGAGTGAAATTTATCCTAGATTTTATATTCAGTAACAATCAGAGGCTTATTTATATTTAGAACATATCAACCCGTAGTTAAATTCTGACACATTAGAGAGTTTTATTAAGATAAATCAGATGATTACAATCAGCACAGTTTTACTTTTTTAAAATACTAATAATGTTTATTCTCAGCAGTATAATATTCCAAGTGCTACTGCATGCAGGAAGCGTAGCGTGGATAAAAATATGATTGTTTTGGCGGAAAGTTTAGTTGAACTCGAGCTCAGAGTTTAATTGATGTTCAAGCATACTATGATTAAACCCATCATCGATTTTAACTTCAATCAGGAACTCATCGAGCCGTCCAAGCATTATCAGAAAAAGGCGTACCCGTTTGAGAAAAGCTTCCTTATACTACAGAATAAATCGTGATTACTATAGCTCCGATCGCACTAACCGGTGCAGAAATTTTTCCACTTGGGCTACGGCAAATCCTTTCATGCCCATTATTTAAGGAGTCGGTGTGGCTCTGCCATTGGCGTTAAAACGGTTAGAACCTACATTACAAGCCATAACAATACCACAAAATATGCTTGTATTACTGATAACAAAAGTCTAAACAAAGTTTGATCGTGTCTTAGTGAAACTGATTTCGTCATGCAAACCCTGATTCATGAATTGAAAATCATCGCAGACTTTATTGCAGAATTATCACCAATGGCTGTGTCTAGGCATAGGAAAATATACGATCGGAGATATTTTAAATCCTGTAACAAAACGTGAATAGAAATGTTTTTGGATTTTGAAAATGAGCTCTTGCAAATGTCATCACAACCAAATTTGATTATTCATGAAATAAATTCACAAATATATTTTCAAACTGTTTTATTGATTAATATTCATATGTTTTTCTTTCCATAATATTTATGGCAATCACTGAGCAAGCAGACCCTACATTTATTGTTCGTTTACCGCCTCTGGAACTATTTTCAGATTGAGTCACAAGTTCGAAAACTTTAAGTTGATTATCCAACTTGTACCCATTGACATGATCGATCATATACCCCCACTGTGATAATCGAGATGGTGTTTACAAACAAACGCTTATTTTATTTGTGCTCCCGAAACTGATGTCATGGAATAGCCTCAATATTATGTGACAAAAACATTTTTCGATCCTTTACCATCCTCATTAGCCACGTATTACAAACCGAGTGAACTCTCCATTGCTTATTCTAATAAAATGTGTTTTTCTTAAACAACGTATCATATCGCAGGTCAGGTACTGTACTCAGTACACGTGATGAAACAAGGCAGTAATAGCTTAAACTGTAACATGGCCACAACATGTTCGTCGGGATGTTTGTTCTCGTGAAAGTCAGCAGCATCACACATAACATCGGCAAGTGATCTTTACCAAAACACCTTAAACTCCGTGGTGAGATTCAACGACAATACTTTTTTTTAACAAACCGGTTAATTCAAGTGAACCCAAATAATTCACCAACACAATGAAATGATTCCCATAGCAATCGGAAGATCCTTGTACCGGTCATAATCCAAGCAGTGCACCTTATTTTGTAATACATAAGACTAAAGTCCCTCTGGTCCATCCTACCCTTGTGAAAAACTGCGTCGATTAGTAAACCTTGATCAGCAATTAGGAAACGTTTTATGTTGATAATACTTAAGCCAAAATATACTCTTCTAGCTTGCTCACATGAGGTCTTTCAAATTCCAATAACACAGTCTTGTTGTCATTCATAATATAGCCATCAGGATAGAAGCAGAAGTCGGGAATGTCCTTCATACAAGTATCATTACCTTCTATTTTACTATCAAGAACGCACTCGGTGTATTCTCGGATCTACAGCTCTAACAAACCATCCAAACTCCATTCATCCATCTATACACATACACTTACACCTACATATATGTATCTAGAGTCCAGAATATTTATCGAAGGAATGGTAAACCTACTTGTAAGGCAGACACAAATGTCATTATAATAATCATCAATGTATCTTCTTAGTAACACGGTGCTTAATCAGTCGTGAACATTTGACATAGATTTGAATTGAATGACATAATGAAACAGGCATGTTAACGTAACGTAACTGTTAATTTAATGGTGTACCTAATGACACAGGCACGTTGAATATGACTATGTAACAATTTCAAATTAAATTTATTTACTACGCGTCGTTAGTGTCACAGTCTGATATGATGAATATGTGCTGTTCCAATTAAAAGATTTTGTCCCAAATATATCCATATGTTTGTCAATGACGATTTACATTTGCATGTGAAGCAAGACTAATTTTAAACTTTTTAACGCCTTAGACGAAAATGCCGTATAACTGAGAAAGGCTTGGTGTAGAAATTGATGAAGAGTAGTCCTTGGTCTTTAGCAATCGGAACATTTAAAAATGCAGAAACGTCCGTCAACGTTTAAGTTTGTTTCGCTGCCAAGAGGATACTATTCACGCTGCCACATTATTCTTTAAAACAAATTTTAAATTCTTTTTATCCCCATAGTTATACTATTTTCGACATATGTTTCATTATTTCATTACGAAGAAACAAATTTGGAGAAAGTTTTCCCAATTCAGGATATAGTTGTTTTGTTGCCTGTCGCATGTATTATCATCATCAGTCTCTTGACCTTGTGGTCGTTGATATACTGTGCTGCTGAACATATGACCAACTGACACACGCATATGTACATTTCCAAGACAAACTCGCCTTGATTCACGCATATGAACATTGCCAAGACAAACTCGCCTTGACACACGCATATGAACATTGCCAAGACAAACTTTCCTTGACACACGCATATGTACATTGCCAAGACAAACTCGTATTGACACACCAATATGTACATTTCCAAGACAAGCTCGCCCTGACACACGCAAGTATACATTGCCAAGATAAGCTCGCCATGACACACGCATATTTACACTGCCAACTAGTAAAATCACAAAACGCAGATTTGGAAACGCAGCAGCGGAGAAGCCCTTAAACTTGATCTTTTATAGAAATAGGCTTTGAAATTATAAAAAAATGACAGATTAAACATTGGTTATAAATTTTGATGTTTATGGTCCGTTTTAACATAATAGTGCAAGATGGATCAATGTAAATATTTCTTTGCTGCAAACGTATGATATAATGTTGAAATTCTAATATTTTAAAGGTGTACACACACACACACACACACACACACACACACACATCATCATCATCATCATCATCATCATCATCAGTTTCTTGACCTAGTGTGGCCGTTGAGGCTCTGTGCGGCTGAACATCAGACCAGTTCCATTCACTGGTCTCAATCCTGTGCCAATGTTTGTTTTTCCGGTAAACGTTTCCTGGTCCATTTTGTTCTATGCATACCTCTCCTTCTGCCACCCTGGACGCTGCTCTGCAGTATTGTTGTGGGTAGACTGTTTGCTCTAGTGACAGGGCCATACCATTTCAGCTTTCTGCTCCTGATCCCTCTTTGGTCATTATGGAACCCACTGTTTCCAGTCCCAGTCCTCTGACTTTAATCTTGTCTGAGATTTCTCTGCCACTATTTGTGAACAGCTTTGTTTTCTCAGCGCTTATCTCCATGTCAAATCTGGAGGATGTTTCATCCATGTTTGTCACTAACGTGGCAAGCTCGTCTTCACTGCCTGCCAGCTCATCAATGTTGTCTGCAAAGCTGAGGTTTGTAATGTTATGCCATCCAATGCTGAATGTCCCACGGAGATTTTCCAAGAACTTCGCTCATGATACGCTCAAAGTAGATGTTGAAAAGCGTTAGTGACAGGACACAGCCATGACATACTCCAATGGTTGTCTTAAACCAGTCTCCCACAGAACCATGAGCAATTACTGCACTGGTAGTCTTGGCGTACAGTTGCTCTTATGTTCTTGTTCAATTTTTGACCCATGCTGTACTTCTTCATTGTGGCCCTCAATGCCTTCCTCATGCCACACTCTGTCAAAAGCCTGTTTGAAATATAGGAACATAATAAATGTCTTGTTGATCTTGTGAGTACGTTTCACACAGAACCCCGAAATTGATTTTTTGTTCTGTTGTGCTTCTTCCACTCCAGAATCGTGCCTATTCTTCAGCGATTATTTCTTCTGCTTTGTACCTTCAGTCTGTTCAAGATGATGTTCAGCACCTCCTTACTAGCATATCTGATAAAAATGAAAGTTCTGTAATTGTGGCACAGATGGTTATTGCCTTTTTCGGGGAGTGTTATAACCACTGACAGGGCCCACTTTGCTGGACATTCACCTGTCTGTCTGATCTTGTCACATATTTATGTTAGTAGCTCTGTCACTGTTCCCCCCCCCCCCCCAATTCTTGATAACTTCAGCTGAGATGTTGTCTACTCCTGCTGCCTCCCCATTCTTACATGCTCTTATTGCATATCCACTTCTTCTTTGTGAATGGATAAATCATCATCATTTGTTGAGTTTGGAACTTCAAGCATCTCTGGGACTCTTGTGGACGGATGGTTGTCGAGTTCTTTACAATACTCTTTCTGCAATATCACTTGCTTCTTTGAGGCATTTCCATTTTCGTCTTGAATGGTATCGAATCTTGGTTGCTTCTGTATGGTGAGGTCTTTCACAGTTTGGAATTCCTATTGGTTGTTTTTCTGTATCAGACAGGTCTCTAATTCTGTGCACTTTTGTCCAATCTAACCTTCTTTTCCTTTCTTCAAGTTGTTTCTGATATTGTTTTTTTTCTTCTCGGTACTCCATTGCCCATGACGTGTGTCTGGTGTTTTCAGATCTCTTCGGGCATCACACAAATTCAGAATCTCTCCTGTAACCCAGAGTTGTTTCTGTTGGCGATGGAGGCCAATTATGTCCTTGTCAGCTGTTGTCATTACTGTGTTGAAAGTGTCTGTTATGACTTTAACATCAACATTCATCGCAAGGAGTGGAGCAAATATTCTTCCAATTGTTGCTTGGATGACTTGCAGATGTTAGGGTCCTTCAGTTGTTTCAATTTGAGTCTGATTTTCTTTGACTTGTTAATTTTTTTCGCTCGGTAGTTCATAATCACGAGATGCTGATCACTCCCAAGCATCTGGGAACGTTCTTGTATTTGTTCTATTGATGCGCAATCGGTAACGGCTTTGAACCAGTATGTAATTTGTCTTATCATAATGGATACTGAAACAAACTGTCGTTAGATGAGCACATCTACATTTTGTACTTACAGTTTTAATTTTAATTAAGGGGTTCCAAGATTCTACTATTGTCAAACATATGTGTAAGTAAAACCCATAAGATATATTCTTAATTAAAAGTCGTTACATTGTTTTGTACTCGTTTTACTTTGTGTTCTTTATATATTTGTATTAATTTATTTACCATATAAACAGAGCACGCCAAAGAAATGCAACATATACATTTTGGTACATACAAGATGCTTATGAAAAGTTGAGAAAATTATTTTCATTATCCATTTTGTAAGCGATATTTTCAGCCTCCAAAAATTACTTTAATACCGATAAAAGCCACCAAGCAACTTTTTCACCTACCCGTACTGGGCGAGAAAGAGACTCAAACCGATGTGAGATGACAGTGATTAGTAGAGCCGAGCTTTTTAGGACACTCGGCTAACCAGAACCTCGACTTACCGGAAGCTCGAAAGATAACGTGTAAATAAGGCTTGTTTCAGCGAACTCTTTGAATAAATAGTTGGATTTAAAGTGAAACCAGCCACTTGGGTCATATGTTCACTATTTTGCACTGCCATTTATTTATATGGTAGTGATTTAATTTATCCAGGAAAATGGAATGGTGCCACATATTCCTGTCATTTATGCGCACAGAGTGCGCTATTTAAATTGGTCGTCATATCATACCCCTAAAAAGGGGCTAATAATATGAATGTTAGACCTGGGTAAGTGGGAATAGACCCATCACGCACTCAACCTATCAAAGCGAACTCTTTAATTAAAACCATGATATACGGTTATTATTCACCAGGGAAATTGTAACCCTTTTCTATTATACCACCCATGTGATCCCGAACACTCTATTGACTTCGACACGAGAGCTCTAACTCAGTTTTGTAATCGTTTATGTCGCCCCCTCCACCCTTTCGCGGTCCTCAACACCCTACTGATGTAGACATGAGTTCTAACTCAAAATGTTGAGATGTTAAGCAAACATTATCGTGCGATAATTCCACGTTTACCGTTTGGTCAATGACTAACGCATGTCAATGCAACCGCATATATTGTGTAATTGTCTTGTGCAACGAATGGGGCTCAAACCTGTATCAGAGGGTTAGCATACGCTCGAGCTATGTCGTTTAGTTATTTACGAACAGCGGATTAGTTGCTAGTAGTGTTAGAGAGAGAGAGAGAGAGAGAGAGAGAGAGAGAGAGAGAGAGAGAGAGATACATATTACATTATCCACAAATGAAGCATGAGTAGAGAAAAATCCCAACGTAAATTGTTTTCATATAGGAATTTATATCACCATGAAGGAAAGGCATCGATGTCAACGGAGTGACTAATTTAACATCATTAACTTTTTCTGTCGCTTTGCACGCTATTTTCCAAGACTGGCGTTATATTTTCCATTACAAATTTGATTTTGACTTTGGAATTGAATAAGCCGGTCCTAAAGGAAAGATAAAGGCTGAAATAGTCCCACATACCGTAATCAAATTTGACATAATGATTCAGTGTGATGCCAGTAATCCAAACGAGCTCTTTGGTAGCCACGAATCTGTTTTTATTCGTTCTGTTTCAAATTATTATTCAATACCATTTTAATGATTAACCGATACATGATACGTTTTTATTTCTCTCTAATGCAATCACATCATACAGTCCGCGATATCCATGAATAATTACTATTCTAAAACGTAAATTTTGGACCGGTAACAACAATATTTCTTGTTGATTAACACGGCTCTTTAATGTTACAATAACAGATCGCATACTAAATACAACCTTTAAATCAATCTTTAAGTAGAGTTGTAATAGTTTCTTTTATTTTTATACTTAAATTAAGTTCTTTGTTTTTATCCCTGTCATTACGTATCGTATTATCTAATCATTATGGTCGTCATTAACATCCGAATTATGTTATCGCAACGACTGTGATCAATACCTTCGTTGTTTAATCTTCGTCTTAAAATAACATTCAGCGTATGAGAGAGAGAGAGAGAGACAGAGAGAGAGAGAGAGAGAGAGAGAAAGAGAGAAAGAGAGATCGAGAGAGATCCGGAAAGAAAGACTATTTCCTCATTCCTTACATTGATTGTGGACAGGGCATTGATGAAAAACCTATAAGTTGTGCTACATAACTCATAAGAAAGTATATGATATCATTTGTTTTATGAGTATGATAATCAGTCGAAACCTTTCTCAAGGACATGGTTTGCTTTTTCCCGATCAATTGTGTCAAAATAGTCAGTCGAAACTTTTTTCATGGACGTGGTGTGTTTATCCGAATAAATTGTGTCAAAAGAGTTATTAATTGGATTTAAGCGACATAGAATCAAGACAACTTCATCAATACGATACACGTGAAAGTTGAAATATATGCTAGAAATCTTCAAGCCACAAAATCCTACATTTAATCCTAAACTCATTGTATCACTCTCTACACTGTAAATTCAATACTTGATTCACAACAGAACCAAATATGGATGAAATAACTTATTTAAATTACGTCTTCTACCAGGTAAGTTAAGATTGAAAGCCAGCTCTAATAATTGCAACTCGGAGAAGAATACTTGGGGTAAAATCATTATATAAATCACACAAGTCAAACTTAACTCATCGCGGAAAATCTTCGCTTTGTTAAAACAAGCTGATATTGATTTTTTCATGCATATGCATATATAAATACATAACAATTGAAAAAAAAAAACTTTCCGAAGTTTTAGAGCTAGTGTAAGTTTTTCTCAAGGGTAAATTAAAAATGCATTCGATGACACACACACACACACACACACACACACACACACACACGTATAATAGTAGACATTTTCTTCCAGAGAAATTAAAACTAAGAAAGATAAAGAATAAGTTTAAACTAAAAGGAGAGAAAAAAATGTAGAGAAATACCTACGTGCTATAGGAAGAGATCTGCCTTGTAAGAATAATGCAAACAAGATTATCTGAAATATTTTTTCCCTACACTCCACAGTATATTGCGTGTGAATATACATTTTGAAAAGATTCATTTTGTCCCCTACTAAATCTCGAACCTGGTCTGTAGGTCACGGCACAATTTGCCTTACCTACACGCAACAACCACAATACTTTCAGACTAAGGGGGTAACATTGAGCAAAAATAAAAATTTATCTTGTTTAGTTTCCTACTGAGCACAACTGTGTCAACTTTCAGCTCAGTAATTATAGTAAAGGACTGAAAAGTGATTTGCGAGATTCAATATACCAGTACGCTAAAACGCGTTGCTATGTAGCTATTGTTAAATGTAGAAGTTAGGTCCTTATTAGGGACAATTTTACGCCGCAATTCCATTTCGCAAAGTTTTTAATAATGTCTGATATTTATTGGACTGTTTGCTACATGCCTCAATATTCACGACGCCAAGAGATTTTCATATATATATATATATATATATATATATATATATATATATATATATATATATTAGTGATGCATACAATATATGGCTTGTAATCGAAGTTTCAAATGATTTTATATTACTTAAGTTTGCCCATTGCAGTTAATATATTCTATATTACATCATTATTCATCTTTAGGATAAAGCATGATATGGGACGCTCATCAAAAAAGAGAATAGAGTTAACATTTTTTAAGCGTTTTTGTCAATACCATATTTGACTAGAAGTTCATTTGTTTACACATTGTCAGGTTTTGATAGAATTATCGGGTCTTCTGATAATTCGAAATAATTCGAATTATCTTCCAAACGTCGAAATATCTTCTAAAATAAATATCGAAGACACATTTAAGTCTGCTCTTTCATCTTTATTATCTGAATATAACATGTCAGCAGTTGTTTATACAGTCTTCATTTGAGCCCTATGTCCTACCATAACATAAGCCTGTTGCTCTGGAGTCCCGAGTGGCCGAATATTTTAAGGCAATTGCCCTTACAGACCACGCACACAACTTACCGATGGCCGCATGAGTTCGAATCTGAATTCGACCAACGTTGATATGCAACAAAGCTTCCGAATAACATTGATTGAGTCAGTGGTTCCTTCTGGGTGCTTTGGAATCTTTTTCCAATACTTATACTGACTCATTATATATATATATATATATATATATATATATATATATATATATATATATATATATATTGATGATTCAAGACCTTAAACCAAGAAAAAAAAAATAACGTAGAATAATGCTTCTGATAATATTTGCCTTGATCTTATTTTACTAGTGTCTCGTTAAGGCGATATGTTTCCTTACAACACAAAAGGGATGAAACGATAGGTTGTATAGGTCCAACTTTACACAGTTGTGCCCGTAAAAGCATCAGTATACTTACAAAATCTTTGAACCCATTTTGGTGCTCTTTCGCTGACAACTGTCTCACACATCCAGTTCTTTACGTGACAATTTTGTCACATAATACATTCTCAGCAATGGGTAAATGGATGGCCAACACATTATCTAAGCCTCCATTTGTGATGCAGTGTTTCCTGTCTGACTGGTTTTGGCTTTTAATAACAAGAATGAAAACATTAAAACCAATTATGTGTCAAAACACAGAAAGAAATACACTTTTCAGCATTGTTCAAATACATATTGGCAAAGGCTTTTAATGGAGAAACGTTTTCTACTTACCCCATGTATACAAATAAGAAAACCCCATTTATCTTCTTTTTGGCAACTATCAACATATTGCTAATGAAATTGTTTATCTGATTAATCCCATCATTGAAGAACCTTTGACTAAATACCGTGTCTTTTACAGGTAAATAAATATGTATGTATGTAAACTTGCGCACACATTTCTCAGCCGTAGAACTCAACCCTTCATCAATGACATTATATTCATTGTTGCGCAGATATTCTAGTGAATGAATGTATAGCTAGCTACATGCCTGTAAGAGTACACTAGAAGTTAATACCCCGGCCAACGAGACATATCGTAATCAAGATTAATTGTAATACCCATACACAGTCTTTACTACGTTAGACCAAAAACCACAAGAACAAGAAGATAAACGTTTATTGAGGCAATCAGTGTTTAGTAATTTAGATGAGATATGATGGGGTTTATTTATAACCATTTTTATACCAGTACACATTTGCATTTGACAACTGAGGCAACAACCATCCCAGTTCGCTGTAGGAAAAGACAGTGAAACATGTATCCAGGGAAGGGAAGTCTTTGATATTCGCAGCAGTGATAGGAAAGTGACAAACATAAAGAGCACTCTTTTGTTCCCCCACAAAACTTAAACTAACAAATTAATTATCAATAAAGTAGCAGTAGTTATGAAAGATAATGAATCAGATGCTATAAATACATCAAACACATATTTAATATCTGATCATCATGTGATAACAGGTGGCCAACGGAACAATCATTAAAACTGGAAAAGCAAATTTAAATTCTTTACACAGTTTGTTTAGCCCCTTAGCATAGATTCTATCTAAATCCAATACTTAATTTGTTTTTATTTATTTATCATTGAAGTTAATAAATTAATTTCTTCAATTGAAGATCCGTTGGTTCTTTAGTTCTAGCAATATGTTCTGAATCTGTTTTTATCAATGGCATTATAGAGAGATTTGGCAAAAGTGAGTGTCTTGAATCTGAATGCATTTGACAAAGAAAATAAACACTTATTTTCCCGGATGTTAGATGAGTACATGTATCAGATTTCCAAATTATATATATTCCTCATCGCAACGATTAATAACTCTACCAATTTCCATTCTTTTTTGACTAATATTGCATACAGTTGTCCTGCCCTTATAAAACATTAAATACTATTTTTGCTGTTAGAGATGAAACGATTATTGTTTGCTATTTCTGGCACGTTAGAGACTATTATGTTAGATCAGACATGACCACCAAAAAAAAAACGGGCATTACATTCATATGCTGATTGCCAATTCTTCTTACGTCTTAGTTATGATAAACGTTTATCTTCTTGTTCTTGTGGTTTTTGGTCTAACGTAGTAAAGACTGTGTATGGGTATTACAATTAATCTTGATTACGATATGTCTCGTTGGCCGGGGTATTAACTTCTAGTGTACTCTTACAGGCATGTATTTTAAGTGATCTCACTTAAAATACAGATTTTTGTTTCGTTTACATAAATGATGACAAAGATCTTTCCGAGCAATTCGAAGAATGATGTTTGTGATCCGGTTACTTACAAACCTATTAATCTCATGTCAGATTAACGACAATGGTCATCAGTTAAGACATTGCTAATACATAACTTACTAAGTACACAATGTTTTTGTTTCTTCTCGAATATCTACCGCATTGGTTAGGGTAACTTGCTGAATCAGATATCATTGTAAACAAAATATATTAGGTAATCCTTCCTCAATAATCACTGTGTTTTAGGTTTTGTATATAAATACGTTTAATTATAATGTATTCGTTTTTTGCAAAGTCACAGTATCGAGACTTTTGCAAACTACTGCATGGTGAATAAAGTATGCTATTTAAGAAGCTTCTGTTAGCTGCCAAATCAATAGTGTTCTTTCCCTGCGACGTAAGCATTCAAAAAACACTTCATTTGCTTACGTTTCGATAATATAATCAGCTTTATATCCTAAGCGGTTGTAAAGCATTGTATTCAAATTGATTAAATTGCGTTATCCCCAGATCTCACATCTTTATAAAGAACGATACGATGGACATACGCATGTTGGTATATTTAAGTCTATTGTCATTCAGAATTAAGTTTCCTAAACCTTTCTGCTAGTTTTCGTTGCATTAATATATCCTGATCTTTTCTTTCTGATATGTTAATTACTGTTAGCGCTCTTTATTTGATTATCCCTAACAGACTCTGATGATCAGAAATCTTTGAATGTATAAACATGTTATCGTTATGTCTCTCCAAACATCTTCCATCTGAGCACAAAAGCGATATTAGCAACTACATTAGCATTAATATCGAACGATAGGATATAACTATCAGGAACAACAATGTCAGTAGGCTCAAATCCATGGTATTGCAACATGATGTATGTGATAAGGCTTTAATGCTACTGATAATGGGTACAACATCTCTTTGCAGCTTTGATAAAGTGTTATTATTATATTTTATTCTATTTTCCAGTTTTATTACATCACATTTAAAATAACAAATTAAGCTTGTTATCTCTTGTTCAGTTTTTTTGGTGTCATTTATTAAGTCTTTCTTGAACTGTTTCTATATCTGACGAAATTCCCATAAAAATATCTTCTCTGGGTCTGACCATTGCAATACAAACGTCATTGAGGGGCGTATATTCTCTTAAAGTTGATGGGTTTGATGAGACGGCAGAGAAGTTATGTGGGCTAATTTAACTAAAGCAATAATTTTTTTCTGGATGAGTATTTAATACATGCGTTTCCTTCAGCTCCCTGCGTTGGAGTAACTAAAGATGCATATCCCTTTCAAAATATGTACATTAGTTGTAGCGCATGCTTAAACCATTGTGATTACCATTGCCGATACAAACATTTATGACAATCAGCCTTATAAAATAGATCTTTCATTATTTATATATTTTTAGTTTGAAAGTATTGTCTGTGAACCGCCGATTACATGGGTGACATAAAACTAATTATAAACATCGATTTAAATTTGGACTTTACTTACAGCTGCGTGCTTAATTAATTATACAAGGTCTAGATGACGAAACCTACGCTACATATGATTTTTTACGCAGCTTGATTGTGTTTGTATAAAATCATACAGTTATGTTCTCTAGCAAACGCGTATCTTCGCTAGTGTTACAGAAATCATATTGATCTAGAATGTTGGTTGTCGTGTGCAAAGTTTGTCTTCCTCCAAATGTCCTTCTAAACATTATATGGCAGCAAGAGCTAACTTTCAGAACACATTCTGTAAATCGAATGAAGGATAAGCCGAATACTCCCTCCCCTCTCAATCTGCGAATCAAATAACGAACTAGAGTACAAAATTGCATCAGTTAAATATAGTGTAACATTATCATGTTCCTGATGCGTCAAAAAAGACTTTTAATGGAATATAAAGAATATCCTTATGCTCGTATTGACAACTAAAATAAAACTAAATAGACAATATCTGTATAATAAGGCGTAGACTTTCAAATATATTTATTACGTTTTCGTAAGCAAATTGTTTATGCAACATTTACTTGTTTACCATTTTTTCTTGCCGCTAAACATATTCCGAATGTTGAAAAAGATAGATAATGATATCTCATCAGATGCCTTTCTTTGAGTAACATTTTATTTTGAGACTTGAATAGATTGTTCTTGTGGTAATTTAACTTTTTATACCGTAATGACCAAACGGTGACATCATCTTTTATAGGATTCGAAACAAGATTTTGCCGTAAGAAAATCTACTCTCTAGAAAAGGTAATGATAAAGGCCATCTCTATAAATAGGATGCTATTATTGTAATGTACGCATCATTATTTTACTGAGTAACTCATTTATATTATCTTACACGGTAGTTATAAGCCCGAGGTGAAAACATATTTCAAACTACATCTGACATGCCAGGCTTCCGTGGTATTTCAATATAGATGGAAAATAAGAGCACACAACAGTTTTAAGTTTCAGTGCTGACGTTGACGTTGACGTTGACATCTTTAAGTTTCAGAAAAACAAAATTGAAAATTTTGTTTAAAATACGTTATTACAAGTTGGCAAACATTTGAAACATAGTGGAATTATTGTCAATGTACTTGCTACCCGATTTTATGTATAGACAATACCAGGAAAAAAAGACAACATTGTCCCTTTTTAGAGAAGATGTCACAGGGTAAGGAATTGGATTTGGCTGTCTGGTAAGGATGTTGACACATTCCTGATTATAAAGCTATCCATTTAATTGTAAGATAAAAACAGAAGAACAACTTCATTTAGTTGTATTGTTTTCATCTAATGTCTTAAATTCAATTTGTACAAATATTCCGCATCAATCTTTAGACATTACAATGATAAATGTTGGAGGCTTGAAATGTTTGAGTGGATTATGAGATTGTGGATATCAGTGGTGTTGGCGTATTTACAAACTTATATTATAAGAGAATATCTATCGGTTGACAAAGAGGTACCCAAGTCTTCCAGCTATCTATTTACACATCTCTGTTAATAACTGTTTTCGATATTTGCTTACGAAAACAGACATTTATCTATGTATTTGCCTAATATATATTACAATTTAAATTGTTCGGTGTAAGTGGCAGTACTTGATGTATGTGCATCATGCCTTATTCAAATTAACATGATTATATTCGTAGAAAGCTACATGCTAAATTTAGTATTCCAAGTGAAACATTAAATCATAGTCGGTAACAGTTAATCATGTTTGGTGTTCGTGAAATCATAAGCATTAATGAATCCCCATGATAGGTGGCCTGCAATGCGCAGGCAATAATGCATACACATGTTAGGTGTCCGGAAAATTATATATATATATCTAATGATCGATGGCCTGTAAATCATAGACATTAAGATACGCTCATGTTCGGTGTCAGGAATATTATAGACATTAATGGAAACTCATGTTCAGTGTCTGAGAAATCATAGACATTATTGAATACTCAAGGTCGGTGTCCTGTAAACCATATCCATGGATACTCATGATCGTTGACTCGTTTGTTGTATGGGATCTATCTAATCATCTAGCAATCTGTTCTAACTCTGTTCCAAACCGGAACTTCAAAGACTTTCCGTTAATGTTCCGTTATCATGCACGGAACTATTATAATGTAGAAATAAATTGCAAAAGAGTGCATCAAGGAAGTATAAGATCGCATGAATCCACTAAGCCCAATAAAGTGTTTCAATCATAATCATTTAATGAAAACCTTAGCAGAGGCGGCGTGTCTGTTATTGAGCTTTCCTACATAAAAATAATGATCCTTATAATGCAGATTGGATATTATTCATGATATTATTCGTGACTCTTGGCTGCAGAGCGGTCTCTTATATCGCTAAATCTATATAGTTGTCACGACACACACAAGTCAAGAAGGAAATATGACATTTTAAACTTGTTACTTTATCTTCTTTCCAATACACGAGTATCAACTCTGTTTCTGCCTGTGTATCTGTCTGTCTCTGTAAATCGGAGGAAGTCATGTTGTGAAATACATTATCGTAAAGTATAATGTAACACGGCCCAAAGTAGAAAAAGCTGTTGCTATTTTCAACGAAAATATGTTCCTCTTTGTAACATTTTGACCATGTTTTAACGCACCAAATAAGCAACTATTATCGTATAATGGAAAAGTATTTCTGCAACTAATGACATTTACTGACAATTATCCTGTTAAAATATCATTGTCGTTCAATTTAGATTAGGGATAGGTCAAACAAAAAATGGGTATGATCATCAGCCATATCTTTCCACTGATTTTAGATTTATAAACATAACAGACGTGTTATATATCCATGTTATATTGTATTTTAATTGGTTAAATATAGTTTGAATAACACACAGTGCATTCTTCCCTGACCCTTTGTTTGGGCCCCTCTTCGTCTGCAGTTGTTCTGCCAGACATGAAATCAGTTACTAAACTTAGATATGTTGTCATGTTGAACCAATCAGATGACTGTGTTAAAGCACGTGATCTAACATTTGTTAGCTGGTTTGCGGCAGTGATACAGTAGCATGGATACCATCAGAGATGTTTGCTTTTCAGTGTTCATGCTGCACGTAAATTATTTGCGAAAAGAACCATCCAGCTCCCCTCCATCCACCATGTCATTCATTTGGAGCATTTATTGCATAGCATACTGTTACAGTTCCGTTATCGGGCACTTTGCCCATGTTCATGTATTCAAAACTTTGCTTGAAACAAAATTGTCTCTCCTTTATATAATCAACGTTTAGGCCATATACTTAATACACGCTTCCCATGGCCAAGTATGGGGTATTGGCTCATCATGGTACCATGGCAATCCGCAGGATCAGATTTGTCGAGTTTCTGTCACCAGATCACTATATACCTCTTTCTGAGGCATTCCTATGCAGCAAGAAATTCAGTTAGCTCATGCTTGTTACCATGGCAGTCCTCGGGATCTGACTTATCGAGTTTCGGTTATGTGTCCCCATACACCATGTATCAGACATTTCGGCTCCACATACAGGTGTCGGACACTCTGCACAACCCCACAAACTCCCCAGAGTCTCTTACTTATATATATATATATATATATATATATATATATATATATATATATATATATATATATATATGTATATATATATATATATATATATATATATATATATATATATATATATATATATATGTATATATATATATATGTATATATATATATATATATATATATATATATATATATATATATATATATATATATATATATATATATATATATATATATATATATATATATGTATATATATATATATATATATATATATATATATATATATATATATATACACACACACACACACACACACACACACACACATCATAGCAGCTTCCTACAGTGCACGTATGAAGTATAGGCTGATGTTTGTTGTCCTGCCATCCTCAGAATCAGTCTTGTCGAGTTTCGGTTATCAGGGTCCCTATCTACCTCGTATCAGCCCTTTAGGCTCCATATACAGATGTTGGACACACTTCAGAACCCTAGAAACTCCCACAAGTCTCTCTTCCTGAGGCATTCTTATACAACAAGAAATTCTGAGCTGGGCCAGGGCAGTGTACTGTGACAGGATTTCCCCCCGTTATGCCATCATTATCGTTCACTTTTGATTAGGGATAGTTGAAACAAAAAAATGAGGACGAACATCAGCAAAATATTTCCACACATTTTACATTTATCACCATAACAGACTTGTTTTATATCCATGTTATACTAACTAAATACGTCTGGTAATTTATATATCCTTGTTGTACTGTCTACATAGTAGTGGTAATTTATATATCTGTGTTATACTGACTAAATACCTGTGGTAATGTATATATCCATGTTATATATATATATATATATATATATATATATATATATATATATATATATATATATATATATATATATATATATAATCAGTACAACATGGATGTATTCATAAATAAATAAGTATATATATATATATATATATATGTCCATGTTGTACTGACGAAATACTTGTAATTTGTATATCCATGTTGTACGACTAAATATCCTGTGATACTGTATATATCCATGTTGTACGACTAAATACCTGGGGTAATTTATATATCCATGTTGTACTGATAAAATACTTATGGTAATGTATATATGTATTTTGTAGTGACTGAATATGGGGTATTATCTTTAAGAGTATATTTTGTGCAAAACGTCAGCTCGAGATATAAAAGTAGTGTAAAATAAATTAGACAATATTTAGTTTATATTGTACTCTATTTACCTCAGTAGATAATGCGAGTAAAATACTAGTATATTACGCAGACGTAAAATAGATAATGCGAGTAAAATACTAGTATATTACGCAGACGTAAAATAGATAATGCGAGTAAAATACTAGTATATTACGCAGACGTAAAATACTAGTATATTACGCTGACCGTTTATGCCATGTTCAACGTAGAAAAAATAGCATGAAATTATAAGTACTTCTCAATTTGGAAATGTACTTGTGTTTAGTATATAGCAATATTCTCAAAATTGTCGAAACATCTTAGATGTAATGTTTCCATAATCTCGCACTTGTCTGTTATTATTGAATGTATCAAACGTGTCGGCAATAGTATATGTTTGTAGTCAATTAGAATTCGCATACATACGGTTTTACTGTTTGATAGCGACACATCAATTTTTTTTTTTTTTTTCTTTTTTAAAAACTTATTAAAAAATATTGTAATGTTGAATAACAAGCCAATTTTACCATCGATGGTGACAGTGTGCGAAACTGTATCACTTAGTTTAATGTCATTGAACATGTAAACAAATGAAATGACTTATATGCCGCATTGGTTAAGAGTATGTCTCCATGATATGATTTTCGGTTGATAGTACCACTGTCGGTACCGTAATAATAATAATAATAATAATAATAATACTAATATTATTATTATTAATGATAATACAAATAATAAAAAAAATTAATACTACTACTACTAATAACAATAACAACAATACTACTACTACTACTACTACTACTACTACTACTACTATATCTAACATCCATTTGACATTCAGGTGTTTATTTTTTTTATCAGGGTTAGAAATGAACTTGATCTGAATTGCTTATTTAAATGGATTTATTTAGCTTATTGATGTGCCCTCCATCACACGGAGGAAACTAATATCTAATACGTTGTCGTATATTGTTTATTTGTGCATGACCTCTGCAACAACTCATTTACATTCGATAGTATGTATGTATGTATGTATGTATGTATGTATGTATGTATGTATGTATGTATGTATGTATGTATGTATGTATGTATGTATGTATGTGTGTGTGTGTGTTTGTATGTATGTATGTATGTATGTATGTATGTATGTATGTATGTATGTATGTATGTATGTATTTTTGTATGCACACATGTATATATAAATGGAGGAATGGACAATGTAAACCGCCTCTATATCCCACTCAGTACTAAATATTTAGTTACTACATGGCATCTATCCACTAACATCCTTCCAAGAGGGTTGAGTAGAGGGTAATCTTTGCTCTCTTAAAAGGTGGTCACTTCTCCTGTATTGGAACGTAAAATTGCAAATATACTTTGTATTTAATATGAAGCCATTTATTTTATAATATTGCACAAAGCATAAATACCAATCATGATCTATAATGAAATCACTTGTCTCTATAAAACAGTTAGTATTACAGAATGTGTTCATCAATGGATGATATTCAAGGAAACAGAAGAGACTTGTATTGCCAATTGATGAGAGCAATGTCCATTTTACATGAGAATAAGTCCTACGAATTCCGTTTTTTAAACGAGAATCAAGTATTAAAGATACTTTATTTATTAATGCGGCATGTTTTACAATTATCTAATTTGAAACGTAGATAGAAGAAACATTTTTCAGGTAGAATTTAAAAATTCCATTTATCGTGTAGGCTGAACCTGTAACGTAAAATCAATATCTATACTATTCAACTGCTTCGAACGGATTGCTGTAAATGAATAAAATGTTCTTATAGATATGGCAGTTTCCTTGAATAATCTTTTGTGTAGTTCAAAGTAGGCGTTAAAGTACTTTTGTCGGGCACTTAAATATACAAATCAGAAATGCCTAAGTATTGCTTCCAGGGTTTCAATAGGTTGGTTTAACACATTTCGTAGTCACATACTCTGTGGGTGAATGCAGAAATATTGACCTTAGATGAGTTGGCGAAAACTAATATATAATAAATATAAATCCAGTTTAGAATTTAATGCATTTTTAACGACTTGTATGTCTTGCCAAATACTAATGTATGTAACACCATTGGCTTTATGTAAGGCTGTGACACAACTGACAGCTTTTGTCACACATAAAAGTACATTATGATTAAAATGTTGTGCAATAACGGCCATATATAATATTGGCATCTCTTACATGGACCACATCACAAATGAAGAAGTGCGTAGCACCATCAGGCACACATTAGTCGTTATGAAGATCTCCTCACCACTGTCAAAATGAGAAAGCTGAAATGGTATGGCCATGTTACTAGATCCAACAGTCTATCCGAAAACAGTACTACAGGGCAGCGTCCCTGGTGGCAGAAGTAGAAGTAGACAGAGTAATATGGACTGACAACATCACAGAATGAACCAGGAAAAGTTTTGCAGAGACACATATATTGCCAAATGATCGAGGCAGGTGGAGGAAACTGGTTTGATGTTCAGCCGCACAGTGTCTCAACGAACACGCTAGGTCAAGAGACTGATGATGATGATGATGATATATACAAACACGCTATGGAAGACAGATGTAAGCCTGTATATTTGGTGGACGTGGCGATTTTTCTTTCACAAGTTACATGATGTCATTTAATAGTTATACATACAGTATGTACTTTGTATTAATGATATTCGACGAGATGTATAAATGTTGTATTTGAACGAAATGAACTTGCCGAAGTTTCTTTTAATGAACTATTTATAAATTAACTATTTATACAACGAGTGGTATATCAATGATATAGCGTACACACTATTCATATATATTATTTATATCACATATTCTTATCCATATTTGCAATTTAAAGGAGTTAAACTATGCTCTGGTGCAACTGTGCATTGACCGAGAATTAACTCCTCACATCCCAACGAGTGTGTCCCCTACAAAATATAAGTTTTTCGTTGTTTTTCTGAAGTAAGTAGAATCCTACAAACACGTTAGTTATACGTGGAATAGAAACTAAGTGAAATGATAACCAGCAGGAGGTAACTAAAACATTATAATATAATGTTTCATCTAAGTAATTAATCGGCGATAATTAACATTATTAATGACCATACAATTTTTTAAAAATATATTTCTCTCTGTCTGTCTCTCATTTTGTTTTGTAATGATTTCACAAGTTTGCCATCATTTTAATGTCAAGAGATACCGTCGTATGACACAAGCGTAAATCCCCAACGCTCGTATGTTCAAGGAATTTATTTTGTTCCTATGATAGTACACAGAAGTGAGTAGGTTGTGGACGCCGTTTGGATATTTTCATAATTCATTAAAAATAATTTATTTTCAGAACATCATAATAGGTTTAAGAAACAACGACAACATTAAAGCATTAAATACGTTATAGTACGTGCGCTTTGTAACCAAAAAATGTAAACTAACGTGTCGATATGCTATTGCAAATATATTTTTTTAATATTATGAACACTACACTCCATATGAAAGTGTAAACATACTGTTAAGACAAACCATAGTTTTGTAGGTTACTTGGTGCAAGTTTAGTTTTAATGTTTCAATCCAACCCAAATTGTTTCTCTCTCTCTCTCTCTCTCTCTCTCTCTCTCTCTCTCTCTCTCTCTCTCTCTCTCAACTCATGTTTCTGCGTATGTTGCCCATTATGCATAATAAGTAAAAGGGGAACGAAACAAATACATAATTCTGATGAAATTGTGTATCGTATAAAATTAATTTAGAAAACGGGGACTATTAATTCTTTCTTTTGTTTTTCGCAGTTGAAAGAATGGTTATAATGTGTTTTGTTTAATGTATGTGTTATGATTATATATATACACACACACATAATTTTACACACACACACACACACACACATATTTATTAAACTTATGAGAAACTTGGAACTTATTCTTTTGTTGCAAACGATACTCTACTTTCAGAAATAGAAGCTTTCCCGCTTCGAATACGAAATCTGAAACTAAAGTTGGCATATGTCAATATTATTCTGAATTGCATATCCTTTTAGACGTGAATAAAATAAAAACTATTGGAGACCTAAGCTATACTACTGAATATATATAAAATGCACTAGATCATCTGATTTCCACTTTCAGGGACAAGTGGCAGTTGCAATCTTTTATGTAGTTATATACATTCGTATCGCTGACATCTTTATTATACGTTATAGTTGTAAAGATAGTGATTTGTCTGTCATTCTCCCTCCTGAAAATTAATTCAGTTTATTCAAGTCACGTGGTACGTTGTGAGCTATAAAGCTAATATATGCATCCCAAACGCATTTTTCCCTATACGTTCACTGATCTTAAGATGTTTATGTGCTATTGACAACAAGAATCATATGCACTCTTGCCGTAACACTGATACATATGGTCTGATTGTTACTCTCTGTGGGAGCTTGTTTCTGTGTAACGAGAAAGATTGATAACCAAGAAGTTTTGTATAATTTAAAATATTAATTTAGTTTAAAATAATAAAATGCGTAAGAATTAAAAGTGTTTTACATATTTTGTTGAGTTCCTAATAATTCAAAACTGACTATCAATTCAATTAGTTCCATTTAATTCTAATACCATCCGAATGTATTCCGAATGAGAACTGTAATATCGCGATTTACCACCACTACATAGGAATAATTGTTTCTAACCCAAACGAGATATAAATGAATTCAATAAAGCTATACATCTAAATGTCTTTGAAATGTTGTTTACCAATTAGAAACTAGGTCAGTCTCACCTTTAAACAACACTAATATCCTTTTCGGATCACGTACTATTTGTTTGATCTGTTTTAGTACATCGACCATTGAATTTGACGAATAATATGGTACCACACACATTACACGACTCTTCTCTAAAGGTGCTAACTGCAATGGTAGTTTGTTAACACTATAAATTACATAAACTAAATGACCGTTACTTCAATAACTATTATGAAAATAGTATACATAATATATATATATATATATATATATATATATATATATATATATATATATATATATATATATATATATATAACTGTTAAGAACGGACCAGTGTCAGTGTGAATTGGGAAACGGCAAATTAAAAAGGTCGTTTTTAACATTTCACAGTCAGGTTATGACAATGAATGAGTGTTCTGATTAAAGGTAAAAAAATGATTCATTTTTTTGTCGTGAATCTCGAATAATTACATGGACCTATCAAGGTCTGGTTGAATAATGCGCATGAGGTAATGTTTCTTTTGAACATTTTGAGTACATAATTTATATAAGGTATGATCTTAGACGGTTTCTAATAAAATGCGTGAATATGTCTTTAATGTCACAAATGTGAGATGTTCGCTTTTTTTTTTATGTCTATGTTATGTCATTCTATTTCGCTTCATTCTTCGTTTAACCTATGTTAAATGCTTCACGTATAACATATATCAGTACAAGAATTGTACTTTTAGAAATTAATGACTGTCTTGTTTAGCATCCAATATCTTACCATTTTTACATTTAACTGAGTTTCCGTTTTTATATTAGCATAGTCAATAGTGTGTCATCCACCGAATTTTTTGCCATTATAACTTTCTGGAGCTAATTTAAAAGTTTGAATCTTAAGGCATAAGGTAACCGTAGCAGTAAGTATTATATATTTAACTTTCCCTTATTACAAACAGCGAATATGTCTAACGTCGTAGAACAAAAAGAATGCGGCGACACACTTGAGATGCTTTTTGATCAATCAAAGTTAACAAGCGAAAGAGAGATTTGCATTAAATAGAACTAGACTAACCATGATTTGTAATCATGTGAATATGACAATAGTAATGTTTTGAATATGATTAGCAATACAATTATATGAAAAGTTATTGTTATAAGTAGGATAAGTGCTTGATGTTTTGTGAAAATTTATGACCACAACAGAATATTTTGAGTTATTTTGTTCAGAATGATTGTCGCGTGAACATTGTTTGCTGTCATAATTTCTTTACTCAGTTCATCGTCCTATGGAACTAATAAACCTAATGTCTTTCCAGCAAAAGGTTTGATTTTATTATGTTGAGAATGAAACAATCGTACCAATTCTATTTATGGAAGAGAAGGACGCAAATGAAGTCTCAAAATTACTGTAAGGCAATTCAAGTGTATGCAAGAGCTGTCAGACGGTTTATTTATAGTTACCAAACGCATACACCCCATTGACAAATACTTGATTAATTTTTCATTTTATCTATATGTGGATGAATTGCAATAGGAATGATTTAGCATTCGTCGATACGTCTATAGAGTGAGTGTATGTCACTACCACGTTTTGGATATTTTGAGGGCGAAATCCTTCGCAGTTTGAGAAAAGATCAAATATTTATTAACAATATGCTTCTTCATAAGTGTTCAATGCATATTTAGAATGGACATATTGGTCATTATCGTCTTGAGGCAATTATTAGAGAGTCTCGTTGAGCAAAGGTGAAAAGACGTGGATTTGCTAATGACTAGTTACAGACACTTTGCAAAATGAATATACTGGTTTTGTGTGGAGGGATTAAAACGATCATATCAAACTTTCGAAATAATTCAATCGCACTAAATGTTTTACCAGAACCTCCTGGCCCATTCAGATAAATTGTTTTATGTCTATCACATGATCATGCACTGACGGTGCAGTTGATAATGTTAATGTTTGATTATTTGTTGTGATATATTTTCTTAATTTCAACGTCGGCGAATTCAGAATAATTAAGTATATTTTCTTGCTTTATTCTCCATTCAACCCAAAGATGCATAAGTACCAACATGCAATTTTCCCAAGAATTCTGAATATTTTTTTTAAACAGAATGAATCCATAGCGTCTTAACAGGATATTTGTTTTACATTGCTGATAAATGTATCTAAACATACTTTTGCATTGAAAATGTTTAATGCATATATTGATGTGACTCGCCATCAGTTAAATTCACAATTAGACCTAATTTAGTTCCGTCAGACAGGTTAGCAGTAAATTGACTTCGTTTTATCAGCAATTATAAAATCAAGTTCACCATCATCTATAATCAGTGTATTACAATGTTTTGTATGATAATATTATCCACCTTGGGTAAATTTACCGATTATTCGTTTGCCGAGATCTTTTGTGGTTTTATGTTTCAATCGCTTGTATCAAGATTTTCAACATCGGAATATTCATTTTGCTGTGCTAACCAAACTTATTTCTACGGAAGATATTTGATATAATTGCTTCACTTATTCCATGAAATATTGGTATTTTTGCGTCAATCATATATCGCAATAATACAATCGATACTCACCTCTTTTTTTTAAAGGTGTCTACTAAACTAAACATAAAAAAATGGATTAAGATTTCTCTCAAACTCAAACGACTCCATTCAGGACAATTCAGTCATGTCAAAGTTTGGTAAAGGTCATTCTATCGCTCTGGTCATCTTGTGTTTGGACGTCCTAATCTCTTATAATATTCAATATACCTCCGTTCCAAGAAAACGAATGGGATAACACGCAACCATATGAACAGAAATATCACTTTCATGATCGTATTTAGTCTCCGTTTTTAATACAACTTAATTGTACATCTTTAAGAATATTGAATTGTTTTGGCTTCTATGAATATTTCTCTCGTGCAGAGTGAACATCAACTGATGGAACAGGAAAACAAGTACTTCGCAAATTGTTCAGCATCAAGCGTATTTTTTAATGCAAGATGTTTTCATGTTTTTGTGAAGATATTCAGTACGATAAATATATTCATTAGGTTACAAGAATGACCGAATTCGCGTTTTTCATAGTAATACTTCCATCTGGTCTTACTATTGTATCACTGTCATCCTCACCGCACTGATACAGGATCGCTTTTACTAATATTTCTGATACAATAAAAAATATCACGGATATAAAATGTAACAGTTCAATTTCGTTGAAAGATTGTTTGCTGCATTAGTTCACACATTCGAATCTTACTAAAAAACCTCTCCGCTCATAGCTTTTACTATTATGGGAAAGTTTGATTTCTTTCCTAACTCAGAAACGTCTTTGATAGACGCTCTGATATCTTTTAACTATTTCTGCCCACTCGTTTATTTTTTTACGTCTTAGATCTGTTAAATCGTTTCCACGTATCACATTTATAAAATGTTCTGTAATCTCGTTTGGCTACAGTATTTATTTTTGAACATGTCATCTGTTTTAGATTAAGAGAGCAGGGTTTATAATTCAACAGATATATCCCATAAATAACCGCGTTTAAAAGGTACGCTCGATCATAATACCGTTTGTCAATAGCAGTCAACAAACATTCTTGGGTTGGAAGTTTTCATTCCTAGTCTTAAATTTCTGCTCGATATAGCAGTTATTTTAATATGAAGGACATGGTCCCGGTTGTTACAGCTTATCCAAGTATTATTGCCCGTTTCTGCTAATACAACTAATTTTATTTTGAAAAATATTTTTGATCGTCGAGATAATTAATAATGGTCAACAATCGTTGGTGGTTAAATTTAATATCAACAACATCACTGACACCATCGGCTATGACTTTGTCAAAGTCATCGGTGTTGAGTGTGATTTTAAATGTTGACCACACATGAGACGCACCATCGTAACGAGTGTTTCTCTTGGCTCCACGAATACTTTCAGATAATTCATCAGACCGAACACAGCTATTCTCGATAAGTCAATGGTTATTCTGTTAATGTCAAATCTAGATTCAGGCTGTTTAATCATAATCTTAGATTATATCTCAATCACCTCCATATTCTAATTAAGACACATATTTAAATTGAAAGAAATGTAATATATAATTTTTCAAACAAACAATAAGTGAATATGGGTTAATGATAGGCTTATCAACAACTTGTAAAAAAAAGACTGCGTAAATGCATTTTGAAAAATACATTTACAAATCGTGCGTCGCGAAAGTCTAGGACCATTTGAAATGCGGTTTTGGAGTTAGAGGAGAAACGCGGATGTGTGTACAGTGTGGTGGTACAAAATACAGAGAGTTGAAAAGATATTATGATTTCTTTAAAAATTAATGACAATAATACTGACAAGACTATAAAACGTGCCAAAGACTATCTAGCTAGATTCCCAAAAAATAATTTAGACAAATAATATTATTATATAAAATGGAGCAAGACGAGTTTGTGAAACATCCCATCATGAAGGAATATGAGGCATCTCGCGACGGTGTAGTCAAGTCTTGTCGATTAAAAAGACCAGTCTGTACTGTAATTAATACGGGTTAACTCGTGTTAAATACTGGAAAAAATAAAATCTATCTTTGTCATAGGTTTGTCTACGACTGTTTCAATGGATTAGCCGAAGACAGTCTTCTAATCGATCATAGTGATTCAGATAAGAATAATAACTCGTTTATTAATGTATGCGCTGTTCCCACATCACCAACTGCATCTGGAGCAGCATCAGCTATTAGCGTTGGCATCGCGTTTAGCTGTGAAAACATAACACCTGCTTTTATTGAATCTTTGATAGAACTTGGAGAAGGATTAAGTTGATCTCCTGTATTTGATTCTAAAGCTTTTTTAATATGTCTGAGCTGAGTTTTAGTTAATAATAATTTGTTCAGGCCAACACTAGCAATTGTATATATTTTATAATGTTATGTTTGTTCCGCGTTGACTTACAATGTTTGACAGAGTGACAAAATCGTGACTTTATGCCAGACCGAAGATCATGAGCCATTTAATTACATATTTTGATTGGATTGTCAATAACTCTCATTCCTGTACCAACACCTTCACGTAGCATCAATTTATCACTAAGTATAACAGAGATTGCTCTGTAATTAACGTCATGTAATTAACGTCAGCATGTATGCGATCACTGAATTGTATATCCACGACATACATTGTCGTGTTAAATCAAGATGTTCTAATGAAAAATAATAAAACGTATACAGATTTGTTAAATATGTATGTGGTATTTGTAAACCAGAGTCTATATTTTCATCACGTCGCATAAACGTCATCAAATAAGGACATGCTACATGATTTTATCAAAATTAAGTAAATGATTCTTTATGGAAATTTCAGGAACTTCAAATTTATCAAATACCAAATGACTGCACGCTTCACTATCTAATTTATAGTTATTTTGCAAAAGCAATGAAACTATATCGTAGTGCAGAAACGCTTCGCTGTGATGCAATATGCCATGTAAATAAACCCACATCAGTACTTCTAATACTATCGGTAGTTACTGTTAACCAGGATAGCATTGATTTACCGACTTGATCCATAAAAGCGAGTAATGCTTGTTAATAGGCTATCGTTGGAGTTATTACTGGCATCCACAGTGAACATTGTGTTTGTGTTACTTTACCATTATATGCTGCAACATACTTTCTTACAAGTACTACCGTATACATGTTGCCTAAAATGACTTTTCCAAACGTTCTGCAAAATCTACAATTGTGAGACAGTTGAAGAACGTGCAAATAGTCTATGATTACATCTTAACATATATTTTTTCTGTAAGGTATCCAATGTTGTAATCTTGATTAACATTAATAATCATGTTTTCAACACTAATGTCAGAAGCGCCGGCATGGTTGTATGTTCATCGTACAACATATTGATTGCGGTCAGGATGGTTATCCTTTGCAAATACCATTGACGGACCATTTGATATCATCTACTATCGTGATCAGACTATTATTGTTGTAGCTTCAGCGGATATGAATATTCTGAACCTGTCCTTCCTTTCGTCCATGCTGATTTAGTTGTCTTGCGTCATATGAAAGATACTGATAATCAGGTATAGATTCATCCTCTAGAACTGGATCAACATTTTTAAAAATAACTGCTATCGTCTAACACGAAGACCACTCCCTACACTCAGATTAGCTACTATATTTGTGTGTGCTTCTTCAGATAAATCTGCTAGTTTCTGATTTGAGGCTTGATATATTATTGTTCCAACATTTTGCGGCATCACTTCAGTGTTTGGTAATTTTACTGGTGGAGGTAGCTGCGGTTTGGTCGTATTAATTATGCTATTGTATCATTGATTGCAGAAAGAGCTTTACCAGCAACATTACCAATAACATTAGGAGCTTTTATAACGGAAAAATTTAATAGTTTTCATTCAATATTCACGCATTCAAAATTGTTTTGCATTTGGTATTGCTTTCGGAGCTGTTCTTGTAAACAAACCTTTTTGTTATCTATATATTTAATAACTGTAAATTCATAAACAATGAAAGACCAATAAACATTTTTGTCCATATTCCCGCCTGTAAAAATTCGTCGACAATTATCAACTTTTTCATTAATAATGTCTGGAGAAATTTATTTCCAGCACGTGTTTCTCGAATACAAATGTCCAATTGTTCAACATCAGAAAGAATGTAGTTTGAACAAGAAAATTTGATCACTCAAGCTAACAGTGCATGGAGTAGAAAGACCACTTCCAGTAGCACCAGTAAGATATTCTGATTTGCAAAATGATTTAAGATATTCTTTCCTAGCTCGTTTTCTTTTTTCTTCAAATTTAACAAATTTTCAATCATTAATATTAGTTTATTTTTTATAAATACTATAAACATTTAAAACCCATATATCTTTTTTTATTTTGTCAGAGTGTGTACTCCTCAAAATATTACGTCTTTCCGCATATGATTTGGTAATATTGTTGGCTTTTCTCCGTCATTACATATACTAACAGGAATATATTTTTCGTGATTGCATTAATGGATTTCATACAAATTGCACGAGTAATTTCATTTTATAGTGCAGCTATCACACTTGGTAGTCTTGTAAGCCACTCACGAGATCTAGTATGATTGTGAACGTTGTTCATGGCTATAATCTTTGAATCGCCCAGCAAGTTTTCGATTACATCGTTCAACGATTGCCTGTTCACGATGAATTACGGTATACCCTCGTCTGATTTTGTCACTATGTTTTTTTCAACAGAGATGATACTGTACCAATACATTCTTTGCCAGGATCAGATGTAGTTGTTGTTGATATCTCAAGGGTTCTCGCTTATAAATTCGTTCAAAAACAGATGACATTTCAGCAGCTGGTTTAGTTGTTTGTGGTGCTGCTTCTTATTTTCTATTTGCAACGTCAACGATAGTCAACGGGTATTTGTATCTGTATTGCTTATAACAAAATATCTACTTGATGAACTTCATTAGTAGCACTGACATCAACTTCCGTGCGTGCTGAATTTGAATTTGTTTAGTTGGTGGTAGAATATTTGCCATATTATCCTGTACTGCTAACCAGTTTAAAGCAACAGAACATGCAATATTTAGTGCACAAGCGAGTTTTCTAATTGCTGCTCTACCTCTCAAATATCCTCTTTGTCTATAATAAATCGATATAATAATAATAATAATAATAATAATAATAATAATAATATTAATAATAATAATAATAATAACAATAATAATCGGTTGATTAATTACAAACCACTAGCGCTAGTTTACCTTTCATCGCGGATCTCACCAACCAATTAGCTAATGATTCTCTAAAAGAATTACGTTTTATGGAATTTAACGAACGAATCAACCTCTCATGAACGTGAATGCTTGATCAAATGCATTTATTGCATACTCTCTAGGTCTTTGCTGATCTCGTTCGTCAAGTCGAATATATACATGTAGGTTTCCAGGACCACAATAATTATATCCAGGAAGATGTTTTTCTCCTGGACACTTAGCCCATGGAACTCCCAGTAATTTCCTAATAAAGTAGCAGTATCCTCACCTAGTTTTGGTGAACATGATTGTGTCAGGTAGACACATTTATATTTTGTTGGTGCCACATTTTGCACACTTGCCTGTAAGTACGATCTTTTTATTGTTTTTGATATTATTCTTGTTAATCCATTGGTAGGCGTGGATGATTTGCATCGAACACACTATAAATCCATATTATTTATATATTTGTACAACACGTATGTCTTTGATTTCTCAGCAACACGAAAGCAAGAACCAGTCAAATATCATTCAGTACTACCGAATTCTATCAGAGCAATTTATCATACGTCCACCTGGGTCTGGTAAGATACAATTATTTCATAGTTTAAGAATGAGATTGTTCGAGTTGGA
Organism: Unio delphinus; assembly: GCA_029339505.1. Lineage (NCBI taxonomy): Eukaryota > Metazoa > Mollusca > Bivalvia > Unionida > Unionidae > Unio > Unio delphinus. The sequence continues at coordinate 6,214,767 of JAQISU010000131.1, read as the reverse complement.
TAATTTATATTTAGTAGTACCATCTGTAGATGATCAAAATGAAGACGGTGATGATATTATTAATTTCATCACTGATATTGATGAAGCACCGAATGTTGATAAACTCAATGGATTTGTTATTAATTTAGTTGTTTACGACGATGTAATGCTGGACAAGCAATCAAATCCAGCAAGAATATTTTCTCGAGGAAGGCATACCAAATAATGAATTCATTTATGTAAAATGGTGATATACACAAATTCCGAAAGTGATCAGAGATTACTGTAATATTGTAGCTGTATTTAATGGCGTTGATACACATACTTTAATAAACATTTACCAAACTTGGTGTTAAGATGATATGATATAATTAAGTTGGATTTCGTTTCACGTGCGCAAGCTACCTCGCACGGATTTATTATGATAAATGGACATGATCCTAGATAAAGATATCGTATTGGTCTTGATAAAATATTTGGTTACAAAATACCAGTCTGATATAATAATTATTTAATTACTCACCGAATATAGTCGCAGTGAGAGTGATAACTCAATGAAACGTCCGGGTGGGTAAATTATACAAAATTTGAAAAACACTAACAACAAAAGTATAGTAACAAAATAAACTAACTCAATTAGAGAAACTCTCGGTCAGTTAGACGCTTCGGTTGTACGGTATTGACCTTATGTTTTAATTTTCTTAGCAAATGACGTTTCTGTAAAAGGTATGTTCACCCTCTCTGCTGCTGGAACATTCTGGCTGGTCATTTGCATAATTTGGCAATTCCTTATCTCCCACTGAGCGATGTTCACAAACTGTACATATATTCTATGTGTGTGTGTGAGTTGTAATTTTAACGTTGCTTTCATAATTATGCAATCATATTGATATGATATCTGCAGTTTGGTTGTTTATAGCGATGTCTAGCACGTGGAAAGACCACATATATGCAGAATAATGTTTTACCGGATCAAATTATACTGAAACCTGCAGACCAGTTCTCACAGTAGCCTCTAAAATGCTGAGCTCCAAGCGAGGCAGCTGCAAGTGTCATTTTTTTTAAAAAAAAAGCCTTTGTTACCAGAAAATCGTTATGTATTCCCCAGACACACGCCTGAGTCCTTTGGTATAATGACGCGGCTGGGAATGGTTTAATAGAAGATATTAGATCGTAATTTTGTCTGGCCTGGTGCACAAATATCGAGACTTGACATTACTTTTGTTCCAGAATGTCGCAAGCTACCTATCAGTGATGTGTTTAACTTATTGGATAATTTAGCATGGAGCGCGTACTATACATTAAAAGATTTTCTTTCTCTATTTTAAATAGTAACATTAAAGAGCACGGCATGTTCATTATATGTCTGTCGTGTCCGCTGTTCGATTCCAACAGGCAAATATAGATGGCAAAGATGGCGATTATGTATTCAGTTTCTATTTGCAGAGAGAGCATTTTAAATTTTTTTTTATGAGAAAAGTAGTGTTTATAGTAATACAGAAATTGATAGGGCAAGTCTGTTTTCTTTAGACAAAACTGTTATCCTTCCTTTACTTGTTATTAGACAAACGATAGTTTTTTACGTCCTATACATGTGTGCATTTTAAATCAGTCTTTTTGAACTCGTTGAAAACTGTGATAGGTTTATTACTGAAAAGGTCACGATTTGGAGAGATATTTATCAAGACATTTTGAGGGTACCTTCGCAACGTATAACCTTAGTTTACGCGGTAAATATGAACTGTCTATTGTCAACGAGAATAATACACGATGCATGTTAAATGTATATTTTATTACCACTAAACTTAAAGCAGGTGTTATTACGATACGTACAAATTTATATATATCCTTCTCTCCGCCACCATATCGGCAAGCGCCTTTCATAAACTGATGTGTGGAAATTCAGCTAAAAGGTGTTACATAAACTCCATATTTTTTGCAAATATCTGCAAGAGGGTCATTGATATTGGACCTCTACCCAGATACAGTAATATATTTGAATAATTCATGACTAAACTTAAAGCATAGTGATTTTACTTAATAAAATACGGTTGTTACATCGCAACTACACGAACCAACAGAGACCATTAGCTTTGTGCTTCATGTTATGTCTTATATAACATGTTACGACTCTATGGTCTTAAAATATGGAATAAAAAGAGCGTGTAGCACAAAGCTGATATGCCTCCGGTGATCCGTGTAGTTGCGATGTAACAACTGTATTTTATTTGATCACAGTTGTACTCTCCAAGAATAGAACTTATTTGAAATGCTACTCTAAACTCAAGTCTCTGTTTCTGATAATACCATTTGTGAAGAGCAAGTTGAATACACAATGAACTAATGATCTTCAGAAATAAACTTCCAACGGAAATTAATTACTGGGCACAACAATAATACAAATGATTCTGCTTAGATCTTAATACATTCTAGAAGAATATGATAATAATAGTTCTCTACTTGACCACAGGTCACACTTAGCATTTTCTACAAAATCTATCACATAATGGAAAATAACTTAGAAGTTTCTTAATGTTTACTAGAAAAAAAAAACCCAGGTTTAATTAGAATGTGATAATCAAAATGGCATTGACTCAGGAAAAGATAATAATCACCATAATAAACCTATACACATTGAGATGTTTACATAATTCAAAATGAAAAGAATAATCAATTGTCCAAGTCAACTAGAAAAAGGACGTGATGTCGGACAAGGTTAGGTTCAACATACGATGTTATATTATCCGCAGCATATAATGAAACTAAGACAAATAACTAATAAACAATGCACATTAGTTATACGCAAGATTTATATAACATATGTTTCAATTACGACTCCAGTGGAAAGGCCATGTAGGCTGGACATGATATGTAATTTAAAGGCATGGAAGCGTCTCTGATATGATCATATACATACGTCCTTACTGGCACTTCTTACATCTGAGAGATATTCCCATACTTGCCATATACTCATATGGCAACGATCGTCTCCGAAATGCCAGTTTGACTTCTACTAATGTTCATAGCGCTCAGATATTGATGACTACTGGATCAAATTAGCTACATCCAAGATGAGACATTGATTAAATTAGTATACCTTCTGGCATTACTGAACATCAGACAAAAAGTAGTAATTTGTGACAGATAACTGCCAATTACGAACTAATCATTGGACTTTGTTAGCCCCCCCCCCCCCCCCCCCGTCTCCCCCCAACCAAAAATAGAATAATTTGATAATCCAGCCTACACATGAACATTGACTTTAGTTTTTTTTAACTGCTATTGATATTATCTGCTAGCAGTTAAATTTCGTTTCGTTTATGTGAATTAATGGAAGAGCGTTTCACGCAAAATGTGCATAAACATTGATTGGCTTGATAACATGAAATCGAGATAATTTGACCGGGCATAGAAAACTGCGATCGGATAAAATAGCTGAACATAACAAAGTTCAGACTACGTGCGCATCGTTTACATTTTTGCATTATCTCATCTAAGATATTTGCAGAATTATTACACGATAGTGTTTTGAAATGGCCGATTTTCAACAAGATTTTCTTTTTGCATATATGATGTCCCTATATATGCTTCACTTAATAGGGGTAACGTTTGCCATCAAGTTATACTTATATGCTGTCTTGAGAGATTTCTTTTGGTTACGTTTATTTTAATGTTTATCAAGCGTAACCGATGTATCCAGAATGGGACCAAATGTCCGCAGATAATACACTTAGACGTAACTAAATTGTACATTGCACAACAAATTTGAAAATTTTTCTCAAATTGGGTGATCATTCGACAGTTGATCTTCACTCTACGGAGGTGCAAAAGCCACTATCCGAATTGTACATACTTATCATATAGGCAGAACAATGCCGTTTTAAATGACCGTTCACCTTGTAGTTTGGGAGGAGATACTGATGAACTAACACACTGAAATGTAGATATACGAAATATGCTAAGGTTGTTAGACTCGATGGACCGGGGATAAGGTTGACGAGAAGAAAACCACCTTACAGAACGGTTGCCGATTTCCACAGCGTTCAATGGGAGCTAATCCTTTAGCATATCACAAGGTAGGCTTTCCCAGCAGAGTAGTCTTAAGGGGAATTGATTGACTCTCCAAATAAATTAAAGAGCTACGTCCTAGATACAACAAATTAACAATGAAAACTCAATCGTAATGAATAAATGTGGACAAACTGTTATTAAAGAATTTTCAGCTTTAGGCCCTAAATTTCTCCTATTTGACGATCAAATATCCAACCTCTTCTATCTATCTATCTATCTATCTATCTATCTATCTATCTATCTATCTATCTATCTATCTATCTGTCTGTCTGTCTGTCTAACTGTCTAACTATCTATCTATACCTATATACATTTTTACATACATACATACATACATACATACATACATACATACATACATACATACATACATAAATACATATAAATTTCTTAGCAATAATTATGGATATAAGATGTTCATTGTTATCGATAGACACAACATATGTGAATAACATCAAGTATACAGTCTATTCGCAATGTAATTACTTTGAAATACTAATCACGTTAGGTTTATATAGCTGTTTTTGTAGCATAAACGAAACACAATAACATGCATCAAATCCATGTTAGGATGCAATGGAGGAAAACCACAGTATGCTTTATGCCACCTACGGTACGACCACTGCATTCCATGTACTGGCTAAGAATTGTTTAGAATAAAGGCGAATTTTCATAGAATTTGTAACTAAAGAAAATAAATAATTAAGTTACTTTATAATTGTCAGGACATCATTGCACAAAATGTTATGGTGTACTCCATTTTCTGTTCAAAATAATTTTCTATAAAAAGGAAGAAACAAAACCCCCCAGCAATCAATTCAAACAATTTAAAACAAAATAAATTGCAAAAATACATTTTAATACAAAAATGTATACTCGTTAGCTGGAATTACATGAACCTTCAACCACCGAATGCATTGCAACTGCTTTTTGTGTTCCATAAGTGAACTATAATTAAATCTCCATGAAGTAATATTTTGGTAAGAATACACAGCCTTTCAAAATGCCAATTAACCAGAGGAAAAGTAATTATAAAAAAATGTAATTTCCTAAAACTGGTTGGATTTCAATGTCTGTTTTGAAATACAGCTGTTGCTTGTTTGTCTTCAAAGTGTGGCATTTAATCGTTGTCTTTTGGCGCTTATTTGTCCACACCATGTTATTGCCATTTTTTAAATGCATATAACATTTCTCCGCTATTGCAAAACTTTAGAATAAGAACTGTTTTTATAGCAATTTGTTTCAGGCCAAAAATTTGTATAACTGGGTTATATATTCCTTTGTAATTATTGAATTTACGGTAGACAATCCCAAATCCTAAACTTTCCAAAACATTCATTTTCATCATCAGTCTCTTGACCAAATGTGGTAGTTGAGGCACTGTGCTGCTGAACATCTGACCAGTTCCCTGTGTCTCTGCGAAACGTTTCCTGGTCCATTCTGTGATGTTGTCACTCCACCTTTTTCTCTGTCTACCTCTCCTTCTACCACCTTGAACACTACCCTACAGTACTGTTGTGGATAAACTGTTGGCTCTAGTGACATGGCCATGCAATTTCAGCTTTTTCGTTTCGACAGTGGTGAGGAGGTCTTCATAATGGTCTACTTTGTTCCTGATGGTGTTACGCACCTCTTTATTTGTGATGTGGACCATGTAAAAGATGCCAAGGATGGTTCTGTAGCATCTCATGTCAAGTGCCTGGATTCTGCGTTGTAATTCTGCTGTCAGGGTCCAGTTCTCACATGAATACCGAAAGATTGAGATGACTAGTGCTCTCAATAGTCTGATTTTAGTTTTCAGACATATATTCTTGTCTCTCCAGATGGGTCTTACTTTTGACATAGCTACCGTTGTTTGTGCTTCTCGTGACAAAATTTCTGCTCTTGATCTCTCTTCCGTGATTATGGAACCAAGATATTTGAATCGGTCCACTATTTCCAGTTCCTGTCCTCTGATTTTAATCTTGGTTGAGATTTGTTTGCCACTATTTGCCATCAGCTTTGTCTTATCGGCACTTATCTCCATGTCAGATCTGGAAGATGTTTCCACTAATGTGGCAAGCTCATCTTCACTGCCTGCCAGCCCATCAATGTCGTCTGCAAAGCGGAGGTTGGTGGTGTTACGCCCACCAATGCTGATTGTCCCACAGTTGTTTTCCAGGGCTTCGCTCATGATGCGCTCCAAGTAGATGTTGAAAAGTGTGGGTGACAGGAGACAGCCTTGCCGTACTCCAACTGTAGTCTTGAACCAGTCCCCCACATAACCTTGAGCAATTACTGCACTGGTAGCACTGGACAACAAATTTTTACAAAAGTCATGTTACTAAAATAAAATTAGTCAATTCTTATCAATTTTTATGTGATGAACACGAATATGACAGTCAAATTGCAAAATTGACTCTAGTTTTTTGTAATCTGCAAGAAATTAATGTTTACATAACGAAATGCATTCCAATAGTAAATGGTCAACTGTAATAGCCTACCTATAAAAAATCAAGTCATTGACTACATCTTAGGTTTCTTCGCCTGTCTCTTGTACAGCTAGCTGTTCGGGAGCATCTCTGAGGAGTGTCCAGCAGTAGTCAGCCAGCATTGTAGTGGACCATTTTCCTTGGTATCATTGTTCCATTGTTGCGATATCGTGATGAAAACGTTCGCCGTGTTCATCACTAACAATACCACAGTTGCTAGGAAAGAAATCCAAATGGGAATGAAGGAAGTGAATCTTTAGAGACATATTGCAGCCAAGTTTCTTGTACTTCATCAACATGTCTTCTACTAGTTTCTTATAGTTTTCTGCCCTAACATTTCCGAGGAAGTTTGTAGAAGCTAGGCGAAAAGCATTCCATGCTTGTTTCGCGTCACCTTCCAGCAAGTTGTTGAACCGGTCATCTTTGAAAAGCTCTCGAATCTGAGGACCCACAAAAACTCCTTCTTTAATCTTTGCTTCGCTGAGTCTAGGGAATTTTTCATGCAGGTATCGGAATGCTGGCAAAATCCGGTCAATGGCTTTCACGAAGTTCTTCATCGAACCTAGTTTGATGTGAAGGGGTGGTAGCAAGATTTTCTGAGCCTCAACCAGAGCTGGGTGTTGGATATTCTTCTCTCCAATGGCTACATTCTGCCTGTGAGTCCATTCCTTCCTCATGTAGTGCATTTCCCTTGCTCGGCTATCCCACTCGCATAAGAAACACATGTATTTTGTATATCCTTGCTGCAGTCCCATTAAAAGGGCAACTACCTTCAAATCACCACAGAGGTGTCAGCTGTACTTGTTATACTCAATGGAATTCAGTAGCTGCCTTAAGTTATCGTATGTCTCTTTCATGTGGACAGCATACGCTACTGGAATAGATGGAAGAATGTTTCCATTGTGCAAAAGCACAGCCTTGAGACTCAGTTTCGAAGAGTCCACAAATAGTCTCCATTCTTGTGGGTCATGAGTGATTTTGAAAGCATTCATGAGGCCCTCAATATCGGAACAGAATATCAGATTACTTTCCTTTCTGAAGAAAGGCTCCAATTGCTGTTGGCGCTTTCGATAAGCAGTAATTGTGACATCTTCTTCTAGAAGATTCCATAGCTGGAGTCTTGATCCTAGCAATTCTGCCTTGTTCTTTGATAAGTCCAAATCACGAATCAGGTCATTTAGTTCTTCCTGTGTTATTCTGTGTGGGGTTGGTGATGAACCACAGTGAAAATCTGGATCACTGCATGCTGATGGACCAGGAGAAGAACAGGTCGACTCACCTTTGTCTTCGTCAGATGAATCAAGAGAATATTCTGCTGGAGGTTCTGGAAGAGGAAGTCCCTCACCATGTGGAACTGGTCTCAATGCAGACGGAATGTTTGGGTAGACTATTCTCGACTTCTTTCGCTTCGTTATTCCGCCGGAAAGAGGAGGAACCAAGCAGAAGTAACAGTCATTTAGGTGGTTGCTTGGCTCTCTCCACACCATTGGGACTGCAAACGGCATTGATGACCTTTTGCAATTCAACCACTGTGAAAGCTGTGTTGTACATGTAGCACAGCATATATGCGGAGCCCAAGGTTTGTCTTGGTCACCAACCTTGCATCCGAAGTAAAGATGATATGCCTTCTTCACTTGAGAATTGATACTTTTCTTCTGGTTGGCAAGTGTCACTTCCCCACAAATATAGCAAAAATTGTCCGCGGTATGAACACACTTTCGAGGCATTACTGTTCTTTATTGTACGTAAATGGATAAAATAATAAGTTTCATGTAACAGTAGCTTGAATTGTCTCACACAACGTCTAAAATATTTTAAATGCTGAACCTATCTGATTGGGCTTTATATAGTACACTGCTTACGTCAGCTTCAGCAGCCGCCTGGCATTAGTATAATAGGCCTACACATATATAGTACACAGCTGACGTCAACTTACTTCAGCAGCCGCATGGCATTAGTATTGCATTGCATCAGAAAATGATGCAATCAACTGTGGATGATGTGAGCATGATGGTATTATGCAATGTTACATCATTATTCCGGATGTTGCTGCAGTCCTACTGGAGAAATTTGCACAGTGAAACATAGAAAATGAGGTATATGAATATCTTCAAAATGAGAGCCAATACAAAGATTTCACGGTTATATTCGTGTTCGGCACACCAAAATACTACAGATTAGGACCTTTTCAAGTCAGTAATGATTTCACTGTTGACCAGTGTAGCCTTGGCGTACAGCTGCTTGATGGTGTTGGTCAACTTTTGACCCATGTTGCACTTCTTCATTGTGGCCCACAATGGCTCATGCCACACTCTGTCAAAAGCCTTTTTGAAATCTATGAACACATTATAGATGTCTTGTTGATGTTGTGAGTACTTTTCACACAGAACCCTAAGATTTAATATTTGTTCGGTTGTGCTTGTTCCACTCCGGAACCCTGCCTGTTCTTCAGCGATTATTTTTTCTGCTTGTGGGTTCAGTCTGTTAAAGATGATCTTTAGCATCACCTTACTCGAATGGCTGATTAATCAGATAGTTCTGTAATTTTGGCACAGCTGGAGATTGCCTTTTTTTGGGGAGTGTTATAATCAGTGACTGGGTCCACTGTGTTGGCCATTCGCCGGTCTGCCAGATCTTGTTGCAGAATTTTGTTAGTAGCTCTATCACTGATTCCCCACCATTCTTGACAAGTTCAGTTGGGATGTTGTCTACTCCAGCTGCCTTCCCATTCTTCAGTGCTCTTATTGCTGACTCCACCTCTTGTTTGAGAATGGGGAAATCATCATCATTTGTGGAGTTTGGAACTTCAAGCACCTCTGGGTCTCCTGTGGACGGATGGTTGTTGAGTTCTTTACAATAATCAGTCCATCTTTCTGCAATGTCACTTGCTTCTGTGAGGCATTTTCCATTTTCGTCTTGAATGGTACTGACTCTTGGGTGCTTCTGTCTAGGGAGGTCTTTCACAATCTGGAATGCCTTTTTGCTGTTATTCTTTATCAGACTGCTCTCTATTTCTGTGTTTTGTGCAATCCTATCTCGATTTGCTTTTTCATGTTTTTTTTCTATCGAAAAGATTAAAGGCGTTCATAAAGGGATCAAACCCATGAAAAATAAAAAATATAAATCTTGGCATCTTACCTCCCCTGCATTGATTGGCCAATGTTGTAACACCAGCCACCCAATGATAGATTAGATAATTCAGTAACTTTTTATACATTTTTGGTTGTATGCCATTATGCTATTTTATACATTGAAGTGTTCTTGTACATAGGTGATATTATTAAGTTGTTTTAAAGTTATATTTTCCACTAATGTACTTGTACATACCTGATATTTTTAAGTTGAATGCTTTCATGTTAGGCAATACGTTGAAGTACTCTTGTATATTTTAGGTTGATGCTATTATATTAGGCTATTCATTGAATTATTCTTATACATGCCATTTATGGTAGGTTGTATACAATACTATACTATATACTATATACTACGCTACGCTGCGCTGTACTGTCCTGTCCTGTACTATACTATACTAGAATGCATTGATGTTTTGTTTGTTTTTAGGGTTTAACGCCATTTTTCAGCACACAATAGGCTATACATGGCGCCCAGAATTGTTGGTGGAGGAAGAACCCGAGAAAACTCCCAGAAAGAATTACCTACCCACGAGAAGCTACTGGCAAGCTTTCTCACATAACTGTATTAGCCGATTCTTACCCACGCAGACAGAGGTGAGACGTCAGTGATCCGTAACGGAAAGCGCTTTAGATCACTCGGCCACACGGGGCCCCATGCATTGATGTACTCTTGAACATACCTTATATTTTAGGTTGTATGATATTTGTTTAGACTATTCAGATTTATGTTTATAATGTATTAGGTATCACAATCATGCAGTAATGTACATACTATATAATTTTAGATTATATGTTATTATATTAAGCTATACATTCAGCGGGTGTTTATATTATTTAAAATTACATTTCTCAGACATGCACACTATGTCACTGTTATCGCAAGTGCTAGAGATGGATCATTTACAAACACTTTTTTTTCTATTATGTTACCATAGTTATTACTACGACGGCTACCACTGTTACTAAAACTATTATTACTACCTATGCAAGACCGCATGCTGCACGTGAGCGAAGAAAGAGTTTAGCTTTTACCATTGGATAATTCGTTAGATACTATTCAGGCTATATTTAGACTCAAACCGAAAACGCAAAAGAACATGGCGGATTGTAATAAATGCAATCAAGATTGAAACCAACAGGCAAACAATCAAATGCTCATAAAGTCATAAGACCGTAAAACTCTGGATTCTCAAAATTGTGAGAAGTTTCGATTATATGCTATATAATCTGTTTTCAAGTTGACAATATAACATTATCAGTGTTGTCCAGTCGGATATATGTATCGGCATATAAGTAATGTTTCTTCACGCTGACTTTTTTACAAGTCATATTGTGTATATCCCATATTTTCACGCTGACTTTTTTTTACAAGTCATATTGTGTATATCCCACTTTTTCAATGTATACAGAAAAAGTGATTTAATTGATGTATTTGTTTTCAAAAAGCTATGTTTTATAGCCTTAGGCGAATTCAAGATCACGAGCATCCCACATGCTCCATACAATTGTTTTTTTTTGTTTGTTTTTCTTTTCTTGAAAATTATTTTAATGCCAAAATGGAACTTGGGGCAGACTAATTATTTCTTTTTCTGAGTAGATGGGTTTCAGATTATATAGGTTAGACATAATATGGGCTTGAGTTAAGAAAGTAAATTTTATCGTAATATGTGTATGGATGTATAATTGGGATTTTTAACGTGGCTTTAAAGGTCTCTGGCCACCAATTTTGCACAAACCTGTGCTATTATTATAGTCATTAAAAGGCATTTTTGTATGTATCCTCGCCATAACACACACACACACACACACACACACACACACACACACACACACACATCGAGACATAATAAAATCAAGGTATATGTCCATAGACTTACTGAAGTTTCAGTTGAATATTTGTGCTCACTTTGCTGCACGGTGCAAAACATAAATAAAACACACGTATTTGAAAATACAATCAAAACGAAACCGTTGCATTGTTATCGTTCATTTCTGCTATTCATCATGTGAAATTTAATAAAGAAAATAATATATCCACGTACTCCATATATTTAGCAGATGCTAGCTGGCACATGCACCTTAGTATAGAGTGTATCGCTTATGTCAGATGGTAAACTCGCAAATGAGACGGGAATCTCAACCGAGAGTTTGAAGGAGCCTGACATGCACGCATAATACGCAATCGTATTGTATATAGGTTAGCAGTACGACGGTATCTCGCAAATAAATTGAATTATTTAAAAATACATTCACTATTTTTGCAAATGATAATCGTTTCTCTAGAATGGGTTACAACATTATTAGTAAAGAAAGTTAATGATGAGTATGCTATTTACCCTACACGATTCAATGAACGATTGTATCAATTATGATTACATATAGACAAACAAATAAAAACCCGGAAGATGAATAAACACAAGTGGCAGCGAGCAGTATACGCATTGCTTTATCTTACCGACATTATATCAGCAACAAAGTTTATTTAATTACAAAGCAATCCAACCACGTAAATTCACGTTTGGATACTTTTAAGTGTGTAGATTTCTTTTAATAACTTAGGTTGACATAAGGAAGCTAATTTTAGTTTCTTTGAATTATTTTACCTGTGCTGATTTCATTAGTTTACAAAGTTGGCCGACATAGGGCAGCAACAGTGATTAATATTTACCTGTATTATCTGGAGTTTTGCAAATAAATTAAAACAATTAAACAGTTTAGAGTGTGACACAATCCAGTGTGTCGAGCTCGCATATTGGTGTTAGGCTGAACAGTAAATTAGTTTTCAATAGTTTCATCTTAAGGTTCCTTATAGTTTATAGTTTTTTACACTCGACAACAAGAAGTATTTACGTCATCTTGTGGGGATAAATGTATATCATTTCTGGATGGGGTGCTCAAAAGGCAGGAAATTTTAATTAAGTGGAAGTAATATCGTTGTAAACTTCTATTTGGAGTAATTAAATTAATAGTTCCTCTTTACACTTGATAAATAGTTTTTAAATTCTTTTTTGTGTGAGTATAATTACTTTAAATATGAAATACAGATCTGATGTAAAGAGAAAAATGTTAAATGTTTTCACAAAATGAGGATATAATTTATATATTTTCAATGACAGACTCCAGTCCAACATACTTATTAAGCCTCACCCATGTGTATACATCAGCCAGATCCTTACGCTCTTCTTCTGATAATCGTATACTCATTGTTCCTACGGTGAAAACAAAGTCATATGGACAACGATCATTTGCACACCAGGGCCGGGCGACGTGGAACGAATTGCCTATTGAAATTAGACACAAAGACACAGGGGTCCTATTTAAGAGTGCTCTTAAGACTCACCTGTTTCAACTGCAGGGACAAACTTAGCGACCTGATCATGTTTTGTATCTTATATGTTTTCAACATGTTTTTTATGTTTTCCAATTTCGTTGTTTCTGTCATTTGTTGTTTTGTAGTGTAGTCATGTCATTACTGATGATGTAAAGCGCCTAGTGCTTCGAAAGATTAGGCGCGATACAAAGCCCTCATTATTATTCTTATTATATATTATTATATATGTATTAGGACAAGTTAAAAGGATACATGGCTTTTCGATGAGAAAGTTTGTCTAGCTCACTCCAATAAAAGTTCTATGTAATTTGATAATCAAAAATATTGATTTGATTCCTGGAGTTAAAATCTACTAAGTGAATGTTTCTTATTGTTTATTCACCAATAAACGATTACCAAACCATAATCTCCCATTGCTTGCTGTCACAATAACTGATAGAAGTGATTATACTGAGCAAAATAAGGGACGGGCGCAGCAGGGTGCCTTCTTGGTGTGACTGTTTTAACCAATAATTTCTGGTTAGGACGTTCGGTATTGATAAAAAATAAGCAGTAATGCTCTGGATTAATACTTTTAAACAACAGGGGTCTTCTTTCTCAAATTAAGTATTCTGAGTGCTGAATAAAACATTGCTTTGATGGCGTGTCTCAATTATCGAAGTTGCACACAATTCTGATGTTTACACGCGAAGATACATCTTCTGTAAACTCTTGAGATGATAAATGTATATGGGGGGTTAGCTATGTAAAGACAAGTATTCGAAGAGGCATCAAAGAAGCAAGAAAGCAAATACAAAACAGAAATTGTAGAACCCAATGATTTACATGTCCTTTATTACGGATATCACATGTACAATTGCAGTACGTCTTAAACAAACTAGACATCTAGACATATTTTGTCGAGGATTTTTATGTCTAGCTTATATTAATGTAACTGGTAGAACTGTGGTTTGCAACTTTATTCCTTTTTGCAAAAGATAGAGAATGGCACGCTAAACTGTAATATCCTAAATGTTTATTAAATACTACCGTGTCACATACCATTGATACAAGTACCAAAAAAAACGTGTTTTCTTGTTATTTGCATCTTACAGATTACTTTTCTAAAGATCAAAATGTGTGTGTGTGTGTGTGTGTGTGTGTGTGTGTGTGTGTGTGTGATTTCCAGTCACATTATTCTGCCACCAGGCCAATCAGTCCTAATTCTAACCTCTTCTATGTAAATATGTATTTTGCAAATACCCCTGGACCAAAACCAATTTCCCGTTGTACCTGACTAGCGATATTGATTCTGTAAATAACATGTTACACAATCAGCTAATATTAGTGTGACTGTAAATTAAATATTATGATTATTATCAAAAACGGCAACCCTATTTATTATAATCTGAGCTTAGGACAATGGTATTTTCCAATGGAAAACCTGGTGTATTTGATGTTTCCTTGCCCTTTATTATAAATTTAGAAATATCCCTTATCTTTTTGATGACATAATATTTTATAAAAAGGAGCAATTAACGTTTGATCCTCATAGTCTGATAGATGTTTGATTTCTAAATATTATGCCAGATTGAGACTTGGAAGTACTTGTATGAGACTATATTGATTTTTGTTACCCATACACCGCTGTTCGGAAAGCTTTTTAACACATGTAACTTCATGAGCGAGGGAATAATCATCAATTGTTTTGGCAGAATATTTCAAAGTTTCCTCCTATCCAAATGGATCTTGTCATCACTATCTATGTATAGTTTGAAGTTTTCAATCGGTATAAGCTGGCTGGGGTTATTGCAAACTTTACCAACCTTCTTGGCTGAGCAACATGTATCAAATAATTGCTCGTTTTCCTCTGCAAATTCTACATGCGTTTGCCCAGTTTGCATTATACTATTTTACACTTTATCTATCTGCCATAGACACCTATCCATAACCCGTAAACACATTTGTTTTACCGACCTTACAGTCTGAACTTCGTGATCTTTGCCAATATAAAATAATAAAGTCCAATGCTCTCTTAGCCGCCTGAAGTGATCACAAATTTGCTAAAGCTGGGAAACTACGTATCTGCTTTTCCATGTAAAGAGGGTTTTTCTTTAATACCAAACGTTGAACGTGTGCGTAAAAGAAGTAGTGGTGGTGAAAAATGCAAGTTCTATTTCTTGACAATACTATAATGAATTTCTCTTTCGTTTCTTCCCATTCTCTCTCTCTCTGTATGTCTCTATCTTCCTCTGTATGTCTCTCTCTTTGTCTGTCTGTCTGTCTGTCTGTTTGTCTCTCTCTCTCTCTCTCTCTCTCTCTCTCTCTCTCTGCATCGTTTCCTCTCATCTTTATATCGCTTTTTTGCATCTGAAATTCCCTTTCCTCTTACTTTTTCAGCACAGCGTTGTGTTTTGTCTTTTTAAATATGCATTTCAACCATTGTCTCGTCTCTCTCTGCATTTCCTTTTTATTTTCCTCCCGCTATCTGTCTCTCACATTAGTTGCACTTTCCTTTCCTCTTTTTTCCTGAATTTGCATTTCCATCATGTCTTTCTGAAATTGGAGCTTGGTTAATTCCAATTCTATCTGTAATTTCCAATCACAACCAGACATGGACACACTTTTCAATCCCAATGCACAATCATCCAGCTTTTGTTTCTCGTCAAATACTGAACAGAATCAAACTTCTGTTTTCTAAACGATGCTTTCGCTTTATGAAAATCAGGATATCATGGATGTTGTGAATGCTTGGCTTGCTGGATTCACAAAAGGTTGACCAAAGATATGAATTTAAAATATTTGCCTAGACCAAAGATCGTATTGAAGAAAATTTAATTTGAAAGAATTTTGTAATATCTCTGAACTATTTGAAGGTTACTATATCCCACACGAGCCACTTAAATTTTCTAAAGACTCGAAATGACGTGAAACAAAGAAATGGAGTAATATTACATAAATAAATTTATTTCTCTAAGATAAAAAGAAGATATGTCAGAGACAGTTTCATTATTGTGAAGTAAATCCCAAAAACTTCTAAATGTCCTATGACATGTGCAAAAGAGTACGTTGCGATTGAATTCCTAAAGTCTTAAAAGACCGAATGCACCATCAAGCTTGATATCATACAGTACCCATACCCTAGAACATTCTGATCATTAGTCTTTTATGTCCTGATGTATCACTATGATTGTTTTTAAATTAATTCAGAAAGTGCACAAAATAATGTGTTAATACCGCCAATAAGGGCATTGTAAGTCTAAGTAATGATTTAAATAATTCTTCCATAATGATATCGAGACACAACTGCAATCTCCGAGAATAGATTCCCATGACATGAAATAAAATAAAGATAAATGAATAACTATTTAACAATGTATACACACACACACACACACACACACACACACACACACACACACATGGTCACATGACATTCAACGCTATTGATTAGCTTTTGAAAACCAGCATTAATTCTTGAGCTCAACGTTTAGTACAATATTGTTGGCTACTTAGATAAATGACTTAAACCAGGTACATCACAGCTTCTATGATAACCATGGTCGCAACCATGAACACCATGTAAATTAAATATAGACAGCGCTACGAAGGCAACATTACCAACATATCATATTCCTGAATTTTTGTACTTCCCAAAATTTATCTTTTTTTGTGTGCAAATGCGCTAAAATTGCTATTTCAAGCAAATTCACCAACTGACAACTTTAAATGTTCAGAAAGGTGAATTTATTTCATGCCAATAAACTAGGTATATTTCGTGATTATTTGATAACATGATGCATTGTCTTTTAGCATGGATTCGTTCTGTCATAAACTATGTTATCGGCTTCAGCTTATTTATTCTGGAAACTATCTATGGTGGCCTGGCAAAAGTAATAACATGAGTCGCAGGATAATATGATTGGACATAAAGAATGACCGTGCAGCATTAGATAGTACTATCAGATACATTTGTTTTCTATACGACCAATAAGCGCAAGCTTTGTGCGGAAAGAAGATTACGTGATGCCACGCGGTATTAGTTGGATGGAAAAAATGGGAACCAGACTGTAAATGAGTGAACACAAAACAGGGTACATATGGGTTTGGCTAGCTAGGATTGATTAATAGTTTAAACTACTGATTAGCGAAATGTATCTTTTGAGAGCTTATCCTTTAACAGTCTTGAGCTTGGAAAACATTACTGAAATTAGAACCTGACTCTTTGGCGCGGAATTGAAAACACAAGTTACAAACACATTTAGGTCCATAAAATGCCTCGGCTGATATCCTTTTCTCTACACAGAAGCTGACATCCATGTTTCGTCTATGCTGATAAATATAGGTTTGATAGTGAGCGCTCAAAAATTTAAAGTTATTGCATTTATAATATCATGGTGTTTGCATAGGTTTACTATGGGAACTGAATTAGTATTGTGAGTCCTAGAACATATATTAGCTGAATTTGCATCGTGGAAAGAATTGTAATAATGTTTATGTATATAACAATCATGCTTTGAACAGCCCAACGAGGCCAACATTATCGGTTATTAATGAACAAGTTATGCTGTAGAAATCTTTTGTTTCTATGTCGCAATAATATTGAAGCTGGCGATTTCTCCAGCACATAACATAACTGATCAAAACAACATGATCACACGAAAAGAACGAATTATATATGTTTTTTCAGTATTGGGAGGAAACAAAAACTACATAGAAGGATGAATGTACCAACAATCAAACCAAAACATTTGCTGAAAGCTCTGGTGCAGAGCTCTTTTCTTACCAAGGAGACGATTTTAAATTACATCAATCTGACTGGAATAACAAATAATTAAAAGTGGAACCACAACACAAGAGGAGCCAAAGCCACTTATTTTTTGTCTTAGATATTCCAGTCGAGACGAATCAAAACAGGAAGACTAGAAACCATCTCTCTACTACATATTTAGATTTTCTTTTGTTTTGGAAGTGTTTACATGCATTGGATTTTGTTAAATTCGTATATCCTTGGAACGTTACTTTTAATTGCCATACGATAACCATTTTTATGATGATGTGCGCTTAGAACATCATGAACATACAAATATATACAAACATACACAAACATACACATGGCCTAGTGGTTCGAGCGTCCGCCGCAAACGCGAGAGGTCGTGGGTTCTATCCCCGACCGAATCATACCAAAGACTTACAAAAATGGTACTAACAGCTGCCTCGCTTGGCGCTCAGCATTAAGAGCTTAGTGTTAGGACTGGTCAGTCTGGTATCAGGATAATGTGATTGAGTGGGACATCATGCAACATGTCTGCGGCATGATGCCCCAGTGCTAGACATCACTATAAACTGCCTCACTGCATACATCGTAGCAATATGACTGAAAGATTGCTACGCAAACAATCCTAATCAAACAACCACACACACACACACACACACACACACACACACACACACACACACACAGACAGACGCACAGACACACACTTCATGCATGCATGCATGTATACATACATACATACATACATACATACATACATACATACATACATACATACATACATACATGCACACTACATGCACAAAAATATGTTTATACATACAATAAGAGAATATACATCAACTAACTTATTTCCAACAACAAGCGACGTGTGTAATATGGCTTGATTCTCCTATGATAGTCTCTGCAGAATTATGAATGATTACAGTATACGATGTTGGGTTGATTCAAATGACAAATAGCTTGAGAAAATTGTAAGTCCCTTACTAACTCACTAACATATGATGCATAGTCGGCTGTTCAAAACAGAGGATAATATCTGCATATATAAATTATAGTATTCTCTCTCTCTCTCTCTCTCTCTCTCTCTCTCTCTCTCTCTCTCCATATATATATATATATATATATATATATATATATATATATATATATATATATATATATATATATATATATATACACACACCCTATCTATGTGCACCTTGCAATTAGTCGTCATCTGTTTTAATTTCAGACATTGTACTTCACGCCAGCATTGCGCATGTTATATACCTTGTCAAATTGTTTGAACATTGATACGTACTTATCACTGTTAATGTAAATTAAATGACACACGCATTGTAATTATTAACAATAAATTATTACAATATACCGATAAGTTTTTATCAAATCAGTGTAAGTATTATGTGACTGCTAATAATACAGAAAACTAGCATGTTATAGAATTTGCACAAGATGCAGAAAAAGTGAATGATGTAACCTATGTTACGCAAGCTCTTGGCTGAAAAACAGAAGCTAATAACCTACATTAAACGTAATGGGCAAACACGTCATGAACGAAATGTTTGCGGACTTTTAATAACATGTAATCTTTATTAGATTGTCATTTATTTCTAACAGTTTTGAGGACGGCATACAATTCTGATATCTGATTGCATTTTTGTTCTTTCATAATTGGAAAATCAATAGCACACTTCATAACCTGACGTGACTTAATTATTCACGCTTGCATCCCCACGGATCGGAGGAAAATCAAATTTTAACTTGCCCTACATTATTTGACTTCTTTTACGCATTAACATGTCATTCTTGGCTCTCGTCTGCTCAGCCCTCTAGTTTATTAAAACAGAAGTAGTTACTGTCCATATGCTCGCAGCAATAATGATAAGCGTACAGTTCCTTCTATTGGTTCCCTATGTCACCGAGTTCCAAATAAAATGTCATACGAACAATAAAAACAATATATAATCATAGGGTATACTGTGCATTCTTGATGGACAATCGAACTTCACATTTTACGGTATTCTTTGGACAGATCGTATCAATGATATATGAACTATACTATTGTAACACCCCTGGTTAAAAGTCATTGATAGCACTCACAAATAGCAATAAAAACCGATGTTAGTCGAATTCGGTATTTCATGTGAAGGCATGAGTATCTTATAATGATAGAGTCTTCATAGGATCAAATACGTTCATAATGTGTGTTCGTCATTAGAATCAATCGTGATGGTGTTTAGCAACAACAGATTGATATCCCTAAAACACTATGCCGTTTCATATATATGCATAGGATTTCAGACCAACGGAAAATAGATGAAACCTTTTTGATAACAAGAAGGTATCGATTCATCCATCACTATATCATACCAATGATAGTCACCTTAACTCTGGATCTTATATTCATTTCCAGGGTTTGCTTGTGGTCTGAAAAAATATGGCAAAACTAGCAAGACTACTGTGTCGTCGAAGGACGTTTGCTCGTCTTTTGCTCGTTCTAGAATCAAACAAGAATTGTTTCACTTGAAAAGAGATGTTCTTGTATACACACAAGCGCAATAAATTTGGCAGATATTAGCGATATCGGTGCAAGCATATTTAATTGTAGAACTTATTTCATGTCAACGATTTGTTGCAAAATTTGAATCTTTTCATTCCTGGACAAACATGTCTTGGAGTTATTAATTCGGATACGCTGTACACAAATGAAACGAAAGCTTAATAATTGCAATTTGCGAGTACTTTTAAGTGTATAGATTTGTTTCAAGCAACGTTGATCTTAAGATGATAAACTGACAAACGTTCTCCTGTAAGCTGACCACTGGATTTCGTTGTTTGTCCTACAGGGATACATGGTTCGGAATGTCAACCACGAAGTCTCTCCGCAATGAAATGAAGATATTGCGCCCGATTGGTAAATCTTGAGCACATTTCTGTCAATAAATTGTATCGAAGAAATCCTTGGATGGAAGTGGTATCTAAATATCTTTGATGGTCATACATTTTAATGAATTGTCCATCTAGGATATCAGAACGCAAGAAATGGCTTGGGCATATGCTTTCAACATATAACGAGGTGCAAACCAATCTTGAAGATGTTGCATTTAAGGAATGCCAGACATAGTATATGTAGTTCTGTGTCCCTTCGCTGCTTGTATTTGTCAGATTTTCGAATGATTCCATGTTTTTTTCCATGTTGCGGTCTCAGACCCACGACGATGGCACGGGGTAGGGCCATCTAGTGTCCAGATGAATATTAAGATGGTACTAATGCTGCTCATAGAATAACATTTACTATGTTAAATGCAGACCCATTTAACATAGAATTTGGCCTTTAGTCACACCTATTAACCAATATTCTATTACAAGTCACCTATTTCGATTGAAAGAACTTACTTAAGGACCTAATAATGTTTCCTACCTTAACTATTTTAATTATAATAATAATGAGGACTTTGTATAGCGCAATATCTTTAGAAGCTCTAAGCGCTTTACAACATATATAATGATATGACTAAGAAACAACAAACATAATGAAATTAGAAAACATAAAAACATGCTGAAAATATTTGAGGTAGGAAACATTATAAAATCTGTCAGTTTGTTCTTGCAGTTGAAAAAGATGAGTTTTAAGAGCACTTTTGAAAGGGTGCATGCACTTTTCAACATGTTTTATGTTTTCCAATTTCATAGTTGTTGGGTTTTGTAATCATATCATTATATACGTTTTTATGTTTTAGATGTTGTCGGATGTTGTAAAACGCTTAGAGCGTCTAAAGATTATGCGCTATATAATGCCATTATTATTATTATTATTATTATTATTATTATTATTTCTTCACTATTGAGTAATTGCTGTTATTGATGGTAATTACAACAGCTGTTAGTGTATTAGGCGTCAACTTAGACCTGATAATAAAACTAATATTACATATGTCGAATATCCTCTTACCATAATATTCAGAAGCAATTTAAACATATTTTATAGTTTGACATTTTGTTATTATTCTTTTTAATGCAATATGTGTCAACACATTAATAAAATCATAACTGTAATGATAATTTTAATTCCTGGACACATTTACCCACTGAATAGCTTTATTCTCATTCTTCGATATATAATATGCACTTCAGAGAATGACGCCGTAATAAATAATGTTTAGAGAACACTTAACGTGGTTGTTGATTGTCTGCAAAGGACATAAACTCCAGATTTCTGCCGGTGTGTAAAGGGTCATTTGCTCCTAATTGATTTTTAAGAAACCATTACATTTTTCCATTTGTATTACAACACCAAGACAGAAATGTCAATTGAAACATGTGAATAATTCTTGTATAATGCGCCTCAGAGATTTAACTATATTAGAAAATAATTGATTGATTGGTTCTTTCTACCAGCAAGGCCGTGTAGGAACAGTGAGCACGTCTAGTTATCGATTGTTAGCCATGTCTGTTGTTGGTATAATATGGATTTAGTTTAATATCTTTTGTTATGCACCGGATTATACGAGAATGTTCCACCTTAATTGATATGCCAACTATGTGGTATTAAAATCAAATCGATTTCCGTGCCTTAACACGCCATTTCAATAATAAGATTCCGAAATGGTCCAATACACGTTTGTCAAGTCAGTAATGACTCAGATTATGTTACCAGGTAACCTATTATGTCATATAATAAACTTATGATAATAACGTTTTTCTATTTCTCCATACGTTATTAATTTAAACTGTAATATATTTAGACTGTCAAAAAATTTATTATTACCGTACTGAAACACAATTCATATAGATTTCGGTTGCTTACTGTTGAACAATTTATTTATCGACAGAAACATCCAATAATACAGTTTAGATACTTGGGAGATTTCACAACTTATATAGCTGCGGGAAAGTACTATAGAATGAATCAAATGCGTGCCCCTACAAATTTATTTTGATGTTTCGGATACTTTAATCTTTAATTAAGCTCTGACCGTACGTGAATATTCTGTTAAAAAATATGGAAAGCTGACAGGCAGATAATTAAGAACATAGCGTTATTTCCTCAACAGAACGAGTCATTCAAGTATAGTAATAACAATACTACAAATCGTTGCAATCAACTCTTTTTCCACCCGATAGTAAGTATTTCTGAAATTCTCCAAGACGATCATGTAAAATTTATCACATGTATTCAACATAGACATAGATGATACTGTATATCACGAAGACACTTTGCTTTATACAAGGCAATCCTATACAATCTGCAAATGTTTGTGATTTTTTTGAATATATACATTTAAAGGTTTTGTTCGCTTATCGATAACTGCATGTCAGTACCTTCATATGTCTTGTTTTACTTCCAAGTTAGATGCATAACAGGCGCATCGTTTGCGGATATTATAAATCAAATGGATGTATGGAGATATGAGATTAAGTTTTATAGATATAACAACATACTTGAATAAATCTGTCTTCGCAAAGTGGGAACCGAATATTGGTTATGTTAATTTGGGTGTGGGATGGTTTGGTGTTCTCTTATTCCTTGGCAAGTTTACATTATATCCATAGGTAAGTGTATATTTAAAATCAATGTATCGTCTAGTTAATTAGCAGTTAAACAACTATCTAAATCAGCGTTAAGTAGGTATGATTGCCAATTTTCAGCCAACTTTGTTTCAACGTCTGCGGCTTGTTTTAAAAATTTGTTATATATTTGAAACTCCGATAATTTTGCTATGGATATCTTCTTTCCAAACAAAACTGACATACTTTGATTATATTTGTTTAATTTATTTATATTATGAAAAGAAAATAGTAATTCATCGTCTATTATTCCGAGACGTTCACATATATATATATATAGCTAATACTGCGATATCATTACCTTACTTCACATTCTTCATCCTAATAAATTTGTAAAAGAGGTTAAAACCAAGTAGGCACATTTGTTGTGGACATTAGGTTTCTTTCGAAAATGGATTAGGTGACCGATTGACGTGGCACGCAACAAAGTCAACCCAAGAGTACGAACTGAGATTAGACGATATAGACTAGAGTTGTTTGGCACTCTTAGCTTTGCATTCTGAGTTAAATAGTTTAAATATAATTGTATACGCACCATCATATCTTTCTAATTCAGTTTTCATGAAATAGTAATGTCAACTGAAAAGAATGTGTTGACTGAAAACTTATATTAAAATAAACTAAACAAAAATGTAGCAACGTCGAACAAGTATCTCATAACCCTATCACAGCGTACATCAAATGGAAAAAAACTTGATGTTTATTAAGAAATGTTATTCCTAGCATAGACAAATGTAGTTAAAGCAATCGGTTTTCTACAATCAGCTTATTGGTTTACAGAAAAAATGGATAAAGGTAAAGAAGGGTAAAAAAGAATCCATATCAGACGCAAACTACAATTTTTCCGAGCACATTCAACGAACATCCAAACTAAATGTAACACCAGCTTTTATTAGAATTCTAATAGACTGCGGGCAAGTCTAGCCCCTGGCAGCTCGTGATTATTTAAAAAGATTTTGTGCTAAACATGTCTAAGAGGATGTTTCATTCCGTCATCGTTAGGGACCGTGGCATGACATCTTTTACTTTAAGACACCTATAAATGTGATGCGGAATAACGTCAATATTTGATTTCCAAAAGAACGTTGACTGATCAAGATTATTATCTAATTATCTATATGAGAGAGAGAGAGAGAGAGAGAGAGAGAGAGAGAGAGAGAGAGAGAGAGAGAGAGAGAGAGATTTCATCGGTTGTTTGTAAGTCTACGAGCCAAATTTTATTTGATTGTGTCCAGTACTTAGCATTTCTGGTGATACCGCAAAAAAAGCATTACATGTGTAACAAATCTTACAACATTAACGAGAACGATACTATTTAATCGTCGATGTCTTAGCATACATCCTTACAATGATAATGATTCCTGAACATACTCGTACATACGCAATGGAAGCTCTATTTCCAGTTCTAATGTTTGACTAACGGACTCTTTACGTACAATATGTGAAGCTTTACT
>JAQISU010000131.1:6085000-6187500 GCA_029339505.1 Unio delphinus | reverse complement strand
CAATTAATTCCAGTATGATGGATGCAGTTTAATTCTGTATTAATTACAAATAAAATTAAAACGATGTAGTCTAAATTTATATTAATGACTTATTCAAGTGAAGAAAAAGATGGATCAAAATATATTTCTCATTCATAGATATCAACGTGAGTTTAGTTTATGATACAACTATTATCTTTAAAGTACTATCCAAGTAGTCAATAGTTATATTAAGACACAATTTATTGTCATATACGTGATATTCAATGCTCGATTTTATAGAAAAATGAATGAAATAACATTGATGTACTAGTGGAAGCCGTTAGAATATAATGACTTTATATAGTATACAGACATTAACATTTCGAACTTTATAGGTCAAAGCTTATTGTCGTAAGGAGAAGGTTTAGTAAATCATAAAAAACCACCCGGACTTCAAATATGTGTTACGTGTTGAATTATCACAAAAAGGGTTCAGATAATGCAGGCAGAGTAGATAGGTTCTGGTTCTGTATAACACATTCGTATTAGCACACCGATTTGGTCCAAGCAGATTTAGCAGAGTGCCTAGATTCAAAGGGTGTACGAAGAATCGACATTAGATACTCAAACATGAACTCTTTCCATCCAGCAAAACACATGGATCTATATGCTAGGACACTGGGGATTGATGTGTCACTTTTCATTAATAAATAATATTGTGATATGAAACTATATAGCTAAAATTAATTTGTCTGAGCAAGGCATATGACTTACAGGTAAAATTACGGCAATGACAAAGAATTGTGATTAATACATATATTTTGGCTGATATATTTCACGGTAATATAGGCGACACAACTATTAATGAAACACATACAAAATATAAATGATGATATTTCAGCAGAGTGTCATTTCTGGATGCAATCATCAAATGTTGCCAGGACCAACATATGTAATCAACTTACTGTAATCAAATTAAAGTTAAAAGATTTCCATGAACTATCAGTCACAGTCCATTTTATAATGAAGAGACGGTACTTGAAACCAATGATTATAGCTGCGTGCTTTTATGTTTAAATGCATAAATGCATAATATAAATATGATATTGAAATTAACGTTCGGTTCTGAACATTAGACGCTTGGGGAAACAGTATACCGTTTCAGGCATGTGTGTAATCACTATACTATTGCTTCTAGTGAATGCGCATCGCAGTAACGCGAATAAGTCAACAAAGATAATGACCAAAGAACAATTTTGGAATGGAAATTTGTCAACTGAACTGAAATATTTCCTAACATGGATTCAGAAATATGTAATGTATACGTTTCCGAACTTACTAACATATTTAAGCCATATCGTATATCGCCTTTCTACGCATGTGCAAGATGAACGATTATGTCATTATCAACATAAAACCCTTAATCCAGGAGGCTACTGGACAGTTGACTTTACAACCAAGTATCCCAATCTCAAAATAAATACCCATTGTACTACATGTTCCCCTGATTCATCAGGAGTTTACGTACCACCCTTTCAAAAACGAATACAAAAACCTCCAAAAATATAATGAACCGTAGTCAGGAATATCTGTATACACGCATATCAGACACTCACTGCATGCCAAAAGTGTCATTGTATCCCAGAAAGTATTATACAATGAGATGTCGCGCGTGCAAATATAAAATAATTGGATCCAGTTTTCAATGAAAAATAACTCTGGTAATCAGTTATCAAAGTGAGTTTAGAATAATATATGAAACATGAAATCCAATTCGCTGATTACTTACACAGTATAAATAAACGAACTAGAAGTTCTATTTGGAAGGCATAATAATGGTGGCGTTATATTTAACTATAGTATAACATTAGTTTCGTTATGAATCTTATTTTCCTCATTAACCTGTATCAAAAATCAAGGTATAATTTTACATAAAAATTTCCTATTTCTTAGCTCGAGTTCAATGTTATGTTACATATATTTAATATATCTTTAGCAATTATATTATGTTTGGGAAAAGCACGTCGTGGACAAAATATTATTTTGTAACTGCATTGTATTAGGTACACTATATTGGAGATATTTGTTGCCAGATGAATTAAGTTAATGAGAGATGTCAAGACAAAGAACTGTTGATGCTACATTTTTGGCACATACCGCTCTGTGAGTGTCAATCCGATCTTAGAATATGTTGATTTCAAAATCAGCCTTCTTTTTATCATATAAGAGAGTTATATACAGAGTTTAAACGGATTTGTGCAAGATATTTTGTAACCTATAAACAGATGGAAAAGTGAGGTGTTAATAATAATCAATGTGAAAAAAAGCTTCAAAGCGACTTTTCAATCATGTTTTGATGCAGAAAGAAAACGAAATCTACTCTGTTTGTTATTTGTATCTATCTTTATTTCTATTTGGCGCAGTCAAAGTCACATGTCAATGCATGACAAACGTCTATTACATTTAGATAAAACTGTATCGCACTGCCTATTCTAATTAATAAATATGTTAGCGCTGTGAACGTCTCTACTTGCAACATGCGACATTCATGTCCGGTGGATTACTTTTTCCCATGATATGCTGTATCACAAAATGCAATGTAAAATCTAGTTGAAATGCATAGTCGCAAGCACAATGCAAGTGAGACATCTACAGTTAAAGCAGATAATGGAATATTAGTTTTAAAACAAACTGCTATGTGAAACCATATCTAATTTATTCAGCACACGATGAAAACATGTTTAAATTGAACGGACCCAAATGATCACTTTTCAAGCACACACTATTCTTGCTATATTTTAAATATTAAATTTAGACTCATCCATCTAATACAAGAATCTTGGAACAAGATTAGTCCACCTTCTGTTTACGATATTTCGTACAGGAGAGTTTTTAAACAAGTACGCGTGAAACCGAAGGGACAATAATCCTATTTATTGATCTAGCATTTAACGCAAAAACCCTACCTACGTCATGGATAATATTGATTATAGGCAACAGGCTATGTCATGATAACACATTTTATCCATAAATGACTAGTTAATCTTGCTTCTTTATATTTGGGTTAATTGATCTGACAACGAGGGCCTATTTCTTCCAGGTACGATTATGGTATGTTTTGAATTGTATTGACCTGATTGCCAAATTAAAGCGCACAATTGTCTTGGGAAGATGTAAGTTTATCATATTTTAAATTTTAGCTATAAGGGACAACTTCTAATTCCTTGACAAAAAAGGAAACAATAATACTATCTCCATATTATTTGAATATAAATATAGAAATTTGACTATCCCCAAATGATTCACTTTATATCAACAATTTCCTCTTTAGACAAATTTGCATAATATTGTTCATTACTGTTGTATCATATTCGGAGCTTCCTCCTTTGCATGTAATAATATCATCATCTGGAAATAGGGAATGGCAAAATAGAAGATAAAATAATATTGATTAGTATCACATTCGTAAACTGTACCTTGCACTATAATGAAAATAACAGATTAAGGGATACAAAACATTTTTATGTCATCCTGAACAGATCAAGTAGCAGCATAATTGCGACAAAGCCAAAATATTCTCTTCAGAGCACCGCTAATCGTTTTCTTCCAATCACTTTTGTAACGCAGCTATACAGAGGGAAAATTGAACACGGAAACAGGACACCTGATACTAGCTTAAACTGACGCCTCATGTTTATTATCATTTTCTGTATGTTAGCAACATGGTAGATCGTCACGTGCTCTTAATAGTCACACATACCTAAATATTCAAATAAGTGGATTTTCAAAGTTACGATCTCAATTTAGTTGTTCTAAACCGTTACACCCTAAAACATGGCATTTTTCTTTCACGTCTTTAAAACACGTTTCTGTGTATATTACATAAGTGGAACTATATGAGACGTTGATATTTCGGCTTGCATTTTAATATGACTCTTAGTTACTTTTTTAAATTATGTCGCTTGTATTTCTTGAATATGCATTCTTTTGTTTAGCAATTTGGCTTACGTATCAAGAGTTCTGTCGAAAATGTTTATTAGCAGGAAGAAAAAGGAACATTTTTCAAATTAGCGGAGGATCAAACACTTTCAAGAGCTTGATTTTACTTGCCAAAACAAAATTGTCTGTACTGATGAAAATCGAACTGTTCATGAAAATGGTAATACAAAGAAATATTGCAAACGTTTATGGAAAGTTAGTTTATGTGAACGACCGTATATTTGTAGTTAGTATGTATTTTTGCTTGTGGTAAGGAAGTATCAGTGTCGGCACATTAATATCAGTTTATGCTAACCATTTGTCCTCAAATATGAATACTCTGAAAAGCCTGCTTTTCACCATATATTTACGGCAATCTTGTAATTCATGATAAAACATGTTAGCACGTATAAGATGTTGAACCTATGTATATGAAATAAGATAAACACATCGATTTGGAAAGTGTTACATCTATTGGATTCAAATTATTTATTTTTTAGTTGTTAAATCCAAATTTGTCATTTTGCCTTTAAAATGAATTAATTGGGAGATTATTCTAAAAAACATCTTTGACCATCCTTTAACTGTAAACAAGTTTTTGACCTTGGCTTGTTGACCTAATTCCTGACCCTGCTTTAGACATTGTCAACAAGCTTCTAAAACTATTGGTTAATTTCAAGGACAACTTTTTATTTTTAGTTCTTGGGGGTAGGAAATATCTAGATCTTTCTTTGAGTACGTGATTTAGTGAAGGCAGCTTCTTTCTGTGACCTTCCATGAACTTCCATAAAATAATGCGATCACTTGTTTACTTAAGAAAACAGGCATATGAACTGTTGTTTGGGATAGAACAGTTCAGTAGAATCAGGGCTTTTATAAAGTTAATAGTTGTGTTTTTATGGTTGAGTGTTAATTTTAATTACCTTGTTCTGGACATTGTGTCATTTCGTCGTAGCAAGAGAATTTATTCCATTTATTTGGAAAAGGACGTGTTTATAATTTCACTTGGATGATTATAAAACAAGAACTGCATCACGTGACATCGTCAGCCATTTTGGATTACATCGTCAAGATTCGAACCTTGAACT
This sequence comes from Unio delphinus, assembly GCA_029339505.1. NCBI lineage: Eukaryota > Metazoa > Mollusca > Bivalvia > Unionida > Unionidae > Unio > Unio delphinus. The sequence goes on along the minus strand of JAQISU010000131.1, from coordinate 6,182,473 downwards.
ATTAGAACATTTATTTATCAGGACTCTTGCAATTCCATTAGTGGATTATTTTTGTGAATTCTATATTGGATTAATGTTGGATTTGATTCTCTAAAACCGTAAGTTTATTTACTTTATGAAAATAATTGTACTTAATAAATTCTTTGTTCAAGTTATACAAGCTTGTTAGTTTTCACTCTTTCTGTGTTGCTGCTTATTCTAGCCTAAGCACGTAACATAGAAATTGGGGACTCGTCCGGGATTGAAATTTGAGATAAATTTGAATTTAAAATTGAATTTCCCCTAGTTTTTGAAAATTTTAAATCATTAGTGAGACTGACACGCTTGTATCAAAATGACATGTAAGGTATAAATATTTCTTTCTAATCCTACCCAGGAGCAATTAGATCTTTTAAAAAAAGACGAGTTGATTCAACTTGCCAAAAAATATGATCTTTCTGAAGTAAAGGCTTCTTTAGCGAAACAAGATATCCAAAAAAATTTGGTTCAATATTTGGTAGAACAGGATGTTTTGGAACAAAGTGCTTTGATTTCGGTCAGTAAGTCTACACCAGACTCGGACATTAAACTCAAGGAATTAGAATTAAAATTCAAGATGGAATTAGAGTTGAAGAGGCTGGAATTTCAGAGTGAGAGAGAATTAGAGTTGAAGAAGCTTAAATTTCAAGAAAAAGAGAAAGAAAAGCGAATTGAATTACAAAAAGAGCAGATGCGGATTGATAGAGAGAGGAGAAAGAGAGACAATTACAATTTGAAAAAGAAGAAAGAGAGAAACAAGAAAGGGAGAAAGAAAGACAATTAAAATCTGAATTAGAGTTTAAGAAGCTGGAATTTCAGGAAAGGGAGAAAGAAAGACAATTACAATTTGTCAAAGAGGAGAAAGAAAGACAATTACAATTTATAAAAGAGGAGAAAGAAAGACAATTACAATTTGAAAAAGAGGAGAGAGACAGGAAAAGTTACAAGAAAAACAAATTGAACGAGAGAGAGAGAGAGAGAGAGAGAGAGAGAGAGAGAGAGAGAAGGAAGAAAGGGAATATATCAGTGTAAAATGAAAGAAATGGAGCTGGCAAGTGAGAATCACCATCATACTTCAAATCAAAATTTTGATTTAGCAAGGAAAATTAGATTAGTGGCCTCCTTTCAAAGGAAAAGAAGTAGACAAATATTTTATTCTTTTTGAAAAAGTTGCAGAAAATTTAATGTGACCAAGAGAGAATTGGACAGCAGTTACTACAATGTGTACTTACTGGTAAGGCTAGTGAGATTTACACTTTACTGTCTGTTCAGCAAAGTAGTGACTATGATGTAGTTAAAGAATGCATTTTAAGAGGTTATGAGTTAGTTCCTGAAGCTTATAGGCAAAAATTTAGAAATTACAGAAAAAAAGCTGGACAAACTCATGTGTAATTTGCTAGATGGTGCTTAGCCAAGAAAGTCGAGCAAGATTATCAAAATCTCAAGCAAATTATATTAATTGAAGAGTTCAAAAACTGTGTCCATAAAGATGTTAAAACTTATCTTGATGAGCATCAGATTGAAGCCTTGGAAAATGCTGCTCGAGCTGCTGACGAATATTCTTTGACACATAAAGTTCCTTTTGTTAACAAGACTTCTACTCAACGATTTAATGGCAGAAAAGTATTTCCGCCTAATTTAAGCCCTTCTAAAACTCAAACTAACACAACTTTCAAAAATCAAACTTCAGAGAAGTTTGATTCTAAATCCTTGTTTCTTCCGACGTGTGACTTTTGCAAGAAAAAAGGACACGTTATTTCTGATTGCTATAAATTGAAAAATAGGCATCAGAATCAAGATAGACCTGTTCCAAATGCTCTTATTTTCAAGAGTCAAGGTCACAGTTATGTATTGAAAGCAATTCATTTGTTGGGTCTAATAAATCACAGTCTGATTTTGATATGGAGAATTATGAACCATTCATATCGAAGGGTTCTATATCACTCTTGGGTGATTCATTCAATCCCACCCCTATTAAAATTTTAAGGGACACAGGAGCTTCTCAGAGTCTATTATTATCAGGTAATTTGCCTTTTTCTGAGAAGTCTTCCTCTAATGAAAGTGTTCTTATTCAGGGAGTAGAGTGCGGCGTTGTTAATGTTCCTCTCCATTGTGTAAATTTGTCATCAGACTTAGTATCAGGACCTGTGACAATCGGAACAGTCTCGGTTTTACCTGTTGAGGGGATAGATTTATTGCTAGGCAACGACTTAGCTGGGGACAAGGTTGTGGTTAATTCACTTGTAACTGACAAGCCTACTTTGGATCAGAAAGTTTATCCAATTGAAAAAGAAATCCCTGATATACTTCAAGCTTGTACAGTTACCAGAGCTATGGCAAAGAAAGCTCTTGAGAATGAAGTTGAAAAGGGCAGTATTCCCTTGGCTGACATATGTATAGGTCAGGCTTTTGATGAGATCATATTTACTTCTTGTTTGGATCAATCAGAAAGTATTGATCTTAGTGATCCTCTTTTAACCACTCATTTTCTTTATTCTAATCAGGGTGATGATCTTGAGAATGATGTTACAGAAGACAGCATTCCTTCAACTGACGCTTGTATAGGTCGGGATTTTGATGAGGTCACTTTTACTCTTGGTTTAGATCAATCAGAAGGTATTGATCATAGTGATCCTCTTTTAACAACTCATTCTCTTAATCAGGGTGATAAACGACAGTCACTTGTCGTCAAAGAGGAAAAAGATCCCGAGATCTTCTGTTTGTTTCAAAGGGTCTTAAATGAGACTGAAGTTCCTTTCTGTTATTTCATTAAAAGTGGAATTCTTATGAGAAAATGGAGACCTTCTGAGGTACCTGCTGGTGATGAGTGGTCAGTGAAAAATCAAATAGTAGTTCGAAAACCTTACAGACAGGAAATACTTAATCTGGCCCATGAAACTCCTTTGGCTGGTCATTTAGGGATTAATAAAATGTATCACAGGATCTTGACTCACTTCTATTGGCCAAAAATCAAAAGTGATGCTGCCAAATACTGTAGATCTTGTCATACTTGTCAAATGGTAGGAAAACCCAATCAGAAGATACCTAAGACTCATATGCAACCTATTCCTGCCTTTGACGAATCATTTGGTAGAATTATGGCAGATTGTGTAGATCTATTACCTAAGACCAAGTCAGGTAACCAATACCCGTTGACCATAATGTGTGCATCAACAAGGTTTTAAGAGGCTATTCTGTTGAGGAATTTACAATATAAAACAGTAAAAGCTTTGATAAAGTTTTTTTTACTCAGTATGGCCTTCCCAAATCTGTTGAGTTTGATCAAGGTTCAAACTTTATGTTTGGAATTTTCCAGCAAGTTATGAATGAATGCCCAATTCAGCAATTCAAGTTAAAAATGAAACTATGGTTTGAAAGAACTACAAGGGAGAGAACTTTTGAGTCTGATAATGGAGTTGTGTTACTCTTGTTCATTCTTCTTACTATTTTTCAAATTAGATATTACGGCCCTTACAAAGTTAAGAAGAAAATGAATTAGTTAAATTATAATATTAGTGCTCCTGGGATCTAAATAAATTATAGGAGTACCAGTATATTGAAAGAGATAGCCATGTTAAATATGTAATTAATTTAGTTGTACCTGTCCCACTCGGTGAAGGAATATCATCGGATTCTACTGACAGTAGAGCGACAGATTGTTGAAATTTAGAAATTATAAAAAATCTAGACCAGAAACGTTCACATTTGCAAGTGCAAGAAAGAAATGAACTGAAAGTTATTAATATTATATGAGCACTTATGTCCAGATATTCTTACAAGGACAAACACAATTTTCATGACGTTGAAGTTGGAGATTCCAAACCTGTTAAACAGCATTCATGCAGGATGAGTCCACTCAAACAGGAATATTTTAAAATATTTGCTGGAGACTGATTTTATCAAGCCCAGTAAAAGTGATTGGAGTTCACCATACATACTTGTTCCAAAACCAGATACAACTTTCCGTATGTGCACTGATCAAAAGGAAGGTGAACAGAATGACAAAAACAGATTCATTCCCATTACCAAGAATTGACAAATGTATTGATAAAATTGGGAAGGTCAAGTATGTCGCCAAATTTTGACCTTCTGAAAGGATTTTGGCAGATTCCACTACGGAGAGAGCAAAGGAAAAATCAACATTGTGACTCCAAATGGACTCTACCAAAATAAAGAAAGTCCATTTCAACGTCTCATAAAAATGTTCATCACTGGTCTAGAAATTTGTGACGTCATCATCTACAACGACACCTGGAGAGAACATCTAGGAACAATTCGATAATTCTTGACAGACTCACAGATGCATGTTTGATAATTTATCTAAAAGTGAGTTCTGCCATGCTGGTGTGACTTTCTTAGGACATTTTGTGGGACATGGACTAGTTAAAAAGTTGAGGTTATTTCAAGATAATTTAATTTGCAGGCGATCTTTCCTGTGTATAACAGTTTATTATACTGTGTAATTTATACTAGTTCTTTTAACCTCATATGTAAATTGGTTTGTGATAAAAAGAAAGTTTTATCATATAAACCTTTCTTTTTATTTTATGGGGGAAGGTGTTACGTCTATTGGATTCAAATTATTAATTGTTTAATTGTTAAATCCAAATTTGTCATTTTGCCTTTAAAATGAATTAATTGGGAGATTATTCTAAAAAACATCTCTGACCATACTTTAACTGTAAACAAGTTTTTGACCTTGGCTTGTTGACCTAATTCCTGACCCTGCTTTAGACATTGTCAACAAGCTTCTAAAACTATTGGTTAATTTCAAGGACAACTTTTTATTTTTAGTTCTTGGGGGTAGGAAATATCTAGATCTTTCTTTGAGTACGTGATTTAGTGAAGGCAGCTTCTTTCTGTGACCTTCCATGAACTTCCATAAAATAATGCGATCACTTGTTTACTTAAGAAAACAGGCATATGAACTGTTGTTTGGGATAGAACAGTTCAGTAGAATCAGGGCTTTTATAAAGTTAATAGTTGTGTTTTTATGTTTGAGTGTTAATTTTAATTACCTTGTTCTGGACATTGTGTCATTTCGTCGTAGCAAGAGAATTTATTCCATTTATTTGGAAAAGGACGTGATTATAATTTCATTTGGATGATTATAAAACAAGAACTGCATCACGTGACATTGTCAGCCATTTTGGATTACATCGTCAAGATTCGAACCTTGAACTATTAGAACATTTATTTATCAGGACTCTTGCAATTCCATTAGTGGATTATTTTTGTGAATTCTATATTGAATTAATGTTGGATTTGATTCTCTAAAACCGTAAGTTTATTTACTTTATGAAAATAATTGTAGTTAATAAATTCTTTGTTTAAGTTATCCAAGCTTGTTAGTTTTCACTCTTTCTGTGCTACTGCTTATTCGAGCCTAAGCACGTAACAAAAGGCAGATGCATTAGGCGTCGAAATGTTAACACGTATAGAATGTTGAACCTGTGTATTAGAAAATAATATAAACTCATTGATTTTGGAAGACCACATACATTAGCCGTCGAAATATTACCACGTATAGGATGTTGAACTTATGTATTAAGAAACAACATAAACTCATTGATTTGAAAGGACAAGTACTTTAGCCGTCGATATTATCACGCAAAGACTTATAAATCTTCTGGTTTGCTTTCATAACGATTTCTTCAAAATGAAATAAAGCTGGAGATATTACGTGGGAGATTACACACTTGTAGTCCGGAGAAGAGCCTGAATTACTTTCAGAAAAGAAGGAATTAGTGATTAATGGCAAATAGCGAAGGCTGTGATAGTGAAAGTAGGTAATCTAAGTCAAATATTTAATGCATCTTGTTACATCTGTGCAATTAAAAATAACAATTTATCACCTTATTGTCTCAATTTCAATATTTGGCAACCAACTGCTAGTCAATTTACAGGGAAAAGGTTTCCCAGAAAATGTCAGAAATATACGTTTATTATTTTAATCGCAAACGGTAAATACATCTTAGAAAATATTGTCTTCTTTGTCAAAATGTATTTACAAGCCCAAACTCATATATGAATCTTACAGCCACATTTGATCTAAAGTGAAAGATATGTACGTATAACCAAGCCAAGAAAACAGATCTTCCGCTGGATATAGGGACGGTACTATTTCCTATATAGTTAAATTCACTGAACAAATTCGCTGTCCATAAGTGCACAGTGCACAGTGCTATAAGGACATTCTATAAGTGACTTACAGAACAATTATCACAATGTTTTCTTGATAGATGTGCAAAGCGTACACTTTGCAAGCTGGTTAATCGTGGTCTCTTCACCTTACTAAATCCCAATTATGCGACATGCATTGTAATTCGAAATAGTATTAATTACATTAAGGAGATACACCTGGCTTATTAACCCCGTGATGAGAAATTTAAAGAATATCACAGCATATTTATTTCTATTTTACTAAAAGACTCGGAATTTATAGATACTTCCAGAAATGGTTTATCTATTTACTGACTATAAGTGCACGTTACATGATACGATGACAAGGAAAATAAGTATAACAATTAAAGACCTGTTCTTTAAATGATAATTAATGAATGCGTTGATTTATATGTGCATCGTATTGAATATGTAAATTACAATTTGGTTTGGGTGTAGATGTTTCTACCATTTTATGAACATGCACTGTATACAAAATGCGTCATTATAATATATTGTAGACTCTATCTTAGAACAATTCGCTTCATGCAGACATTATTCAAAGTTTGCCTTTCGAATTCTAAATGTAAAGCTAACGTCGGTTGTCAATAAAAGATGCAGTGCTGTTTTCTACTGCATCTGACAAGATATAAGAACCTTTCATGTATATGTTGATCTCAAGGTTGAATAAATTCTAAACTGGCAAACCTCTCTCTACAGGTAATTCTAGTCCAGAGTAAACTTTTAAAGTATGAGGCACCTTGTCTCGTAAACTGAATTACAAAACAATTTCACTCCAAGTAACCTCTAACATCCAATGCAAGCATGTTTATATACCAAAGTTGACATTTCCACGCGTACGTGGTGAGTCTGGACATTTAACTTTGATGGATTGTACATGTGTTACCTAGTTTTAAGTCCAAGCAATAGATGAAAAGATTACACAAGCACAAAATGCCGCCCCTCTCTGAAAATAAGAAGAAAAAAAAGTTTAAAAAACCCGGAAACAACGGAACTAAATTAAACTACAACTTCATATTATGGTTTCACATGTTGATCTAGCGCAATTCATTGTGATGACAAGTCCGGAACATACATTATTAGTATTCATACTAATATTATCGATACGAGAAATCGTCCGTGATAGTATACGTATATAATGAGCTAATACTTTATCTCGGTTTGGGTTCACCAAGCCGCAATGACAAATTACACCTTTACAAAAAAATCACAACCAATTATTACAAACCATATATTGGCATCATGATTACATTTTTATATTGCAAAATATTCACTGAATATATGTAACTTGACATAAAATACGCAGTTAATTTGGCGAAAACAAACCAGTAAACTGATGATATTGAAGATGCTAAATTGCGGTGTCTATGATTTGGAGGAATACGTTAGGAAAATATAGCAGCTTATTGATATGATGTGATACAAGCATTGCACTAAGTACAGGCATATATCGCAATAAAAACGACTTGGTAATAAATACCATTTAGATCAACGTAATACAATCGATATATGTAACGTATAGAAGATATGGTCACGATTTCATTTCAGTTTGAATTAATGTAGTTGTAATGGTTTTCCTTATCGATATAGTGACTTGACAGAGGCACAAAGCAATACCATAAAACGTAATATATTTAATTATTCGGAGTCATTCATTAGTCGGTTTCAATTTGTGTTTAATATTGAATTAGATGTACTTCAACAGAACTAATTAGTCAGATAGGGTATCGATATATTTCTTTGAAGCCCTAAACAGCTGGTACGGATGCAAGTATAATTACAAATTTGCCCAGATTTACTTCCTATTTCCATTTAGAACGATTCTAAATGTAAATTTTAAGCAGGCTTGTTTTATTCATGGATAATCTATCCATCCGTTTACCCATCAGTCAATCTATTGATCAACATGTGAAATACAAAACAAAACTAGAAGTGTAAAGACGCTTAAATCCTTATTTATATTTGAATTTTTAAATGATATATTCCCTCATGGTCAATAAACTTGATAACATGTTTTATACAATTAAATGTTATTTCTTGTACCATCCCTATATATAGCTCGATATTATACGATATGTTTAGATTCGAGAATGATTCGTAGTCTGCAAATAGTAAATGTTGGGATGATTGCCATGTTTATATGGTAAAAGATTGTGGTATTGATCTTAGTTTGGTTTATCTCACATAACTTACTTTCTCAGATCAATCGAAATTGTCTATGGATTTATTGTGTGATTGACCTCGTGTTGCTCATGTGGTAAATGTTTGGGATCAATCTCCAGTGTCATTGGAGAGATCTATCTAGAACTAATCCCAAGTCTGAGTGACACAGAGGTTTGTAGAATATAAATGTTTTGAATTAATGCCTATTATTTAGTGAAATATATATTAGATCGACCTCTAATATATTTGTTAGTTTCCTTAGGATTGGTCTCAATATTCATTTATAATATAGTTTTATAAATACTTTCAAGAATTTGTAGTGAATTATATTTGGCATACATTCAATTATGTTCTCGATGCCAAAATGAGTGTGTGTTGATGTTAAGTTGGTCTATTAATAAATAAACAAGACCAATTACAAATACCGCAATATCAAGATCCAAAAATTATTAAACAAATAAAAAAAATATCAGGTTTTCCTTGTTTATTGTCAGCGCATTTTACAGTAAGCATTTTCTAGACCTTATTTAACACGGCCACACATTATGGGAATTTGTCTCCTTACTAGGCCACACATTATGGGAATTTGTCTCCTTACTAGGCCACACATTATGGGAATTTGTCTCCTTACTAGGCCACACATTATGGGAATTTGTCTCCTTACTAGGCCATCATACTTATAAAGAATAGACCAAATTGCTCCTTTTATTCAAAGTATATTCTGATAGCAAGTGGCATCTTCATGTTTCTCACTACTAGAAAGCTTTTTGATCTTTGCTTTTTCCTACTTTTCATGGGAACAAACGCGGAGTGTGAGAAGCAAATCAAAGGTTATACTACCGACTGAATATATATATATATATATATATATATATATATATATATATATATATATATATATATATATTACTCATATGTAAGAAATATAATTTTTGTGACTGATATACCTGAAGATGATAGTAAGGTCACAGGTGTGAGACTATTATCTACGTTGGTGTTAAACGAAATCTCACTACCATACTTATGTTTAAAATGGCAGAACATAATTCAATCTGACTCACGTAATGTCTTTAAAATGTACCCATATCAGAGAGTATATATATATATATATATATATATATATATATATATATATATATATATATATATATACCCCAAATAGTTAAAAGCACATATCCGGATACTAGTCTTACAATAAGGTACTGCTTGCTAAAATATAGTCTTCACTGATTATATAGCTAAGCAAGTGTATTAAAACATAACATATGTTTGCTTTAAATATAGTATTCACTGATTATATAGCTGAGCAAGTTTATGAAAACATAACATATGTTTGCATTGAATTTAACTATAGTCTTCACTGATTATATAGCTGAACAAGTTTATTAAAACATTACATATGTTTGCATTGAATTTAACTATAGTCTTCACTGATTATATAGCTGAACAAGTTTATTAAAACATTACATATGTTTGCATTGAATTTATAATTAAGGCACCGCCAGTTAATTGACGGGAATGACTTAAAGCTTTGAAGTTAGTTCTCAGTGGAATGCCCAACTTCCGTCATGTGCCGGCCGTCATTGAAGCTAGTTCTCAGTGGAATGCCCAACTTCCGTAATGTGCCGGCCGTCATTGAAGCTAGTTCTCAGTGGAATGCCCAACTTCCGTCATGTGCCGGCCGTCATTGATCCGTTAATAATTGCTCGTATTCATTTTGGATTTTACATTTCGGATCCGATTTTGAATCATACATGAATTATTGACTTAGATTATCAAACTCTACGAAGGGTTCGACAATCAGCGAGATTAACGCCTGATAATATAGCGATCATGTGTTTCATTGGATGATCTTTGTTGTTATTACGTAGGATTGCTGATCCAGATTTGAGTGTTCTTGATTCTTGCTTCTATTATTATTTTTTTCGTTAACCTCGAAAATGATTGAGGAGCTCGATTATAATTGAACACGCCGAATAATTTTACCTTGCATCTGATTGGCTGGAGACATTATTTCCGATCTGATTTTGATCTTTCATTGAAGATATCACCAAGAACTTTGACAAGTGAGATGTACACTTGTTAATGAAATGAACATTGACAAGTCCAATAATTAACGAATTGCATGTATACTAAAAAGTGATATTAATGAAGTGGTCCTCCCTCCATTTACCCAACAGAGAATGTTACATCTGTAGAAATCGGATTTCATACCCGTTATTGATCAGTCGTATAATATTTGATTACGTCATCGTGGTGTTGAATGAGTTCCAGTAAAGGCAAGATCCGTTTACATTAAAAACATCTTCCATTTAAATATCTCTGCTATTTACCAATGGAGAGCACATTTCTATTCAGAGTTACAACTCTAATGCCGCAGTTATTTGTACAAATACATGTCCCCATTTTTCGAGTCTTACTAAAGTTTGGAATGAAGGATATGAAGTTATATTTAATAAAGCGTCCTTTGAAATAACCAAAATATTATGCTGCAACAACGTTCAAATTTTCAATCAAGACTTAAAAAGTGTCACCCTTTATGTCAGTCACCGGATAGCTGTCCTAATTCTGTGTTTTTACGTGAGTGCTCGAAACGTAGTTATATGTTAATTCGACAAATAACGTTAGTGACCAATCTAATAATAACAACATTCGTACATGGCTGACAAATTGATTTAGGAGGGAATGCATGGAAGATGATATGGATAAGACCTAGATGAACATAGGCAGTTAGCGGGTTCGTTAGAATAATTTAAAGGGCCATCAAATGCAGGGTTTCTAATTTCTTATGAATTGGTAGCATACTACACGGAATAATATATATCAGTTGTGCATTTTATTGAATTTGATTTTACTGATAAATGATACCGAAGGCTGAGTATTGCGTTATATTACACGCAAAGTGGGACTATCCTAATGATCACCTATCGTTATCCATAACGTGCTTTTGGCTTCTTACGTTTTAAACGGCCATATAATCAAAGCGTGTGTTTTAGATGAAATCTGTAAACCCACAGATGTCGCCGATCAACATCATATTAATTTGAACTCGCGTGACGAACGACCGGGTTTATCAGTTCAAGAGATACATTTTAGGATTCATGAAGTCACGAAACGTTGATATTACATGGTTTTAATGTAATTCAAAGATGCTTATGACCAATATCAATCACGATTCATTATTGTTCGGAAGATGTTTTGAACGTAAAGGCGGTATTTTGGGCGTTAACCTTTGAGATATATGTTTATATTCTCAAGACCTTGTCTGACGTTGAAATATAATGAGATCCACGCTTAACAATGAGTTGATACTGAATATGATTGATAGAGTTTATTATCACTGTAGAAGACATATTTAAAATTCTAATTTGGTCCAGCCAGAAATATGAGAACAGATCCTGGTCAAGATAGGCAATGAGTGTTTTCCACGCGTAATGATCAGGTTGTCATGCATGAACTGCTCTAAGTTGTTCAGCTTAATCGAAGCCATATTTCAGCTTTAAATTGGCCAAGACTTAGAATATTGAGTTTTATTTCTTGCATATTGGATGCGTTGGATTAAATGATGCTCATGATGTAATCTTGGTATATCTTCTTACCACATCTTTGACATTACATATCGTATCTTCATTAATTAAAACTAAACATTATACAATCGTCTGGACGATGTTTGATTTTAATTATCAGGGCATCATGGGCATTTAAGGCGATCTTTAATCTAATAGCCTCGCGTGGTGTACGTTGGATACTAATTTGATGAAATATGTCCTCAAAAGCCTTGCTGAGTAGCATTATGAGTCATAATCAATCACAAATGAACTACATCATAACAGCTGATTGGCTGAATGTGGCAGTAGCTGATTTCTGATCGTATGGCAGATGATTGTTTTACAATTATTTAGAAAAATCTTTATTCAAGTTTTTTTTAATGTACACTTGTACATGTATTATCATTGCCACTGACAGGTTTGCGATATGTCAAATATACGCTAACAAACATTTTCATGTTTGGCAATGTTTATTTTGGGCCATATATAAAACATTGATCATACAGTTATATTGTGTCATGAAACGATGAAATATGAATGCTGAAGAACAGAAAAGAGACACACACACACACACACACACACACACACACACACACACACATATATATATATATATATATATATATATGTGTGTGTGTGTGTGTGTGTATGTGTGTGTGTGATATTGGACCATTTTATAATTGTCTATGTAAATTATCTAGTCTTCTAGTCTAGATATATCTGGATATTTAAGCAACATCACTTAGGTCGCATGTTTAAGGTTTTTATATAAATTGTATATGTGTTGGCTGCATCAAAACGTTCTTAGTGATTCTTTGATCACAAAAAGAATCTTATTATGAAGAGTAGTTATCAACGTACTTGCGTTATTTTTATTTTGCTAAATATTTAGTCCTTGTCTTTCTTTCCTCTATCCATATAGCTTCACCCACAAACAAAATTGCATCCCTATTTTGTTTTTTTTAATGAATTCTTTTTTTCTTCCAATGTTAGTAATTCATTGTAATTCAAATAGGTTTGCCGTTATGTCGGAATATATCGTTCGAACCTGGCATTCTATGACAAAGGGCCATAAGTACAGTCTTTCTGTCAGGTATGGCTACAGCATATAATGCCCTCGTAGCCAACTAAAACCTAAAATAAGAATGGTGATTATGTCTGCCTCGAGGCTTAAGAACCATGGGAAAGGCACTTGCTGAGAATATATACTGCTGGGAAGCGTTATGGACAAATTCTCAGCTTTATATTACAATAAACGATTGACACGGCTACGTGTATTTCAGTTTATATTGTTTATCTCTTCTACGGTACTTTTATTTAGATCCAAGTGTTTTATTTTATTGCTCTTATATATTCCTTTAGTCACATATCCTTTAGTCATCTTCCTGTACGAATTGATGACTTAGCAACAAACCGCCACATGTTTTGTCTGTTTGCCTTGTTGTGTGGGAATAAATGATACAATAGCTAACATGTTACGAAATATTACAAAACTCACAAATAATAGGATCCGAAGCAAACTCCGTTTATCTCAATAAAGCATAGTTAGCAACAATTTAGAGTTCTCGAATATATTTAATTTACGAAATATATTCATTTTGTAAAACATCTGTACATTGTTTATAAACATCGCAAAAGAAATAGTAACTATGTTATTTGGTATGTAGTCAAAATCTGTTTTATAATACTGGTGTCAACAAACATATTTAGTATTGTTTATATAGCACATGAATGCATGTTCGAGAATATTGTTTTAATTCTGAAAATATTGTTTGAAGGATCACAAATAATAAATTGATTTCTTTCTCCAAAAGCAATATGATTACTGTAGTAAAATATATCAACAGTTGCAGTCATGATTAGAAGAATTATCTAGAAGCCGCATCCTAAAAAATCACGCAGCTGTAGTAGTAATGGAATATCATTTTATGGCATGACTGAGTACCATATCTTTGATCAATATCAGAGTTATTCACATGAAGAGGTCTCAAAGACCGCTTAACTTCGATTATCGAAAGCATTATTGATAATTGGCGGAGGTAGAGTCAGGCAAAGGAAATCTGACTAGGACATGGTTTAGAAGTTGCTTAATATGTCAGTTCTAATAGTTGTACAGCATCACCATCGCCATCTGGAACATTAGAACTCGCTCAAATTGGAAGATTTCAAGAGTTGACACATGAGTTCGAACACTACACATTGCATATTCTGTGACATTGTGAAGTCAGATGGAAAGCCCCAGGAGAACACACAACTGAGAATGGGCATATATTATACTATAGTGGATAGTTGGACATGTCCATAAATGGGGTAGGCTTCCTTGTAAACAAAGCCATCACGGGATCTGTGCTTGAATGCTGCCCCATATCTATCAGAGTCATATCCATTCGTCTGAAGGCAACTTCCTTTAACATCACAATTATACTAGTCTATGATCCAACTACTGATTATAATAATGAAGAAATAGAGGCGTTTTACAATAAACTCCAGGATATTCAAAATATGGTCAGTAAAATAGACAACCTCATCCTCCAAAGAGACTGGAATGCCAAACTTGGCAAATATGCTCTAACAGACTGGGATGATCATTGTGGACCTTCTTGAATTGAGCTTTCCAATGAAAGAGGGATACGGCTGCTCGAGTTTGCAAGCTACAACAACTTGGTACTAGCCAGCACCCTGGGCCAACATAAAGTGTCACGATGCAGAACATGACACACACCAAATGGAACCCATCATAACCAGATCGACTACATACTGTTTCAAAACCATTACCGATCGGGCATCAATAGAGCAAAAACAGAACGTTCCCAAGTGCTATTGACGTATTGTTGGGAGTGATCATGACCTCGTGATTATGTACTTCCGAGTAAGACTGAATGCAATTAATAAGCCAAAGAACATCAAGCTCAAACCTTGAACAGCTGAAGGACCCTAACATCTGCAAGTCATTACAAGCGACAACTGGAGGAAAATTTACTCCACTCCTTGTCATGAATGTTGATCTTAAAGTGATGACAGACAATTTCAACTCAGTCATGACAACATCTGCTAAGGACATCTTTGGCCTCCATCGCCAAAAGAAATAGTCCTGGGTTACAAAATAGATTCTGAATTTGTGTGATGTTTTAAGAGACCTGAAAACACCAGAGACACAACATGGGCAATGGGGTACCAAGAAATAAACAAGAATATTAGAAAACACTTGAAAAAAAAAATAAAAAAGATTGGATTGGACAACAGTGCACATAAATAGAGAGCAGTCTGATAAAGAACAACAACAAAAAGGCATTCCAAATTGTGAAAGTCCTCACCAGACAAAAGCAATCAAGAGTTAATACCATGCAAGACCAAAATGGAAAATGCCTCACAGAAGCAAGTGACGTTGCAGAAAGATGGATGGAGTATTATAAAGAACTCGACAACCATCAGTCACCATCATCACAGGGGACTATATCACTTATTATAACACTCCCTAAAAAGGCAATTTCCAGCTGTGCCAAAATTACAAAACTGATCATCCAAGCTGGTAAAGTGATGCTAAAGATCATCTTAAACAGACTGAAACAATCAGACTAAAAAATTGCAGAAGAACAGGCAGGGTTTCGGAGAGGAAGAAGCACAAAAGAACAAATATTCAGTCTCATTGTTCTGTGTGAAAAGTACTCGCAACTGACAAGGTATCTATAATCTATTCTTATGATTTCAAAATGGCCTATGACAGAGGGTGCATAAGGCATTGTGGGCTACAATGTAAAAGTACAACATATATCAAAAGTTGACCAATACCATCAAGCAGCTGTACGCCAAGGCTACCAGTGCAGTAATTGTTCAAGGTTATGTGGGTGACTGGTTCCACACAATAGTTGGAGTTTGTCACTAATGTTTCTTGTCACCCATGCATCTCAACATCTACCTAGTGCGCATCATGAGCGAAGCCCTGGAAACAACTTAAGGACAGTCAACATTGGAGGGTGTAACATCACCAACCTCAGCTGTGCAGACGACATTGAATGTCTGTCAGACAGTGAAGACGAGTTTGCATCCTTATTGAATAACCTGAATGAAATATCTTCCAGATTTGACATGGATATAGTGTTGATCAGATACAGCTCGTGTCAATTAGTGGCAAACAAATCTCAGCCAAGATTAAAGTTCGAGAACGGGAACTGGAAAAAATGAGCCAGTTCAAATATATTGGATCCATAATCACCGAAGATGGATCAAGTCCAGCTATGTCAAAGTTAAAGCCCATCTGGAGAGACCGGAATATGTCTGAAAGTAAAAATCAGACTATTAAGAGAAGAGCACTAGTCGTCATCTCAATCGTTTTGTATTCACGTGAAGTCTGGATCTTGACAGCATACGTACAATGAAGAACCCATGCACTTGACATGATATGCAACAGAACCATCATTGACATCTCTTACATGGACCACATCAGATATTATGAACTGCGTAACACCATCAGGTGCAACGTAGGCCATTATGAAGACCTCCTCACCACTGTCAATAAAAAATAAAGCTTATCTGGTATGGCCATGTCACTTGATCCAACAGTCTATACACAATAGTACTGCAGAGCAGCGTCTAGGGTGGCAGAAGTAGAGGAAGACAGAGAAAAAGGTGGACTGACAACATCACATAATGTACCAAGAAAGGTTTTGAGGAGACATGCATTGACACATGATCGAGATATGTGGAGGGAGCTGGTCAGATGTTCAGCAGCACAGTGATTCAACGATCACACTAGGTCAAGAGACTGATAATGCTAATGATGAATTGTTGTAAGGTTTAAAAATTGTTAAAATCCTGGTCAGATGATAATTAGGTTTAAGATTTCCCGTTAATATGCGATTGACCTATCTAAAATTCAGTATTAGAACAACAGATGAACATCAACATCATCTGACTCCCATTCCAGAAAAATAGGCAAGGCATTCTTAAAGTTGCAGTCATCTTAAAACTTCTATTATGGTTCTACATTAAACTATCCGGAAAATAATATCTCTTGTCGGCTACTCAAAGTACTTCCTATATGAAAAATATGTTACATACATGTCCATATACACTCGTTGATTGAATTAATTGCTTGTGTTGAGCTCTTTGTTGGTTTCCCAAGATCGACAACTCCTTCTCTGTTTAAGAGATCACTCACTGAGCCAGAATGGTGGGTTGTGGGAAGGGTTTCTAAAGATCCACCATGATGTGCTGACACTTGAAAAGTAACTGAACACGCTATCATTATCTTGTACATAACAAAATTATTTGCGACACATGGTGCGCAGTTGGGTTGTCTCCCTTGCGTTATCTTATGATGCCACATAACATGAAAAAAATGAAATTGTGAATATTTTATTGAGTTATTCTCAATTTTAGTTTGGATTTTTATCTTAGAAAGAAATATTATTATTATTATTGGAAAATTATATTTATTATCATGCCACTTCACCCGGTTAAACGTTTAAATCTTCTTTTGCTACATCGCTTTCTCCAGTCCACCTGTACCCCTTTCATTACCTTGAATCAAGCCATTCGGATGACCTCCCTAAATATTGTTCATTAACAATAAACTATAATTATTCTCGGCAAGAGATGTTCTTCGTGCGTATTTAGATTAAGCACATAAGCTCAGGCACCCTGTGGATTCTTGCATGCAAATAAAACATGGTATCACGCATTCATGCTTATTCGTTGATTCACTAATTAATGAGCTATCCATGTTTTGATTCCAATTTATGTTACCGTCAATTCAGGGTTTATTTGTTTTGTGAAATCTACGTTAAACACACTGGAACCAATATCTGTATTCATTTGCGCAATGCGTTTTACAAGAAACATATACCAATTCGTATATGTTTTTAACTTCGCATTTATAACGAGTTCAGATATGCTTTAAACTAGGGGAAGTAAAAACCTATTTTCACTAGGTTTGGAGAAAACGTACCTGTTAGATTTTTGTTTTGTTCGTTTAAACATCTCAAAAACATTTGGAGACAAACATATACAGACAAGCAAAGAAAACATGACAATTACCGAATTATTCTTTTCGTTTATGTATCCCATTATCCTAGTTTTGTGGTGACAATTACCGTGTGTTTACTGCAATATTTCATAGTAATTTCCAAAACCAGACATTCTGTAGAAAGCGACAGTTGGCGAGGTAACCATATATGATCTGCATGCAAATCATGCAGTATTTTTGTTTTTATAGTCACATTGCATTATGTTGAAAACGACATGAAGAAAATACATCGGCTTTTGATTAAATTTCCAATAAACAAAATTATCTCTCCGAAATTAATTGCAATATTGGAGGATTTCGGTTTGTTTTGTACTCCTTTCTTGTTGTGTAATAACACTTTTAGCTTCGTTCCTGAATTCAGACAGAACTGGTGAAGGTATAATTTTGTTCGTTATTTTGTATATTGCATAAAAACAGTATGGCGAATGCCACGGAAAAGTCCATTGAGGTATATAGGAACTAAAGAGGCATGAACCATAAAATCCGGATAAACCAAAATCCCTTTCACTGTTCACAAGTTAAGAATAATAACGGTTAAAATTGAACATATTATAGTTAGATACAAATTTTATAGTTGCAAATATGAACAAAGGTATCCGTTCATTTTACTCTCTCAGGAAATCTTAGTACAGATGCAATGGTACATCGATGGGAAATGCACTTTTCTCCTATTCATAGAAAATGATACATCTCTACATATACAAATATAGTTATTATTATCCAGGCAATCTGATCCTCCTTGTTAAAAGCGTTTTTGAAATATGGCGTCAGCAAACTAAACATTACAAAGCACTGGTAAAGTATCTCGTCATAGAAGAATATATAATAACTAACCAACGACCAGTACGATAGGCTTTACTACTGTGAAATGAACATTCGAGAAAAAATGTAGTCTAAACTTTTGAAGTTAACGAATTCTTAATGAACATTAATATGTTTACAATCTTTCCCCAAACGACTGGAAACATATGGACTCAGAAAAAACCTTATATAGAAATAGTACGAGATTCATAATAAAATTCAAATGATTGTGCTAGCTTTGAAGTTTTTGATACCTGAATTGTTTGAAAAATGCCCACACATGAAATGTTTTCGCTCTTCATTAAATGTAGATGTGGTTCTGGTCTATGATTTATGAACAGATTAATTAAAGACGCGGTTGCGGCAGTTCAATACTAAGATGAGTAGCTGTCCGTTCTGACACATGGAATGAAACTAACGACAACGTGACGATTTAGATGCATGGTTGGAATTGTTCTTTTTTCCACTGAAAATCATTTGATTTAATCTGGCTTTCATAATATTATTTTCTCTGCAGCTCAGTTATTGTATCTGTAGCTGCTATGTGAAATACGTAGTAACCCTACGTACTCTTGTTAACCACACGATGACCTTTAACGATAAGGAATGAGCGGACTACGTTAAGTAGTTTCGTGGAGATTTTTTGTATCTGTGATCGCCAATATCTCATATTTATCACACTGATGGCACCAGAGAAATGTCATCGTATATGTGGTTGGAATATGTGCATAACATTTTGAGCCTTAACGTCAACGTCTTTGTATGTGTGACCATCAAGTCATACGACGCTATGGTTTACAAATAAGGAAAATAGCAATAGCAATAGACAAGACTTTTTCATAGTAGAAAAATATAATTTATTAACCTAAATTACAAAGTGAAAGTATTAAAAATAAGTATGGTGATGAAATCCTCAAGTCGGAAATGTGCTATCAATTACAAATGTTTCAAGCATTTAGAATGAATTCTAAAGTTATTCCAGATGATAATCTGTATTGTAATTTTGTATCCACATTTCATAAGAATTACTTAGATACAATCCCAGAAGGCATTTAAATTAAATTCACAGGAATTCTGTAAACATATCATGTACATGTATGGTTTTAAATCATGCAGTATCTTGGATCACGGTGTGTGTGTGTGTGTGTGTGTGTGTGTGTGTGTGTGGTAAGGCAATATCAGTCATAAAATGCATTATCCATTGCCATAGCGTGCCACTTCTTACTATAGTGGTTAAGAGCAAAAGAAGTACACGGGCTTTGTGATATATTTCATTTTTGCCGATGACTGTGGGGAGCTGTAGAAGATAATAAGAAACAGGCGTTAACCGTTGATAACATTTGAAACGCTATTGCAATCTGGACTTAACCTGCAAAGAATTGCAATCATGCTTATGTTTAATATGCCGACACAAGCTCTTTATGTCATTATAACGTTTGTAAAGCACGAGACAGAAAAATTAATCATGGCAGATTTAGCTGCTTTCAAATTGAAGCCGCCCTCTCTCTCTCTCTCTCTCTCTCTCTCTCTCTCTCTCTCTCTCTCTTTCTCTCTCTCTCTCTCTCTCTCTCTCTCTCTCTCTCTCTCTCTCTATATATATATATATATATATATATATATATATATATATATATATATATATATATATATATATATACATGAATCATTCATTGGCGTGTTCGTCTCGAAAGACCATGCGGATAGCACCCTTGGGATGACGTCCGTCACTGGGACATGTGTAGGTTGAGTATCTAAGTCAGCGATTGTTCTGAGTAGAATTTAATTCTGATTTCGGAGGCTTTAATTCGCCTTGATTACAAAAAAATTTGAGACCATTACTTTTGGCACATACTATTTTCCATTATGTTGGAAGGAAAGTGCCACAGATTAAAACTGGATTCAGTGCGTTGCATGATATTTAGTCACTGTTATTAGGAACGATACTTTACGTAAGTCTTTTCTCTATATAGTGACAAACCGTATTTTATCCATTATAGGCGCCTTGCTAAAGATATGTTTAAACTGAAAACGTACATGCAAGTCCATACAACTGGATAAATATAATCAGATCTTTTAGTGTTATTCGAGTCTTTATTTGTATACAATAATTAATTTACAATACGGAGAACTTTTGTTGGTTTCTTGTATAACAAATATGTTTCTCTTGCCAAACAAATGAGTTCTTACGGGCCATAAAACACATAATTATATTAGACGACTTTTAAATTACATGCTGCAAGATTCTAGTTTGAAAACAGTTGTCTTGGTTTATATTGTCACTGAATTTATAACCGTTTTGCAAATAGTCGGTAGCTAGAGATGTCCAGCCATAGAAATTAATTTTTTTTAAACAATAAAACTAAAATAACACATTAACTTACTTCAGCAAGCATCACGTACATACACTACCAATGTATCATGTTTAGAATATACAGGGACATTTAATCTCGATACACCATGGATATGTCTAGACACTATTGCAGACTTATATGATAGGATTTGAGAGGGAGAGTAATGCTTGTATATCAAATTTACGTTTACTGTCAGGCTCGTATATAAAACGGATACATGTGACTACTAAGGTTTTCAGATTCGACTGCTTTAACTTATATTACAATAATACTTAATGTAGAAGAGAAAAGTAAATACTACTACTTCGTATTACTATGTAACAAGTATATGCATAAAAAACTTTGGCCTAATAATAATATTTCACAGTATTTCGTGGACTTAACTGCCGCAAAATGTTAGCTTTCACGAACAAGTGCGCACTGTACCCATCGGGAATGGTTAAAATTAAAAAAAAGTACATTGAAGTACAACTGATGAGTTGGGAGTTGAACTTATCTTACCCTGACCAGAGCCTTTGGTAGATAATTTAACTGTGATAGTTCAGAATAACAGAATCAGCGGATGTTGGATAAAAATGTATTACGTAATGAATGTATATTTACTGGATGCACTTTGAAAACGTGACTAAGAAATGAAATGCAGGTACAATGATATCCCAATGACATCGATTCTGCAGAGTTATTTTGCTGCTGAGGGTTAATTTAAAGGCGGTACTTCAAATATCATTCATCACATTAAGATTGCATCCGCGTAATTAAAGTGTCAATTAGGATAGTAATTATGACGTTACAAGCACTCTAACTGATTAGGCACTAATGTAAAATGCAGAGGGATCATGAACATGAATGTTACATTTCAAGCAAATGATTGGCATGTTTATGCATATACATAATGCAATTATACTAGTTTGTCTCGTGTTTGCCGTAATTTCATCGGTCTCATTAAGATGTGTATGCATGGAATCTTCATATGCATTATGATAAGAAATATCAAATTGCACAATCATTATTTGGATTAATTTTGGTTGTGAAGCCAATAGTATGGATACCTGTACTGTTCTTCATTAAATGTTTGCCTTTGATTCAACATTACGGTGGTATGATTGGTAAAGGTTTCATTTCGTTTGCATCATGTCTCATGCAAGACTAATTCATCCTAGGTCTGATCAAGTTGATAACAGTACGCCTGACCAGACAGTCGGTCGATAATAGCTCCCGTCATTAAAAGAAAGAGCGCAAAGGAGTCAAAATATAATTATAACGAAACAAAAATGATACTACATTTAATTCAAACACTTTCACTCAAGTCATATTATAGCGAGAGAAAAAAAATGACAAAATCAGATAGTAAAACCAAAACAATATTTCAATAACAGATATCTTCATTTCTAACCGGTAAATATTCCTCACAACAAGAGTGCAACAACACATAATACTCAAATTCATTTTAAATTGAATATAAATTGTTGCATATAAATGTATTACCAATTGTGTTTAAACAAAGTCTATTTACTTTTCAGACTTTAATGCTCTACACCATTAGAGATTAAAATTATCGACAGTCATGGACTTTTGCAATGGTGACCATGTATTAAAATGGGTCGAAAGATAGATACGTCGATTATAATGGGTACAATGAAAGGTAGTACGAATTTGATTATCAATCACGTTGCTTTCATTGTGATATCAATGCGGCGACATTCTATCCAGATTGTGTTTGATATCATGTCTATGTTGATCTCTCCAAAAATGAACTCGTACTTTAACATTGATTTTCCTGTATGTACTTCTCGGGGCATGTTAATAATTACCTTCGAAAGTAATATGGGTGTATAAGGTTCACGTAAAGTAAATATTGCAACATAATCGTGTTATTTATCACTATATTATATTTATATCCTGGTACAATGTTTTAATTTTTTAATTTTGGTTCATGGATATATATTACACAGAATAACTTTAATCAGATATTGCCTTATTTTAGAAAAAAACGAACTTTTTTTAAGAGCGCAAGTTACATATTTCTAAGATGTTTACGTATGCGTTGACAGTTATTTATAGCAATTTTAATGATAAAACTTAATGGCGCCTTTACATGAGTTTCTCATTGACTTATGAAATGTTGAAATTTCTAGAAGAAATCAGTAACTTCCCATTGGTTGGTCTGGGTGGCATGAATAGGCACAGTCGAGGCAAATTGGTTAGTAAGATCCGTCAAATGGTGTATTGTGTGAAATCTAGTCTCAATAGAAGGTGTATATACGGAAAGAACTGAGCAATCAGATTAATTCTTATTTTGGAATTTATCATCATTTTGTATCTTCCTGTAAGTCTGCATACGTGTTTTATGTTGTATTTAGATAGTTTTCTGGAGGAAAAACATGTGCTTGGAGTGTTAATATGTAATTAAAAGTGCTCTAATTTAGGACTATAATATTGTTTTGGAACTTTTGGGAATTAGTCGAAGGAGAACTGGACGAAGCC
Source organism: Unio delphinus (assembly GCA_029339505.1). NCBI lineage: Eukaryota > Metazoa > Mollusca > Bivalvia > Unionida > Unionidae > Unio > Unio delphinus. The sequence continues at coordinate 6,158,900 of JAQISU010000131.1, read as the reverse complement.
ATCTTGATGCAGTTTTAATTCTTGGTTTAACAATACATTTCAGGTTTTAAAATTTATACAGAATGTTTCTTTTCAGTCATTTAGAACATTCATAGAACATTATGACGATGCTTTTGGATTCAGTCTGTCATGCTGAAGTTTGTTAACCTTTAGAAAATTGATTGATTTGCTTATTTCTGTTACTTAGTTTGTGAGCATAGAGTCGTAGCAAAGTTATGTAGGATCGAATTCTACAAACACTACACTCATTGCTGAAATAGCCTTTGTTGATCGCCTACATGGTATGTATAACTTATATTTTATTTGCAAGATTTTAGATCACGATTATACAACGATTTCTAGGAGTAGAACATTCGTTCACAAAACTAGAATTGTGTTGTTGATACTGATAGAGAGGACGAGTTGCTGCTAAGTATTTATAATTAGTCTGCGAACAAAGGAGGTAAGTAGAAAAGCACCATAACTCATTCTCACAATTCATTCAGTTTGCTTTGCCTTTGGGACTTTTTAGTGCTTGAAGGATTGCTTAAGTATAAATGCTAGAAAATTATGCATGTCTTAAACGTATAATACACAATACATATGTGCAAAGAGTTCAAATATTCTGAAAGACACGACTCATCACACATCTTCTGATTATAACGTAAAACATCTAGCATGCCAGATTAGTGATATGATCAGATTTATTAGTGTGAGAATTGTAACTAATTTTTCAGACAATCGCTATGGATACGTCGAACATCCAAACAAACTAGTTCATGGCAAACGAGATTTGTAAATGATACAGTGTCATTTAAAACATATTTTGGATCCAAATATGAATATAGAATCAAGTCGGATTATGTGGCATGAATGGTTATACACTCATACTTATTATGTCACATCCTAGGTGAAGAGTAAAGACATGAAAAATATGGCAAAGATCGAAGTTGAAAGCATTCATATATAATATGCTACTGACATTCTTTGTGATGGCATGCACAATAAGGTAACACATTTGATAGGAAACACTGCCATTCCATATTGTAGGTAGAAAATATAACAAACAATAGCAAGAGGATAACAAAAGACAAATTGTGATCCTAAGTTATTTTAGTACCCTTCATTAAAAAGTCTTAATTGTGCCTGTTATTAAAGTATATGTGTGAAAATGGTTACTGGCCATTAAGGTAGTGTCCGTCATAACTGAACTTCAATCTCGCGTATCCTATATGACGTATGGCAATTGATCCAGATTGTAGTGGCCACGGGCCAGATGTCAAGCCAAACGAGGCATGGTTTTCATCATTCGTTGCAATTTACTTGCATGTTACTGAATTGATTCATTGTCTTGTAAGTTCTCATTTGTCAACTAAAGGCACTGAAAAGGAAACTGAAATAAAGATAGTGAACATAAACGTAAATCACCACCGCTCAATTGTTATCAAACTACACACTCAGTTATCGTTGTAAATAATTTTAATATAATAATATAACAATACTTTGTGCTGTAGACTGATATACAAATCACACATGATTTCAAAAGATAAAATTAGCAAATTTATGATCAGCTATGCAAAATAGGTATTTAGCGGCCTTTTTATTTATTTACTTATTTATTTTTTAGTTTTTAAATAAGAGGATCACAATGTCTGTACCTAATTAGCTTTTTTCACCAAGAGTTCATTTGATATATGTAATAAATTTAATAAGGAATTCAAGATAACATTAAATAATTTTGTTGTCAACTTTAAAAATTGGATTGCGCACAAATTAGACCAATTTACTGGCCAATGTGTGCTTCTAAAATAATGTAGGACTGCAGTTTCATTGCCTCATTAGTAGACCTGTTTCCTGGCTATAAAATAGTTAGTGGTTTTCATACGCAAATCCTCTGCTGGAGAGCAACGTAAACTGCAATTATTGGGAGTCAGTGTCATTCACTAAAAGTTTTGAGGGATTACGTACTTCCGTAAGGTGATCCATTGTTGTGGGGTTTTTTTTGTGTACAGGGTTGCCGGTACAGAACTCTGATCATAAATTAATCGATCAACATTAACATTGCTGTTGGTACTGCAAAACATTCTGGCTTTTATTACTTCAGAACAGCTATTGTTAAAGATCAATTGGTCCTCTGGATTATTATCTCCAGACCGTTCATGACCAACATCTTCAGTTGTGCTATCTGAAACCATTTCTTATCCCACGTGTTACTGGTTTATAAATAACTTGATCTGAGATTGTTTATAAAAACATACGAGTCTCCATAGGAACATCTGGCGGCAGATCCAACATTTGATAACCTCTTTTCGTGTTATTCGATTCATAATTCAGAACGTCATGGTCTGTATCTCTTTTTACACAGCTTCCAAAGAACAATTATTGGCTTAATTTCTAGTATGACATGTCTAATACTTGCATTATTTCTATTTCTCAGGCTAATTGTCTACATTTGACCAGGTCTTGAATCAAAGGAAGATGCAGGTTGGTAAGGTGAAATCTCTTCAGGACGTACATCTTACACGGAATAAATATGCTGGATTGGGCATCTCATTTTCACACATATTCGTTTAGCCACAAATGTCTTGAGTACACTATCCGAGAAATGAAATGTTGCAGCTATTCAGTTCAGAGTATGTGCTTATTTCTGTTATACTATAACCGTGTCTACTAGAAATATGGGTCATATAAATTATTATTCTAATCACTTCAATAATATATTGGAATACACATTACGTTTATACGCCAAATGCGAGATACACATTTAACTTGCCTTGCGTCTCAATGTGACACAGCGATGACACGTAAAAGAATAAAGCACAAAGTTCTATAAATGAAACAATGATAAATGTAAGTTATAATTTGATATAAATCGTGTACATCCGTACTTGGTCTGAGTAAAGATGTCAAGGCAAGCCAGTGTGGAGGGTATTACTTAAACAAAGCAGCCATGTAGATCTTTAGAAATGGCATGGAAGAATGCAATATGTCTCATTATCCGGCTTTGGACAACAGAAAATCAGTGAATGCATGCACCAGTGGGAGAATGTTCAAACACTGTTCAATAATTTTCTCATTACGCGAAAATGATTCCTTAAGATCCATATTACAATATCTTCCATCATTAGACCCTGTTCGTAAGAGGTTTCTGTCTTACATTGGTCTAAGTTGTCATATTCATCATGCAAACACGATACCGCCTGATCTCCGTTAACCGTAGGGAGCACAAGCTGCAGATGTTAATTGTCATTTTCATTGTCTTGTTGTATAGTGTTCTCCTTTGCATCCATAAAGGACCAAACGTCCACAACAAAGTCGTCTGGTGTCCTCCAGTTGGAATTACTTGACCATTATATGTCTTTGTCTAAAACACATATCACCCCTCAAATCATAGTAGGACTATTGGTCGACAATATTTGCAGTGAAACAAAGGAAATTCTATAAATTCCTGGGTTCTGGCTACTTACATAAATAGTGTCAATAATTCCCTCTAGTCGTGCATAAGATTACTAGTTCTCCCAATTTAATCACGTTTGGCTCTTGTGTTTATCGAAACAGACACTTAAATACTGAGTGAACCATGACGTTTTAAATATACATATCCGATTATCTGAATACAAATATTCAATACATTTGAGAATATGTCCTTTATTTTATTGCAAAAGACTTTTTAGAGTCTGTCTAGAACATAGTGTCAAATATAGTTTAGTTTCTGAATTGTATGAGTAGAAATAAGCGGATAATAATTATCTCTAGTGGCCTCACATTGTAAATGATATTTCTTTCGTGCGAAAAAAAGTTTAATAATTCGTATTTAATAGGCGCCTTTAATCAACTTAAAATAGTTTATATTACTTCGTTCATTATCACGCAAAACTTTACAATAACAAGATGAAACAATATATGTTCATTAAAAAGCACTTCTATTTCAGCGTGAAAAAAATATTTTAATAGCGGGAAAGTGACATAAAACATTTTCAAAGACATGTGATAGTGAACCAACATATATTAATCAGCGTGTCATTGCAAATCTCTAAAGAACACCACCAAGAAGATGTTTTATTAAATATCAGTATGTCATGAGACTACATAGAACCAAATACTGATCTAGGGCATCCGGTATTTGCTGTCAAGTGATACCATTATTATCCAGAAATCTACTGTCTCTCAGAAAACTGGGCAGATAATAAATAGATACGTAAATGTGATAAAGTAGTCGCTAGCAGGCATTTTACTTAATATTGTATCTCATTGCAACTTAACACGATCGTTTTGGCCAGAGGATAATGGCATACAATCAAAATAGTATATGAATACTAAACTGAACGATCAATCATCGTATTGATAATAGGGTGTGTGATTTATGTATGATACCACTTTGATCGAATAGAAAACGTTACAGTAAACATTATTTATATTTGTGTTTGTTCTGCTTTTTTGTTTATAATCAATAGCAAAAATCTTGGAGAAGTAATTATTTATGAATAATAAAATTTATATATAGAATGAAACTGAAGATTAAATGTTCTTGTCCAAATAAAATTTACATCCATTAGGTGCAGTTCCATTATACAATATTTGGCGAATCAATTATAATAGATAAGGATTCATTTATATAAGCATCTATTTAAAACAACAAAGTTTACATCATATAGCACTGTCCACATCTATCTGTATCAATGGATAGAGCACAATTAGAGCTCCCGAAATCATAAGACTAAATATAAAGTTAGCAATATATATTCCATTCAGAAATTTCTTTGTATTTCAGGGGAAATGTATTGTTCACTTCCCTTAATCAACAGATTAACGGTAGATGCAAATAGTCAAAGTCGATGCCATTATTTAGGAGTTTAGCTGTTTGAAAAAAACCGAAACTATATTTAATATTTTGTTTTCCAGATATATTGAGAGCAATTGAATTAACGTATATATATTCTTTGTTTAGCTGATGTGTTGATTGATTGAATGTTAGATACTTCAGTTCTTATTAATATATAATCGTATATCAATTTATTATATCTGCATTGCGAAAGGGTTGGTATTTTGAGATATTTGTCAGAGTGGTAATTAATAGAAGACAAAACAAAGCAGTTAATTTTAAATAATTTATTGTCGATGAAAATAATGTGATTATTATATTCTAACTGCATATTTAATGCATAGACGATGGCTAGAAGTTTAGATGTGATAGGAAATATTTCTTAATTTGTTTTTGTTTCTACCAAAAGGAACCCAAAACATTTTTGTCTTTACGTTATATATCACCAATTTGCTCGAATATTGCTGTCCATGCTCTTTCAATGTGATTCATTGCCAGATCACTGCATTCATCCAAAGATGTTTATACATTTGACAAACATTTTAGAATAATGACGTTTTACAAATTTAGGTTATTGTCATACGAAATTTGAAACTTTATTTTTTAAAAATATTTTTGGTGCGGATCGTTAAAGTGAATATTTACTTGTCGACACAATAGAACTGTGTCATTCATTATTCTTTAGAACGTATCATCATCAAGGAACATAGTGTAATGATGGTGAAATTACATGCTGGTTTTCTGTTTCGTATATGTATGTATTCACACATGAATCTAGAAATCGTAAGCTTGAATCTTTTTTGGTAAAAGATGATGTACTCAAACTTAGATAGTCACTGAAGTTCTGTTTGTAATCAAAACTCATCAATGATTGATTTATTGCATGATTATTTTCATGTTTAGAGCTAAACTCGCTGCATAAAACCGTTATTACCGCATTGAATCGACCACTCATGTGGCCTAGTGGTTAGAGCATCCGCCTCCAATGCGAGTTGTCGTGGATTTGATTCCCTGCCGAATCATGCCAAAGACTTACAAAAATGGTAGTAATAGCTGCGACGCTTGGCGCTCAGCATTAAGAGGTTAGTGTTAAGACTGGTCGGCCTGGTGTCAGGATAATGTGATTGGGTGGGGTATCATGCTACGTGTGCGTGGCATGATGCCCCAGTGCTTAACATGAATATAAACCGCCAAACTGCAAACATCGTAGCTATATGACTGATTGGTTTTTGAAAACTACGTTAAAATAAATCCTAATCACACATACACAACCATATACACCACAATCAATCAAACATTGTTCTCATATATTTATATAGTGTGATACTCAACGTAACATCATATAATGACGTGTAGCAGCATGCGAGCAAATTTAGTAACTGACGAATTACAGCATTTATGTGGAACAATTTTTAGGATAATGTTAATATTTCAAGCCATCCTTTTGTTTCTTGGGTTTTTCAGGACATGATTGATGATGCAATCTCACTGATTGATACTTGACGATATTCAGTTTTGACAAGTTGTAAGATCTGTCAATCCTGATTGCGAAGAGGAAGAGACAGTATGTGAAATAAGCTAGCTGTGGCGGTACAAGTTTGAATAACATTTGAGCAGGAGGTTTTAATTCATATATCGGAAACGAAAGTATCCTTATTCTTTTATTGATCCAGTTTAAATTGTCAATGTGAAATCTTTCATAATTATACAGTATGATATTATGAATCTAAAATGATATTTATTAACCTCAATATATATATTATTCTAAATAAAGGATATCGATTGAAAAATCCATGACTCATCATCATCAGATAATCGTAAACAAACGAATCGAATCAAATGATAGATCTATAAATAATATGTTACCAAATCCACTTTCTCTTATGCTAGGTGAGATGAAAATTGCAAGATATAAAATATATGCTGAATTAAGATGAAAAATAATTTCAAATCTGCATAGGACCACACTAAGAACAATTTCCATGCAAAATAAAATTGCTGTTAAGACTTCCAGACTAAGTCTAATAATTATAAAATGTACGTACAAGAAATTGTGGTCAATGAAAAAAAAAAACGTTTTATGTTGTGCAGACCACACCACATCTTACGTTATTAATATCTCTTAGAGTGTAGTGCATGCCAAGATAGGTTCCTTGCTTTCGCGAATTTAAAGTGTTTCTTTTTCTGGCCAACACATATAATACAACTTTTATTTGGATAATATTCGACGTACCACTCATGCACGGTGGCTAATCAGACATACCATGATTCCAGACGCCTGTGACTGGCAGCCAAAGGGTTTGTGCGAAAGAAGGATATTATGCTAAGTACTCAGTTTGCTGTTGTACTCCACTTCGTCTCCTGTTAGGAATAACCAGCAAGTTTAAATTAATATTGAATGAAATTTCATTATTTATCATGTAATGCACTTGCTCGTTTTGAACGGAATCTTTCAATGGAGTCTAAGTGTTATATTTTTGACGACTGATTCAAGTTCTGTCAATGTGATTTCATTATCAAACGATTGATTGATTGCAGTTTCATGTTGTTAGATGTAGTTCAATATCCATTTTATTGTTCAGGTTTAATGCGTGCTTTGTTGTTTAAGTCAAGCCAAATTAGGTTGAGCACGTGGGATGAAGTTGTTACAGTGCATCGAATATCGCCATATCGGATGTCCGATTTCAGTTAGAAATCGATTTTGCATCATATTTTGAGTTTGTAAAATGTATAGATCATCCTAAACAAGTCTCACTATTTTGACCTCGATAAAATGGGGGTTTTGTATTGGCGCTGATGACCAGAAACATGGTTCGATCGAAATAATTTGCTCGCATGCTTTGGGATCACAGTTAAGCCTAATTGTACGGATAAGCTATTTTCTTTCCTTAAGAACAAAAAGCAATATCTATATCGTTGATAATCTTAAATGCATAAACTCGCCATCAGTGTAATAAACAATTATACATAATTTAGTTCCGTTAGACAAGTAAAAGGTTTTCGACTTACAAATATATTTACCTTCGTTGCATTAGTAATTATAACATCAAGTTCAGCATCGTCCATAATTAATCTTGTATAGTGTCGTTTATGACCATAACGTCCTCATTGGGAAAATTTACAGATTATCCTTCTAGCAAGATCTTTTGAGGTTTTGTTATCAAACTCGGTTTTTTTTCAGGATTTTCATCATGAGAATAATAATTTTGTTGTGGTAACTAAACTTCCTTTTCTAGGCAATATTATATAATCACCTCACTTATTGAATGAAATATCAAAAGTTTTGCGTCTATCATATATCGTAACAATACAATAGGTACACACTTCTTTAATGGAAAGTGTCTACCAAAGCATGTAAAAATTGGATGAAGACTGTTTGCAAACTTACAATATTTGATGGGATGTTAATCCAGTCCACTGATCGTCTCGTGTGGTCATTTGGTCATCTCGTGTGTTGGATAGACGAAGTTTTAAAAATATCCATGACTTTCACCCATTCCAAGAAGATTTCCGAGATAACAATTTGTCATTTCAACCAAGATAACATCATTTTAATCGTATTTAGTATAGCAGAATCCGCCGTGTACGTGTACGATAGACCTATGTTGTATATCTTCAAGAAATTCAAATCGTGTTGGCTATCACGAATATTTTACTCTTGCAAGGTGAGCAGCAACTTACGTAACGTTAATAATGTAACTGCATTCTTCCATGCATGTGATCAATACTGGTAATCGAAGCTCCCTTTGATTTATATTTTGAACGGTGCAGAATCGCTTCGGTTCTCGTTTTTATTATTATGAGAAAAGTTAGTTTATTTCCTAGCCCAGTAATGTGTTTGATAGACGCTCCAGTATCTTTAACTATTTCTGCCCACTCGTTTTTTATGTCTTAGATCCAGTAATCTGTGAAATGTTTAGTTACTCGTTCTGCTGCATAATTTATTATTATTTCATTGGTTTTAGATCATGAACGCTCTGATTATCTTTCAGCGGGTATATCCCATAATTACAGGATAATTATATAATTATATCCCATAACTAACCGCAATTACAGGATACGCTTTTTCATACTGCTGTTTTGCAATCGCCGTCAACAAACATTCTTGTGTTGGAAGTTTTACTCAATATAGCAATTGTTTTATTATGAAGTACAGGGGCTTGCTTGTTACGGATGATCCAAGTATTATTGTCGGTTTCTGCTAATAAGATAAATTTCATTTTGAGAAAGTATCTGTTATCGTCGAGATAATTAATAATCGTCGTCTCGCCTCGATCGTTCAGTGTTTCATTGATAACGCCGGTGTTGCGTGTGGATTTGAATGTTGGCTACACATAAATATGCTCGGTCGGTGCGAAATTATTTCCTGGGGCCACTAATACTTTCAATCAAATTATTCGTCGGATCAACCAAAACACGCCCCCGTTACACAAGAGATCATATGTTAAGATTAAATCTGGATTTAGAAGTCTTCATATTAGAAAATATCTCAAACTCCTCCATAATATAATTAGGATGTGGGACAGTGGAATTGTACATGAAACTCTTTTAGTTCCATACTTAAGCATTAATCGACATGTTGTGTATCCTAAATTGTAGTTTGGGTTGCTGCCTTGAACTACCGGCCACGCCCCAGCATCAGTACCGTTGGGAGAGTGCTTTGGACGTCTTATATTATATGGGTTATAATCAGGGTGTTTGGAAGTATCTATTACAAGCATCATTTATTGCTCAGATGATCTTTAGTAGTCATAGGAATATCTTGCTAGACCACGTGGCAACGTCGATGTCTTTCCGAATTAATTCAATATTTCCTCCATCGACGATAAACGTAACCCTTCCAAGGACCGCTATAAGACCATTATTATCAAAACTAACCATAATAACAGCTCCATATTTAGTGCTATGATTATTTTAGAATATCGCCTTCTACGTTAAAAAAACATTTCAGCGGGTAAAAAAAATTTACTTGTATTTATTCTTCCACTCTTGTTTGGTATTTGCATCGTCGTAATAATATTACTGTCAATGAAGTATTGATTCATCTTTGGGAATCGGAGATTCCATGTCGAATGCTAGATATACGTGTACACATTTTATTATCGTAGTTATCTTCTAACAAGAAGACCGCTTCTGATATCAGAATTGTATTTATTTTGTTTCAGCTGGACAACGCAACTTATTTTTCCTTGTCTAGTGTTTTTCCAGTCAGTTCTGTTAGTTTTCGATCTGAAGCTTGATTTAGTATTTACCAGCACTTGCAGACATCACGTCAGTGCCTGGTAATTTTACTGCTCGAGGCTTTTGTCGTATTAATCGTGCTAGCCTATCCTTGATTACTGAGAACGCTTTACAGGCAATATTACCAATAACACCGAGAGCTTTATCACCAACAATGTAAATTCCTGTCATTCCTAGCTGCTTTTGTAACGACCCTCCTAAATAAACCCTAAACAAAGTCACAGAGTCCATCGCCGTAGATCGCTTTATAAGTAGGTAATTGCAGATTTATCACTTTGACCAGAATCGGTCCATGCTGAAAACTACTTTATCATCTTATTTGTTGTCTATTTTATCACTGTGATAATTATCATCAGCAATTTCTTCAACAAGAGATCGATGAACATTAATGTCCATGACGCCGTATGTAAATAATCGTTCACACATATTATATATCTCATTAATAATTTCTGGAAAATTCTTTCAATAAGCTATGGATCGTTATCATCATCGAGGTCCTTACTTCTTTTAAAAGCGAGATATAAGTTTTTTTTTCTCACCAGTTTCCAGGTGTTATGCTATTGAGACACTCATTTTGTGTGAGTATATATATATATATATATATATATATATATATATATATATATATATATATATATATATATATATATATATGTGTGTGTGTGTGTGTGTGTGTGTGTGTGTGTGTTTATTATTATAATTTACAGTTACAGATTCGGCTTGTTCTAAACTATTTAATTTGGAAATGAAGTCTAGGAATAAATATAAATTTAAGAGAAGGTGAATAGATTTGTTGGGATGATCGTGGTTGTTTATTTTTATGATAGATCTATTTGTAAACGACTTTTTGATTGTTTGTAATCATATTTATTTCTATTTAAATGTAATATAATCTAGATCATTAATATGGATGGGTTTTCCTTATAAATGCTATAAGGTATCTAGATCCAGGTATCCGTTTTGTCAACATATTCGCGTTTTAAAACTATTTGTTACTTCATATAATCTCGCAGTTTCTTTTGGTTTTATTTAATAGAACCAGGTGTACATTTATTTAAATCTTATCAAGTTGTTGTTTGTTGACCAGATTGTGGCTGTTGTTGAAGATATTGTGGTTGTTGTTCCATTATATCCATCTTTTTATTTACGTCCTCATCGAATTTTCGAAATTCTAAATCATTACTATTTCACCTATTTAAGCACGAGCTTGTTCAATATCTTTACCTATGTCTTCCTCTTTACCAGGACGTTGGTGAGCAGCTATGTCATTTGGAAGGTGTTGTTTAAGTCTTTTTGTTTCCTTACGCTATTTTACCAGTAGTTGTTTATAACGTTGAACGAAGACCTTCAGTGGCTTATGTAGCTTTTACAGTAGCTAGAGTATCCGGTTTAAATAATTGTTCTAATCCTTTTCAAAGCTCAATCGAAGACTTCTCGCATTCTTGTAATGTTTTTCAGACATAATTATTGGTCGAAATTTCTTAATTGCTTCTAATATTTCTGGAGCTTATCTAGCTGTATAAGATTCGATAGCTGGTGGCATATTATTGATATTAAATATGGATATAATTACAGCAACAGAAAGAGTGATCACGACCTCAATTAAACGTCCGGTGAGTAAACAGAACACGCATACAATATTTAAAGTAAAAAAGGTCCAAATTGAGTAACAAAATTGAACTAATCCAGTTAGAGACACGCTCGGTAAGTTAGAGGCTTCGGTTTAGCGACATTGACGTTGTAGTTTTCATTTCTCGCAAGAAAGTTTTGTTTTTAAGCAAATGACCATTCAGCAAAAGCTCTGTTCACACTCTGTTGCTGCGTTAGAAAATGCAACAATACTTGCTTCAACGGCCTTTTAGACTAATAAAGATGTCAACATTTTATACCTGATATATTGTTCTCTCCTGTAGTGAAATTATTAAAATATATTACTACCATTTGAAGCATATTGAAATATCACATATGTTTCAATAGCAAAGACGCTAATTATATATTCGTTTATTTCAAGAAGGTTCATCAACCAAAGAAAGTCTTCAGAAGATCCTTATTTACTCAAATAATGCACAAAGACAACAAAGTCAATTCGCGAATTAATTTTCGTTTCAGTTCTTCCTGATGACAGAGTTCTTATTGCTTGAATACACATTCAACGACAACGCAGATATTCATGTATATAACCGCTAATGGGTTTAGGCAACAAGATTTATTGTCGTTGATAGAAATATTGTCCCAGGTTTACGTTGATTTCATTGATATAACATCAACTGCGACTGAGTTATCTTGAAAATCCATTACAAATATTCAACAATAACAATGTATACGATCATATGCATGTTTTGTATGTGCACTAGTGAAAATTGCAACCACATGGGTATTATAGAAATAATAAATCGGACTCATCTGTAATGGTTTTACCATTGCTAGAGTACTTTTAAATACCGCGTTAAAGCTATCTTGACATTTGCTAAATATAAAATATAACATTTGATATATGAAAGTCTGCGATGAAGATACTGTATTTCTTATATTACCAATTTTATAATCTACTGATATCATCTCCAAGAACAAATGTAAATTTAATGTGATTGAATGCATTATTAACCAATGTTTTTGAAAAGACTTTAGTTACCATATCGCAATAAAATCTGTTTTCTGGCATATTGTACAAATATCTTACCGCAGTCTATCCTTGACTGAAATACCAGAAAATTAAAACAACAGATTGAAGATATCCTGATCAGAAAGTAGGAAACATAAATAGTCGGGAATCACCAAAATATATTTAGGAATATATTTCATTTATAATATGAACCTACCCCCCCACAAAAAAGTAAAACAAGCAAGGAGTGTATATCTGAGCATTTTGTTATTTACATTCATTTGTTTACATTTCTTTTGTCTTAGTAGACCAAGCAAAACATTTGTTTATTTCTATACCTGTTAAATGCTCAATCATTGATGCAAACATCAATGATATGCCTTGGAAATGCAAACAATTTACTAATCAGCATTCTTGTGTGTACAAACCACTAATCAAGCATTCTTGTGTGTACAAACCACTTATCAGCATTCTTGTGTGTACTAATTCTGGATATTGTTGTATGTATCTGAGAAGCGTATTGTACGACAGTACACCATGTTATTAAAGTGGAGAAACTAAAAACTGAATTCTTCATTAGGACATCCTCTTGACTGGAAATATATCATGATATTAGTAAATACATTTACAATAAAATAAATCAGCAATGTTATGTCTTGCTTGCAAATTTTAAATAATGCAGAAAGCGAACATCAGCAACATTTGAAACAAAATGGCTCAACGTGAAAGGTTCCATTGTAAGATGGGGGATTCATCTACTCTAGTTACTTGCAGGTACAAAATATGCAAATTCAAGTGCAAATAATTCGTTGGATATACTGAGGCGGTCAAAATATTTTAGAAAAACTTCTATATGATTGGAGACAATCTGTTTGTACATGTAAAAATATCATTCGTTGTAATGATTTCAATCATAATGAAATGCTCTGTATCTTGGAAACATTTAATTGTAATGACCATTGGTGGACACAACATATGCAATCATGCAGACATCATGTTGACAAAAACACATATATTAAATAGAATGTCAGACAAGGTTTGATGTATTTATTAGGATGACATTTCATGACATTGTACGGGACAATTCACATATATCTCTTCACTGAAACTGCATAATATTAAAATATGCATTACGTTCCATTTGTGTAAACATGCATCAGTTGTCTCCGGACTTTTCCATTTTCGAAAGGAACATATCTTGTTACCTGTTACGTAGCCATTAAAATAATTTATAATTTACGTTATTATTATTATTTCCAAACGTCAATGCAGAAAGTCTTCTCGCATTGTGAAGTTCCAATGTGTCCCATTAACACGTGAAATTCCATTGTGTCCTATCATCCCATATAGTCTAAATGCGTTCTATCTTCACAAAGTTCCCCTATCATCACATGACGTGCTAGTGTGTCAAATCATCACATGTAGTTCAAATGTGTCCAACCATCCAATGAAGTTCTAATGTGTCATATCTTCACATGAATCGTCACAGGATATTACAATCAGTCAAACCATAACATGATGCACTGAAGTGTCCAATCATCAACCGAAGGTATTTTCAGAAGCTTCATCAATATAATTTTCAGCGTGTCCAATCATCAGATGTAGTTATAATACGTGACCATCACAATAAGTTATAATGTATCATATTGTCACATACAGTTCCAAGGTGTCCTTTCACAAATGAAGTTCCAATGTATCCCATCATCGCATACTGCTCCAGTGTGTCCTATCGTCGCATTAAATTCCAATCTGTCTGACCATCAAACAAATTTCTAATATGAAGCAAAATGAAATTCTCATGTGTCCAATTATCCAAGATCTAATATTCCCTATCATCTGATGAATTTCCAACTTGTCCTTTCACCACATAAGGTTCCATTGTGGTCTATCCTACAATGAGTCTCCGATGTGTCCTATCACGACACGAAGATCTTACGCGAAATATCACAACACGATGGTCTAATGAGTTCTATCATCATACAAATTTCCACAGATTCGTATCATCACAAGAAGTTGCAATGTCAGCCATCACAACATGAGGATTCAATGCCTTATCATCACATAAAGTTCTAATGTGCAAAAATCATCACGTTACAATGAGTCATATAATCAAATGACGTTCTAATGAGTTTTATCATCGCATGCAGTTCTAGCGTGCAAAAAAGCATCACACGACGTTACAATGAGTCATATAATCAAATGACGTTCTAATGAGTTTTATCATCGCACGAAGTTCTAGCGTGCAAAAAGCATCACACGACGTTACAATGAGTCATATAATCAAATGACGTTCTAATGTGCTCTGTCATCACATGAAGTTCCCAAGTGTCATATTAACACATGAAGTTCCACTGTTATATCTATAAATGAGGTCTTAATATATCATATCAGCACATGAACGTTTAATGTATCTTATCAATTAATAATGGTCTGATGTGTCCTATCATGGCATTAAGTTCCAATGTGTCAAGTTCCGGTGTCTCCGATCATCACACAAACTCAGCTGTACAAAGCTACGGTAAGAGGTTCTACTGTTCCTTACACTGACATGAATTTTCAACATGCCCTATCATCACACGATGTTCTAATGTGTCATATTAGTACATGAAACTCTCTTGTGTCCTATCAATGCATACATTGCTTATTTCTCCTATGGTTAAACAGAGATTTTTGTGAAACATCATCTCATAAAATTAGTATGTGTACTATCGTCACTTAAAGATCTAATGTGTCGTATCATCAAACCGAAGATCTAATGGGAAACATTGTCATTAGGAGCTCTAATGTGTTATATCGACACGGAAAGCTTTAGTATGAACCATGAACAAATGATGTTCATATCACATGAAGATCTAAGGAGTTATATCACCACATTAAGTTCTAATACTGTATACTATCACATGAAGCTCTAACGTGTCATATGATCACGTGATTTTCAAATCCAAGATATGATTACATGAAAGTTTAATGTTTCGTATCATTAAATGAAGCTTTATTATTTTGCAAGGTATGCATTATCACATGCCTTTCTAATGTGAACAATCATTTTGTGAAGTTTTGATGTGAAGTATTATCATTTAAAGCATTTTTACGTGTTATCAACAAAGTAAGTTCTAAAGTAATAATGTCAACACATGGTGTTTTAATGTGTTCTATATTCACATGAAGCTTCGTTTTCGTATTAACACCTGAATTATTAAATTGTTTTATCACAACATCAAGATCTAACGTGTCGTATCATTGTATGAAGTTCTAATGTGTCATATCGTCACGAAAGGTTTATCATGTAGTCTCAACACATGAAGTTCAATTTTGTCATATCAAATGAAGTTCGAATGTGTCACATCAGGTGAATTTCTAATGTGGCTTTAAATTTGTCTTATCAAATGAAGTGAAAATTTGTCTTATCACATGAAGTTAAAATTTGTATTATCACATGTAGTTAAAATTTGTATTAAATTTGTATTATCACATGAAGTTAAAATTTGTATTAAATTTGTATTATGACATGAAGTTCAAAATTGTATTATCACATGAAGTTCAAATTTGTATTATCACATGAAGTTAAAATTTGTCTTATCACATGAAATTCAAATTTGTATTTTCACATAAAGTTTAAATTTATATTATCATTTGAAGCTCAACATTAACTTAGCACGTGAAGTTCAATTTTGTCATTTCACATCAGGTTCGAATGTGTCACATCATGACGTGTATTTCTAACTTCATGTATGATCAAATGAAGTTAAATTGTGTCGTGTCGTCACGAACGTCTTATTATGCCGCATCACCACATAAAGTTCAAATTTGTCTTAGCACATGAAGTTCAAATTTGTCATATCACATGAAATTTGAATGTGTCCCATCTTCAGGTGAAGTTCTAATGTCAAGTATAACCACACAAATATATATTGTGTCGATAAGCACCTCTACATCAAATAATGAACAATCTGTGTTTGTGTAGCATGAAATCATGAAGCGTGAGAAATACAAATGATGTTCTACTGGTCATTGTATTGATGATATATAAATAATGCACTGATTTGTTTCTTCGTGACACAAACGAAATAAATGGCGTATTTATGTTTGAATGAATTTCAACATTTGTCTTATCTTTCGATATATCGCAATCTCATAAATATAATCAATTAATTAGGACAATCAAAAAAATACTGCGATTTCTAACCTTTCGTTTAGTAAGAAGTTTAGAGGAAAGCTAAATCATGTAAAGTTAATGGAAAGATGATGGAAAGATGATGGAAAGATAATGGAAAGATGATGCTATTTATTTGATTCGTGCATGATATCCATGGTTAGCTCGATACTTCACAATATCCATCCATAAATTCTATACTGTTTTCCCACTTGCATTGTAACAATGTGCTGTTAAAAGCAGTTTAAATTGTTCAACCTATTTGCAGCACATATTCGAATACATAAGGCAATGCATGTTAAAAGGCACGATATCTGCATAAATCGATACAATTTCAATTTCCTTGACAACAAAGAGTAAATCTTGTCATATTTTGTTTTCAGTCCGATGTCCATTTAGGATCTAGCGATCATTCAACGTTTCGGGTATATTTAGGGTTTAAATTATTTGACAGTTTTCTATGTTCAAAAATAGCGGCTATGGGTTTGTTCCTTTCCTGCTGATAACTTTCTTATTGAATCAATATTTGTTTTATAGCCACAAAAATTATATTTCTACGAAATCTCCTAATGATGAATTTATTGTTTTTAGATTAAAAGCAAATACTTCAAAACACACACAAACACACACACACACATATCTATCTATCTATCTATCTATCTCTCTATCTATCTATCTATCTATCTATCTATCTATCTATCTATCTATCTGCCTGTCTATTATATATATATATATATATATATATATATATATATATATATATATATATATATATATATATATATATATATATATATATATATATATATATATATATATGCATGCGTAGAATTGATTTTATAATCTAACTTCTGTATCCTTTTCTGCAATGACTTCGATCAGGTCTTCTTACGTTCAGCTCTTAGGTTACATATGTTATTTTTATACAGTATCGGATGAAATATTTAGTGTACTACTTAAATGATGAATAAGCAGCTGTTGTCCAAGATTTAAGGTCACATTGCCTACCTTAGACGGCATCTCCTGTCATTATTGAATGCTATATAGTGAAAAGTAAGGCATAATTCCTTTATAAACTACATTACAATCAGCATATCTGCGCTATCTTGATCACAGTACAGACATAACAGTATATAATTACATCAAGTTCTCAACGAGCAGGTACGAAGACAAGTCTGGGAAATAAAATAGATGGTGTAGCACTAGTTCGGTTGCAAATCTTTTCGCTAGGTAATTACATCCTTTCTAAGGGTTCAGGCTGGTCAGATTGTATAATGCAAAATGACTAGAACATTAATCATTCTGTGCACACCCACAGATGAGTGCGTTTATTTCACTTTACGTGTCAGACTGAAGCACTAGTACCAAAAAGTCATTTATTAAGCTTCGTTAATCTTCACATTTTCAATGAATTGCCAATATTCATGTTTAGACATTAGAGTTTTTAAAGGTTGAGTAATTATGTTAATATTGACATAAATGGGACTTTCGTGTAAGTAAGGGCATCGCTGCAATAACCGCGTATACGAATACAGACTAGTGTAGATAACATTTATTTATTATGTACATTAACAATAACCGCTTAATAAATGACAAACAATTTAGTATACACTAAAACAGGCAGGATACTATCATCAATGTTTTTTAAGAAAAAAATGACGTTATATATACATTCATATCCTTATAAATGTAAATGATCTTTATGCTATTTACATGTATTTTGCGTCTCCTTACCATGTTGCCTCTATAAATCCCCATCGACATTATTGCTCGCTGCAGATTGGTGATTTGCAATATTCCATAACCTTTTGCAATGTACAGCGTAACTAGTTTGATTTTTAAATTAATAATATCGTTGTTAGTGACCTGTTAATTAAACCTTTATCTTATCTGGAGACTGTTTCATGTGCCAAATGAACTATACAAACCCTTTCGAATATAAAGCTATTCAGTCGTAAACACGCTGAGCAGCATGGTTAAACGAGTCAATAATGGCAACTTTATAACGAGAAGTCGGTATATAATGTTAATGGAACATGAAATAAAAATTACCAAATTCCCAGTACTATTATTGTTCTGTAATGGCACATTATTTCCACTAATTTAAGCATTGCATTACTTTTCTTCTACCTCTACACAAAGTCTTTATTCAAGAATGTGAACATATGATGCTGAGTTACATACTTTGCTTGTGTAGTTACAAATGTTAACATTTCAAAAGGCCATTGACCTTGTTTTAAAAAAAAATCCTATTTGGAAACAAAACGTCACTTTACACTCTACATTCATATATATTCGTTTTATATTTTAATTATTGTTAAATGATATTTTAGCTTAATAATATATATATATATATATATAAATATATATATATATATATATATATATATATATATATATATATATATATATATATATATATATAAATACATTTGTATTGGTCCCATTTATAACCATTTGAGTGCATTTTGGTATTGATTAAAAGCACTATACCAATCTTTTCTAATCTCTGATGTGAAAACGTGCGTTTATCAAATTTATATTGATGTAATAATACTTTCATTAACAATGGTTTTGCCTTTAGTTACATCGGAAATCGTGTCACAAATAATAAATTATTCAATGCAATACAGGATGCATCATCGCTTCTTTTAGGAAGTAATCGAGACTTTTATCCTGGCCATAAAATAAGTCTGGAAATGATGACAAGACGCAGAGACGAGAAATGTGTTTGCTTCCGCATTCATCTGAAAATAGACGTAAGAAGATATTCAGGATCTCTATAACATATAAATAATATTTAGCAATACATATAAGTATACGTACAATAATAATAATAATAATAATAATAATAATAATAATAATAATAACAACAACAATGATGATAATGTTAATATTTTCTACTACTACTACTAATAATAATAATAATAATAAAGCAGCAACTATTTCAGACAAAATCAGAAAAAAACCGAAACTATTTCAGTAAAATCCTAAAGGATTTCAACCGAAACCATTTCAGAGACAGAGTCTCCAGAGGGGATTTTCAAAACCGGCGCCAATGGCGCTGCGGAGAGACAAATTCTTTTAATTAAATATTTGATCAAGTCCGATACGATATCTTGATCTAGGGTCATGCAAATTTATCGTTATAAATCCGTGTGGAGTTGACTGAGCGTGACTAAAGAAATTTATGAATTTCTTATAATCCATGTCTTCACTGCACCAGGTCTGGTGAATATATCGTATCGTATGAATGTTATCTCCATTAAATATAGCAAGACTATTACAATTTTCTCTGATCAGTTTAGGTACTTGCGTGTATTTTTGAATAACATAAATCACATCAATATTTTTATGTCTACCTCTGGAAAATATCCTGGTAGGGTTCGCTTGATTATCCAATACCACATCATCATATACGACTAAATTGTTAATACTTCTATCAATAACATCAATACTCGGTGATTCCACGATATCGGCTATAAATTCAATAATATCCTCATCGATTTCCGATTTTGCTTTCTCGTTAAAATCCTTTAACACCTTGAAACATCCCTGATCGTCTACACTCGGGGCTACCAAATATAGTTTATCCCATTTCATCCATCTGGTTATCAAATTAAGCAACAACTGTATTTTGCCACTTCCAGATGGTCAAATTATAATCATGCGAATAGAATTTGGTAGCGCTGCATGATGGGTAATCAATTACATTCATGTTATTGTAAATAAATTATGGATCTATATTGTGTGAAATGTAGGACGCGTCACCAGCAATTGACCCAATGCCTGTTACAATTAAAAATAACAGAGAAGCTATCACTGGCAAGTGTGAACGATATGGTATAAACAAATTAAATTTGTTAAAAAAAAGGGAGGTGACATTGCAGCCAAACTAGCAAAACTTCCGGGATTCCATGTGCAAAATATCCAGGAGAAAAACATCTTCCAGGGTATAGTTATTGTGGACCTGGAACTAGACTCGATATCCGACTCGATGATCAAAACCAACCCTGACCCGGTGTATATCCAATAAACGCTATTGATAAGGCATGTCATGTTCATGATGTTGCTTAAAGACCTTCAACACAGACATAACGCAGATGTGAAATTGATTCATGCATTAAATTATATTACTGATAAATCCTTCAAAGAGAAATGAGCTTCATGGTTGATAAAATCGACGATGAAAAGTAAATTAATGCTGGGTGCTGGTAATTAATAACAACATGGAATATATTTATTATTCTCCAAGAGGATACTGGAGGAGTAAATCAGCAATCGATAAACTCGCTAAAGCAGCAAAAGTAAAGAATACCACCGCGGCGGATTGTTTATCCAAACAGGCGATATGGCAAATTTATCTACCACTGCCTAAAGAAATTAACTTCTCACATTTTGATGTCAGTGTCCCTACTGAAGTTCATCAGCCTGTTATATTATTTCTGCCGCATGATACTGTTAATAAACAAACATACAAATACGCGTTAGCTGTAGTTGATGTTGCGAGTAGATACAAACAAACAGAGCCACGAAAGACAAAGTCATCAACTGAAGTAGCTTCTGCGTTTGAAAGGATTTATCGACGAGGTCTTGGACCACAAGGTGGTCTACAGTGGCCAAATCTATTTTAAGTTGATCCTGGCAAGGAATTTCAGGGTGCAGTATTATCAACAATGAAGCATCATAATGTCACCATCAGACGAGGACATACTGCACTACATCGCGATCAAGCAATTGTTGAACGATTTAATCAGACACTTTCTGAGCGGTTATTTGGATATCAATACGCGAAGGAATTTATACAGGATAAACGATCTCGTAAATTGGTCAGGAGACTACCGTGTGTAAATTACTAAATAATGACTTTACTCGAACAGTTAATACAAAACATATTAACGCCATCAAAAAGAAGTTTATAACTATAAAAAACCCACAAAATGATTTTTCAAAACAGCGAATACTCGGCAATGTCACTGTGAGATATTGATATGGACCAAGAGAGCTTGAAGGCGGTACAAAAAGAGCTACTGATCCTATTTGGAGTGTCACTACACATAAAATATCTTGCATAACGAGATCCACGCTTAGACCAGAAATCTATAGATTAGATTCAACTGCTCCTCAGCGCGGATTTACGCGTGAACAATTACAATTGATACCCGTGGAAACTCAATTACCACCGCGTGGTATTAACTAGCACCTCTGCGTCTCTTACACTCAAGACAAGTCAACATCACATTATATCTGGTATGACCAACACTGCTATCTTTTCTGTCTGCGGTAAATTGGCGAGGACCTTTATCCGACCAGCACCAACGCATTATACAGTTACAACTCGCGCAGTGACTATTCTGTTGTTGTTTCAGCGTAATTATAAATTCATCATCAATATCACATTTTCTGTTATCTTTTTATTCTGCTATTTGTAACCATCTAGTTTTGTTCTGATTATGTCATCGCTGACGATATCACTGATTGTAGTGTCATTATCATCTAAAACAACTCTTCGAAGTTGATTTATTCTTCGTACTCTGGATACTGCCAAGTAAACTAAATTCAACAGCTCGATACGATCATCTACGATCCAAACAATCGTATCGGATATAGTCAATCCCTGCGAAGA
The DNA here is from genome assembly GCA_029339505.1 of Unio delphinus. Lineage (NCBI taxonomy): Eukaryota > Metazoa > Mollusca > Bivalvia > Unionida > Unionidae > Unio > Unio delphinus. The sequence goes on along the minus strand of JAQISU010000131.1, from coordinate 6,136,477 downwards.
ATGTATCATCGCTGCGTATCCTAGCTCCCATGGGGATTTATCAGCACGCAATGCATCTTCGACAACACCGACGAGAATCTGCTTCTCAGTCTGTCCTGGAATATCAGTTTCAATATTCTGTATTCGCGTATCCGTATGCCTATAACACAATGGCACTGGAAGCGTTGCGAATTTTTCTTTATGCGGGCTAAATAACTTCATCTGAAGTGTGTCTCTGACTATCTTTCTACTTGCCACTATCAAATCGTTTGGTCTCCACGCTTCCCAAAAAACATTTAATGGGGTTTCTGAAATTATTTCACGCGCTTTTTCACACTGGATTTTATCCGGTTGTAATCTGATTAATTTGTTAAATTCACATAATTGTTTATCAAGAGATCTATGATCAGTATTAATTTCTTCATAATAATCTACAAAATTTTTCAGTCAATTATGTGGAGATAAACTGACAAATGGTGGTGGTTGACAACGATCGCCACACATTATCACAGTTGTATTTGCTAGCAATAACCAAACGAGAAACTTTTTTAATATATTTAACGACACTGCATATCTCATCTCAAAAAATAATTTCAGGAATATATTTCTCACCCATTCGATCAGCAGTCCATGCGTCACCTTTCCATCGAAAGAAACTATCATAAGTGCTAGCATTAACTCCTCGCTGTTTCATCTCTCTTGCAAGTCTGTGTGTTGGTGTTAGCACAATCATGTTTGATTTCCCTAGAAATAATTCGATCACACGAGTCGTCTTCCCTGACCCACCACAGCCGTTTAAGTAACTAGTTTTATATTTACATATTGGATCGGAACACGAAGGCGCACTATATAGTTCTGATATCTGATTACTTTTCAAGTAATTGTTTTCAATTGTAATATCTGCTGATTTAGAATAATCATGCAATATCTCTTTTTTAATTCTCCATGATCCCCAACACTCGTCAGAATTTGTAAATTTAGCCACTGCTTCATAGTGTTTAACATCTATGTAAAATGAATCAGTGGTGACTCTATCAGGAATCAGGAAATCTATTTATCATAGAAAGTAAATTGATAGAAGCATAAGCCAGCACAGAAGCCCTTTAGTATGTGTATTGGGGATTATCTCTATCGTTGTAAGTAACAACTGTACCAAATTGTGTTCCATCGGACAAGAAAGCGTGTGTAAGATTGACATATATACCTCTAGATGTTGTATCTGCGATTATAAAATCGTATTCAGCATAATCTATAATTAATCGTGAAGAATATCGCTTGTGGTCATATTTTCCGCCCTGTGTGAATTTACCAATTATCCTTCTACCGAAATCTTTTGCGTGTTTATTTCTAACTTCAAAGATCTCCTTTGACCACCTAACGATATATTCTTCGTCGAGTGAAGGAAATTGTTTTTTGTTTTCGCTAATTATACTGTCTAGACTATCGGGTTGTGGTAACCAGACTCAGTTTGTTTCCGATATGATATAATTGCTTCACTGACAATCAGCGATATCAGTATTTTACAATCAATCATATACCGTAATAACACTATTGTCATCCAGCGTTTTTCAGATATATGTCTACCAAACAAAACATAACAACACGGATGAAGTTCCTTAGCGAATTCAAATGATATCACACGAACGAATCCGGTTAGATCAAAATCGGGTAGCGGCCCATTAATCGCAACACGGGTCATCTCGAGTGCAGGATGCCCAAATCGTTTAAAATTCTCAGAACACTCTCCATACCCGAGAAAACTCCCTGGATAATACGCGACCATATCAACCGAAAAAAAAAAAACGCTTTCAGGGTCATATTTGGTATTCCATAATCCACCATGTCCATAATTCACGCAGCTTGACGGCACATATGAGAGAAATTCAGCTCTTGTTTGCTTCCGTAGATTTTTATTTCTCGCGAAATGAGCTGCAACTGATGGGATTGTAAAACAGTTTGTTAGTAATTATTCGTCGTTATTCGTTGATAAATCGCAAGCTAGTTTTCTCATCTCGTCGTGAAGATATTCAATACGATATATTTCGCCGTTAGGTCTTACAAATTTATCAAATTTACACTCTTCGTCTTCAAGACTCTGAAATAACCACACTCACACAGGATCGGTTTTACTTAACTAGTAAATAAAATCAAATAATTTCTCCTCAGAGAGTTCTTCTCCAGAGAACTCCATGGGTAGATATTTTATGGTTCTATCCCGTGGAAATATTGTTACAGCATAGGTCCAAGCGTGTGCATTATGGTCAATAAAATTTTATTAGAGATCCTCTCGATTTATATTTCGATTCGTGTAATACTTCTCCTGTTATCGTCGTTACGGTTATTGGAAATTTTAGTATCTTTTCTAACTCAGCTACATTTTGAATTGTTGCACCGCTCTCTCTTATTTTTACTTCCCATTCGTTTATTTTTGTGCGTCTTAGATCCGTCAATTTGTTTCCACGCAACGAATTTGTAAAATGCTCTATTATTCGTTCGGCTACACAATTTATCCTTGTCCCTGACAAAGTCAGCGGCGACTGTTTCATGGTTTTAAATTCCTCAATACCCCGTTTGCCATTTAATGGATAGATCCCATAAACAACCGCGGTCACGGGATAAGATCTCTCGTAATACGGTTTGTTAATTCCAGTCAGCGTTCCTGGTTTGGAATCCTGACTCACAGTGATAGCTCTTTTCTTATCATTCAGGATGGGTTCAAATTTGTCGCGTATAATCCAATTTTCTGTTTCTGAGCGGATAATGAATTTCACTCTAAACATACGTTTTATGGTCAAGATGCGAGATTATCACTGCTGCTCTATTTTCGTCCATGGTAGTATCAACACCACCATCGATTCGAAATGTTGACCAGCAGTGAGATGCACAATCGCGCTTAAATTCATTAAATCCCTCATGGATTTTACCCAGCATGCTTATATCGCTGATTAGACCCTTATCAGGTACATCTATGGATACTCTATCGAGATTGAATTTAGCATTTTTCCAAGGTGTAATTTTCGATAATCTCTCGAACTCCTCCATATTATAATTAAAACAAGTATTTAAATAAAGAATTTATATATAATGAATCACTGTAAATGGTTTATGATAGGATCAGTAACTGTTTGTAACAAATCATGCAGAAATGAATTCTGTGGATATCATTCGCAAAGTGTACGTCGTGGAAGATTAGGTCCACTTCCCTGCATACGTTGTGGGGTGGGTGTGAGAGGAAAATCACAGCTGTGTCTGAATTGTGGTGGTAAGCGATACAGGGAACTTAAGCGCTATTATGATAAACGAATTAAAAACTCCATTAAAATCTCTGACTCTGACTCCATCAAGGACAAAATCATAAAAACACCTCAAGACTTCATTTATAGATTCCCAAGTAATAATGAAACTAAATAATTAATTAGACAAATAGTATAGTTTATAAATGAACCAAAAATTTCAACAAAAATTTCAACCACATCCTGTGATCATCGATTATGAAGCATCTTGTGATGGTAATGTCAGACACCGCAGACTGAAAAAACCATTAGGTGTTGTAAATAATCGTTTATATCTTCAATTTAATGCTGGAGGGAAAAAATATTATTGTCACAGATTCGTCCATGAAGTGTTTATGGAAGAAATCCCGGAAGGCTTTGTGATTGGCCACATAAATGGTATAAAAACTGATTATTCTTTATCAATTTTACAAGCTATCGCTCAGAATCAAAATGTATTTAGAAAAACTGGTACTTCTAAAACAATTTCATAAAGACCTGTCAAGTCATTCAATATAGAAAAAAACGAAGAGAAAATATTTCAATAAATGAATGCGGCTGGAAAGTATTTTCATATTTGCCAACATTCGGCTCGACGCGCAGAACGAGTACAACATTCTGCAATTTCAAAGCAAACTGGAAATAGAATTCAATTCACATACATCTGAAATCCATTTTGTACCATAGTGTATAACACCAAGGGGAATAACTCGTGTAGGCTTGTGTATATAGTTTCTGAAACAGATAACTCTTTTGTTGTTACGATTTGTGTATATCTCTCATGGGAATAATCACATATTCGTTCTGTCACAAAACAAAGCAAATAAATTTGTATTTACAACAAGAGTATTCTCTTTTTTGATACCTTTCTCAGGTATCTGGACTTGTAAAGATGATGTCAATAATCACAATTAAGTACACGAGAGAGTAAATTCACACCACTGCTTTTTATTTCCAATTATTAGTTAGCTTTTATAGAAAACTGCCTATTATAATATTGGGCTTTGCGAAGTTCAACATAAAACCACTCTAAGTCACACCGTCAAACGGTGTGAATGTTTTTGCATTCAATCCGAGGTGATTTTGTGAGGGTAGAGTGATTTAGTTGAATGTAGATTATAGTCCCTGTGTATGTGTTGTATTGCCCCCCTGTGCCGTCCCCCTATAATCCATTGTTGCATGTTGTATTGTCCTGTGACTTCCCTATACAAAAAAATTCGGGTCAATTTTAACTCGTTTTCGTATATATATACATATATATATATATATATATATATATATATATATATATATATATATATATATATATATATATATATATATATATATCTGTACCGTCCTTCCATGTGCCTTAAACCTGCTATAACACTCGAATAGAGGTTAAAGGTTGTATTGTCCTATATACTCATTTGAATGTGCCTTAAACCAGCTATAACACTCGAATAGAGGCTAAAGGTTGGTGCCGTCTATCATATATATAATATGTCATATATACTTTAATTAAGAAATATATATTATCTGATGTCTTACACTAAGAACACCTTCTGGGATTCTAGACCGTTATTTGGCGGGTTAGATCCACACACGGGGAATGTGCTTCGTGGTGTCGCTGGGTCTTCTCAGATGTGAAACACCTGAGAGGCCCGCATGTGGATATGTTGTCTTATACATGTGACCTCTATGTCTCTAAGATGCGAAGGTATTTTAGGGGCTCCACATGGGGTCTTTCATGTATATATCTAGGCGTAATAACATGACAAGGCATTTTAGCACGAATAGAGATTGTGCCGTCTATATATATATATAATATATCATATATAACTTAATTAAGACTGCATGTATAGGATGTACCGTCAATCTATCTATCTTAAACCTGCTAGATCACTCGAATAGAGGTTAAAGGTTGTATTGTCGATATCAGATACGAAAACGAGTTAAATTTGACCCCAATTTGTTTTTAATTGATATATTAGATATATATATATATATATATATATATATATATATATATATATATATATATATATATATATATAATGAATTTCGAATATATAAATAACATAATAAATCAAATTTCAAATTTGAAAAATCAAAAAATACAATTATCAGATAAATTAGATTGTAATCAGATTCTCTCTGATTTTCAAGATATCGATGATAACGCTCAAAATAATAAATACGTCCTTCCATGCCAATATGCCCTGATAAAAAGAATACAGCACGCCATCCATGAATCTTTCGCATATAACAATGACGTAAACAAATTTATTCCGTTATTTTCAGCAGTCGAATAGGTCAGAGCTAAACTCGGCCAACAATACCAGGTCAGGCGTACAATACATTCCAAAATTAAGATGATACAAATGTCATTAAAGAGAACAATACAACGAGTTTTGAAACATCATAAGAACGCAATATGCACATCACTTTCCTATCCTCGAAATATAACGCATGTACACTGTCTTAAAACCACTAAGTGCTTTGAAACGGATTACTCAAATGTATGGATTCTACATGCTATTAGGCCTGTTATAGTAAAGCTCCATGGAGACTAGAAACTAGACAGATATGTGGGATTACTCACACGGAACGAAGTCTCTTTGACAATTTTATGGTGTTTAAATTATATATATCACTAACGCGAACAGGTATTGTTATTTTTTTTTTTTTGCATCAAATCAATGAACACGGAAGTAATGAAAACACTGGTGAAATTCGAGAGAATTTTCGGGATGGATTAACTATATTAGAAATTGCTAGCAATTAGAAATTCCTATGGATTTTTACAATAATCGTAGGTGAATCTTTAACAACTAGATCGGCTCGCGAGCGACTACAAGCAATACAAAAATGTATTACTGTCAGAGACTCTGTCAGAAATAAATGACAGGCGCGACAAGAATTTCAAACTGATTTTCAGCAGGCACTGAACAATTATTCAAACCTGTTACTACAATCACTAAAGAGGTTATATGCGGAATAGAGGGAGAAGAAGCAAAGAGAGGTGTTCTTGTTGAACTCGAAAAAACAGCAAAGGAAACTAAACAAACATCAGAACTGTTACAAAAGTCACAGACAAAACCTCAAAATGGTCCGAACAAAACCGATGAAGAAATAATTCAAGAATTAGGAAATAAATTTACCAAAGAAACTATAGCATATATCGATAAAAGCGACCCAAAAGATTTTCTCGAACTTGTTTCTACGCGTTACGAGGATAAAAAGAGAATGCTGAAACCAGGACATAAAACATATATTAAGGGTTTACAACAATGGAAGGATGTACTTTATAAAATTAAAACACACACAAGCCGAATTGATGCAACAAGTAGACCGTATATAGGATATATTGGTGAGGTAAATAAAGTATCTGATCAGTATAAAACATTTAAAGAGCAAGAAATAGAAACAGTACAACAGCAAAGGAAAGAACTACGACAACAAAAAATGGAAGAATTAAAACAGCGAAAGGAAGAATTAAAACAGCTAAAGGAAGAATTAAAACAGCGAAAGGAATTATTGAAACAGCGAAAATCGCAAAGAAAAAGACAAAAATCTTCAAAACAAGAGTCTTTCTTATCTCAACAAGAAGAAATAACAGATTATGATTTAGAAAGAATTAACAGATCACTGGATGAATTATCTCTCGAGCAAGGTGCAACTGGTACTACCGGTAAGGGTTTTTCTCAGAGTGGAGATCCAAGGGGAGCTTCGGGTAGTGGTCTTGTTCGTTGTCCTAATAATATTCTGGGAGATATCTCACGATTACAAGTTCTCATTGGGGGAAGACGAGCTGGAAAGAACTCACCCGAAATAATTAATGAAGCCGCTGAGATCTGCAAACTACTATTTGAAGGTGGTATCACGGATATTGGTGTATATCGAGAGTTTATTAATGAACTCGCCGAAAATCCAAAGGATTTTTACGTCATAGTGACTAACCTAAAATCCAAAGGATTTCACGATTAGAAAAATAGCATTTAAATAAGACAATCATACACTACAACCACAACAAAGCAACCATGGTCTACGAAGTAAATTCACGATTGCCTGTTTATAGGGCTTATTACGGAGATGGTCTCGGTAGTGTTATTCAAGGGTTATTTGCAAGGATGGCTCCAAAAATATCACCAATCGCAAAACAATTATCAATGAAAGCTATTGATGTTATTCGTGATAAGGGTATTAGTGCTGTTGGTGATGCTGCCGGTAAATCATTTTCCGCGGCCAAAGAAAAACTACTAACACTAGTTCGGCGACGAAAGAAACCAAAATCACTTGGGCAGCTACCATCTACGGAGATTATGCCTGCGAGTATTAGCAAAATAATAAACAACGCGGTGGATCAGAATATAGCATCGCGGATAAATGAGGGATATAACACTTAGGGAAATATTACTGCAAATATGATAGCAGGAACTGGCCTGACGAAGTCATTTAGATCATGACATATATAATAAAATGTTCAAATCGTCACCTGATACAGCGTTTGATTTTGATAACCTAGCTACGTTGCAAGCTGAGCATAAAACCACAGATGATAAACTAACAACGCTGCACGACGAATATAAAACCACAGATGGTAAGCTGTCGATGGTGTGAGCTGAGTATGATGTTCATGTAAATGCGTTTACAAACCTCCGTAAGAATTTTAGAAAAATGGATGATTTCGTTGGAGAACCACCAGTAGTCTCAGTGATACTTTCTGATATTAAAACAAATATCGATACGATTTAACAAACAAATGACGATATCGTTAGTGATTTTTGTAAAATCGTGACCCTGCTTGATAAAATCAAAATACCGCATAAACAAAATATTAATACCGTGTACTCGATACATCATAGCTCCTTCACCTGGACACCTCAAAATAACTTCATTGGAGTGTCTGCAGATATTAAGGGTATCTATAGATTGGCTCTGATTTCAACGCTGCAATTTAACGTATCAACTAGGACTTCTACTGGTGTGAATAGTGCAATAATAGATAAGGGATCCAGTGAAACATTTACAATAACCCCCTTCGGAACCGAAGGCGGTGGTAATTTAGCATCAGCGTCATTTACGGTTTATGTCGAATTTGTAATTGATTTAAGTAAATAGTATAATGATTGTCCAACAGTATCGATATGGTCAAGTTCGTGAGTTTCAAACTAAACTAAAAACTCTTAATGACGAGTATACAGTAAAAGTAAAAACATACCGCAGGCGAATAACCGCGTATTCCCAATTATCGTTGCTGATATCATCTAGTCTCGATGACACAACAATATCAGATAACAAATTCTCCGCGATGATGAATATATACCACAGCGCAACATCAAAATTAGAAGAAAAAAAAACAACACAATAATAACATTGAATAACAACAAATAGTGACAAACACAACGCCGTAAAAGACAACCATGATCTCAATAACCTCAACCAATCCTGAATTCATTGTCAATTTCCCCACTGTGATTCCCGTTAAGGAGATAGCACTGGAAAAATTACGAGTATACCACAGTTGGCCAAATATTAGATCAAAATCATTTGGTGGTCAGCAACCGAATAATTTATTGGTGTTTGCGAGTAAGAATAAACAAAACGGAACTCCAGATTGGAATATAGTTTCCTTACCATCTGGGTCTTACCAAATCGAACAGATCAATAATGAATTAGAGCGTAGAATAAAATCCATTACGGGAAAAGAATCAAAATCGCTATAACAGTTCATGAACCAACACTATCATCCGCGATTGAGATAAACTCATCCGGATATGCCGTAGACATCTATCAGAGTTCTATAAGAACCGTGCTAGGATGGCCTGAAACCCCACCTCAGGCACCATCTTATCATAATCTACCAGAACCTAAAAAGTCTGATTATGTCACAGACAATAAATCATATCATGATATCTCCCTTAAAAGAATCGATTATTATTATATGCGATTTTTAACAGATCCTGTTAGATACTATAAGGGGGAATGGGGCTTTGGGGAGAGGGGGATCGATTGGTTCTTTACAGATATAACTTATATCCTGAAATTTTTGAATTCTCTTAATAAAGAGTGTAAGGAACATTTAAATAAATTCCGGCAGAGTTTTCAGGAACATATTATCGATTTATCATCAAAAACCTCAATTATTAAATACACAGAAATGCTAAATCAAATTGTATACGAACTGTTTAATATACGACTAATTCAAGGAGTATTAGATACCCATTATGGTTCTGATAGAGTAGAATTTGCAAAGAAGTATAATATACGCGTAGAAGATATTCCAACATTTAAGTTTCCCGAGAATAATGCAGACAAACTAAAAAAAATCAACCAATTCTCCTCGATGAGTATTTCCGACAAATAATCGCCGAATGGAAAAAAAATAACACGACCACAAACAACTATCCTCAAACATAATAATTACCCAGACCGTAGAGGTAGGCATATTGCTCCTCAAAGTGTGAATATATCCTCAGTGGTTGCAATAAATCTAGTATGTGATGCTATTGATGGAAGTTACCAAATAAATCTCGAATGATCAAATCAAGCCCAGCAGGAATATATTTTATACTCATTTACACCAACGGCTAAACCCGGATTTCTAATAATTGAAGATCCAACTAATCCGGTCTATATGCGATGTTATAATGATTCATTAACGAGAATTAATTTTAAATTCACTGACCAATCCAATAATTTGATTGATTTAAGAAATGAGATTTTACATATTAGTCTGTATGTGAGATCGTAAAAGCTTTCTACCATAACAGTTTGTCTCCGCAGCGCCATTGGCGCCTGGTTTGAAAAATCTTTCTGGAGACTCTGTCTCTAAAATGATTTCAGTTGAAATCCTTTAGGATTTTACTGAAATAGTTTCGGTTTTTTTTTCTGATTTTGTCTGAAATAGTTTCGGTCTGTTCACTCTTGTTGCTGCTAATAATAATAATGTGTACATATATAGAGTGTATCATTTTGACTCTTGTCATAGTTTGATTTCGGCGTCCATTAAAATCAGGATACACGTCGGAGTCACATACAGGTAATGTGTTTCAAATTCACAGAAATACTTTTGGTATTTGGATTATTTGTGCTCAAAATTACAGTAAATGCAATAGTATTCTGTTTAGATAATATCGCCTCGAATTATGCGCCTCTATCTAATCGGGACAGAATACAAATATATCGTTTACTTTACCATCACCACAAATAAGAATCCTCCATGGTTCGGGTAAATGGTAAATAAATGACTTATTGCACAAAATGTCCAATATTAATTTGGTTCTTAATGCCTGGGAAATGGCGTCCTGCTTCAAACGAAATGAAAACTTTTAAAAACTGAATTCGTAAACCATACGCATGGTCCATTAGTAATCTTATTTATTAATACTGTGATGAGATCCTAGCATTGCACAGTTCTGTTTAACTAAGGTGAAATGGAAATATTTCTAGCTTACCTAATGCATTTATTGCATCGATGTAGTAAACTGTGCAATAATCTAACCTGTAGGAAATGTTTAATTTTAAATATTTTATATTCTTAAATTCCTAATCGTTCGGAAACTATTTTAATAATCCATCGGATTCAAATTAAAAAAGGTTAACATATAATAATCTTATGTATAACGTCTGAGTTGTTTAAAATTAGATTTGAATTCTGCTGTCACCGTCAAATGTATTTTGGGGCTGCCATTAACTTTTCATAGAGGCAGATGATGTCAGGAATTGTTCAGTGCTAACAATAACAAGTTCCCAGCTTATTAGAATTCATGCTGAGTTACATTGTTTGTTTGTGTACTTAAAAACATTAATATTTAAAAATATAACTTAAGCACAATCTTAATAGTGCCGAAATCAATCGTTGTTGTTATAGCTGAAAGTGTCAAGAAATTGGAGTTGTGGTGAAAAGTTCTATGCAGTTATAAATATGGAAAAACAATAATAAAAAATGAATTGCAACATGAAATGTTCTAGATTGGTACTCTATGAGGAAAGATATACGGTTCCTTTTCATTAGTCATTCTGAACAACGCAAAACGTAAACGAAACGAAGGTAAGTTTTCTTCTGTGCATCTCAGCGAACTTCAGACCAATGTCATTTTATTAATTCATCCTTAATGAACGTTTCTGCACCTAAATTGAACTGTGTCAAGTGAAACAAAAAAATTGATATAAGTTATATACATATAACTTTCTTCTCTATTCATATCCATATATATACTCTTTATTCCATCCCCGTAAACAGAAGTATATATATAAGCTATGACATTTGTCTTGAAATAGACTCTAGTACCTTTGTCAGTACTAGTAGGATTAATGTCATAATGATTTCTACTTTAGAATACTTACATATTTAGGCACATTACTTTTAACATGCAGATGAATTGGTCAATATATATATTATATATAATTAATGACCCTGCACACATTAGAATCATAACAATAGTGCTTCCCTTCTAAAATGGTATAAAGTCATAGTTTTATTTTTTGGTTTCTATGCAGATATGAAAATTATACAAAAAGCATTTTGATACTTTGACTTTCACGTTTTTCGACCGACAAAGCAATGTATGCTGGGTGAGTAACATCTTTGACTTTCACGTTTTTCGACCGACAAAGCAATGGATGCTGAGTGAGTATCATCTTTGACTTTCACGTTTCTCGACTGACAAATCAATGGATGCTTAGTGAGTAACATCTTTGGTTGCATAGAGTAGACTGAATTTGTACATTTTATTATAATGGCTTCAAAAAATAATCTCTAAAAGCTGTGAGAATTCTTACAGGAGTAACTAGGTCTGATAAAAATGTCTTCTTTTTATTCATGAGCAAAGTTGGGGAAACACCTATGAGTTATACAAAAGAAGAACACACCTCTGCAATTGCTGTAATGCATTATGGACTATACTATCAGTACCTAAAATGTATTATACCAACTATCTAATACGTTACTGTGCGTTTTTGTAAAATGAAAATACGATAGTGTGCAGAATAAAAGTATACAATTCGTCCTTCCGACGACAACAATTAGGGAACAAAACACATGTTAGGTTATGTATGTGTGTGTGTGTGTGTGTGTGTGTGTGATTCGGATGTTGAATGTTGTAGTTTTATCACTTTTTTAGTCATTTCACTATGATGTCGGCAGTGTGGCGGTTTATAGTGATGTCAAGCACTGGGGCATCATGCCGTAGACATGCTGCATGATGTCCCTCCAGTCACCGTATCCAGACACAAGGTCGACCAGTCCTAGAATCATTATCTTAATGATAAGCCCTACCACCATTACCTTAATTATAAGGCATAGCACCATTATCTTAATTATAAGGCATAGCACCATTATCTTAATTATAAGGCCTAGCATCATCATCTTAATGACAAGGCATAGCACCATTATCTTAATTATAAGGCATAGCACCATTATCTTAATTATAAGGCCTAGCATCATCATCTTAATGACAAGGCATAGCACCATTATCTTAATTATAAGGCATAGCACCATTATCTTAATTATAAGGCATAGCACCATTATCTTAATTACAAGGCATAGCACCATTATCATAGTTATAAGGCATAGCACCATTATCTTAATTATAAGGCATAGCACCATTATCTTAATTATAAGGCCTAGCACCATCATCTTAATGATAAAGCATATCACCATTATCTTAATTATAAGGCATAGCACCATTATCTTAATTATAAGGCATAGCACCATTATCTTAATTATAAGGCATAGCACAATTATCTTAATGATAAGACATAGCACCATTATCTTAATTATAAGGCATAGCACCATTATCTTAATTATAAGGCATAGCACCATTATCTTAATTATAAGGCATAGCACCATTATCTTAATGATAAGGCCTAGCGCCATCATCTTAATGATAAAGCATAGCACCATTATCTTAATTATAAGGCATAGCACCATTATCTTAATTATAAGGCATAGCACCATTATCTTAATGATGAGATCCAAATGAGGCAGCTGCGACTACCATTGGTAAACGTCTTTTGTATGACTCGGCCAAGGTGCAACCCCGCGACCCCAGGATCCGACGCGGACGTTCTAATCACTAGGCATCCGCAGTTGTTCGTTCGGCTATGATTGAATAATTAACAAATCCTGCATTATAGACTAAAGATGATTATTTAACGTCGATATAGATAGAGACCTATTCTGTATAGAGAAACGATATTTAACATTCATAGTTGAAGTTACTGTGCAGTACATTGAGGGAACACACGTTTTTATTCACATTGTTCATTTTCCTGTATATTTGTAAGGAGTCATACAAAGTATGGAACAGAGTGTCTATTTACATTGTCAAAATTATGAAATAACTACGCAAAGTAACTAACAGTGTATTCCTGCTCATGTTGAATTTCATATGGTCATTTTTTACTAACCCCCAACTTACAAATACAGAACCTAATGATAGCTTCCATACTGTATATGATTTAATGCTTTCGATATAATATTTTCTGTCTTTGGCTGTGTCTACCTAGCTTTTGTAACTGCCAATATTCATTTGTGGAATGCTATATTTATTTGTCCAAAACGTATTCCCAGTAACACTATTTTTATGTGTCAGTCTCCATATCAAACCTCTGTGAACTATCATAAAAGATATGATATATATATATATATATATATATATATATATATATATATATATATATATATATATATATATATATATATGTGTGTGTGTGTGTGTGTGTGTGTGTGTGTGTGTGTGTGTGTGTGTTCATACACGTACATGTGGGGTGCATGTTATTGTAATAAAGTGAATGAAAACCATGGTTCTGTATTATTAACTTTTGTGACGAGATTGTAAAATTAAATGTGCATTCACCGGCCTACTCTTTTCGACATCGACAGAGTCGAGAGGAAGATAGAGAGTGAACAGACAGAATTCCCTAGGTCAGTCGTGCAAATATTACAATGTCAAAGTATATGGGTACATAATTAAAACAGAGTCAAACGTTGTCGTTTGATGCTGGCTACTTTTGTGACTTTGTATTGTACATAAAATATATTAGTGAACCTAACATTTGCTATGTATTTACAGCATAACATAGCTATATGTACAAAGTCTATAAGAGTGAACCTGTTAAGAAACAGTACAACGAGATATGGCGTATAATACAGTAACATTTTGATGCTACAACCGCCATAAACAGAAATACAGCATATAGAGCTTACTGCATTTCTGGCACCCACAAAGAGGTGCGTGAGGCAAAGAACAAAGATGTCCAGTATCAAAGAAAAGATTAATGCTGATCAAATTTAAACCGACGAATTATGTAGTGCCGGGCAGTAGATCACCCTAATACTAACCGGTGGTTCGCATATAGCCCACATGTATAGAGGATTGGAAAGAAACATTAAAACTGATGCGCGTACTTCTTGAATGCGCTGTTGGTCTTTCGGGGTTATTCGAGTACCCTCATCCGCTCCTGGTAGTCGAATGGGCAGGTAGACAGGAGAGTCTGTTAACTATACCGGGTATACGTTTTGCATGAAGACGATATTTATTTAAGGTAAACAAGTACAAACATGTGAATGAAATGCATGATTTTTGTGTCCTTAGATGATTGCTTATTTACGATTTCATCTTAGGCTTGATTGTCAGTGTGGAAATATATACACGTATTGGATACATATTCTTGCCAGACCTTGACTGCCCGATTGATGTGGTAGATGTCTAGAAACGTTATATTTTAATATGCTCATGTCATAGACATAGGGTGTGCCTAGGATGTCACGGTGTCCATCTGTGTCAGAAGTCAGTCAAATGTCAGGTAAAAATAAAACCCTCAAAACCAGTTATTACGTTTTGCAAGATCATTTAAATCGTCCTTTACTAATCTTGTTAATCTATTGTTTTAATGTGCTTTGAGATGTCAGTTGTCAAGTTGACGGATCGCCTAATTAAAGCTCTTCTCAGTAGAACAACGGCGCAAACTAAGTTAAGAGTAACAGTGACGGATTGCAACTCCCTGGTATTAATTGTATTGTGAGCCAGATATAAATGTATGAGTTTATTATATTCAAGTTTGTCCGTGAGAAGCAAATCTTCATTCTCGTGAAATCCAATTCGTATCCGAGATACGTTATCGTACGTTATGGTTGTTGACGGGGCAAATGTTTTTTTCACAGCCATAGGAACGTCGATGACGGCACATACAGTAAGTAAGATATACATCTAGTATCAAAACAACGTCCAAAATATGCGTCATGTGTGTTATAGATAACTTTGTGTTCGCTATCCATTGAAGAGAATTGCAAAAGGTCTTAAATATCTGGCAACTGGATATATAACTCATTGGTGAGCCTTTGCCAAAATAATACATGTTCCGCCACAAAAAACAAAACCAATAATATTGCATGGCACTTGTTTTATACATGCGATGGTATTATCAATGGCATCGTAATGTTCGTCTGACTGTTGAATTTGTTTAGTGGTTAGAGGCGAAGCAGGACGTTCTGGCGCCGACGATTTGGCACCGGTCGTTTAGGCACGACCGGTTTGGTGGTCGGCCGGTTTGGCACATGCCGGTTTGGATCCGGCCGCTTTGCCGCCGAGCAATTATTATTCCTTTTGAGAGGTAACCTTACATTGGTGAAGCAGGTAAGGACGACATTGATTAGCTCAGTGATCAAAGAAATGTAGCGTGTAAGTGAAAAATAAAGAGTTAAGTATCACCGATGCAATTTCTTCTGTATTAGATGCATTTTTCTTCATATAATTCAAATTCTTGCCCACTTCTGCTTTTGCAACATCACTCCCATGATAATGTTGATTCATCAATAGAATTAACTGGCCGTCCTTTGCAGCTGTATGAAAACGGGCTTTACATTCGTTTTTCAACTCGCATCGGCAAATGATTTTAAGCTTATCGGCACTGTATTTATCAAAAACGTATTAATATCCATCGTGCACGTACTTTTCTCGACCACACTTCGATTTCGTAACACTCATTTCCTGCATAAAAACTTTACGTTAGTACATTCGACAGCACACTTATACAAACAGCTATATAGACGTGTGTTTGAGTCTGAATAGCTAAATCGTTAATCCTTATTTAACATTGTCATAGCTTTCATTTTCAAATATGAATAACATGTTAGACATCAAATGGTTAAATTGTTAATCCTTACGTAAAAGTAATATTTAAGGTTTTAAGTGAAACCAGCCACGAAGGGTCATATGTTCACTATTTTACACTACCAATTAGTATGGCAGTGATTTAGATTTTCCCGTGGAGAAGGAATGTTGCCACATCCCCACAGGCATTTATGCATACAAAGTATGCTATTTAATTTGGTCGTCATGTCGCGCCCCTAGAAGGGGCTATCGACATGAATGAGAGACCTAGGGAAGTGGAAATAGAACAGCCACGCACTCAACCCTATCAACCTATCGGAAGCTGCAGTGCTAGATGTGCAATGGCACCAAATGATGACTAGTGAAAAATGGTTTTCACGTCTAGTCTTTAGCTGGTGTTGATGTCTGGCCGAGAAAAAGGATCTGTGAACTGGCACGCCCTAGCTTTATCAAATCGAGTCCAGATGTTGCTAGTGGACACCCTATACCGATATTGTGTAAGCCACCTGTGCAATTGAGTCAATCTTTCAAGTTATATTTTTTCCTAATCATCCTAACATTCTAATTTTTGTCTAGTACAGAGTGTACATTTTGGTGGGTTCCCTATAAATTTTGTAAACTAGCTATGTCAAGTGACATGGGTAGGTTGGTCAATGTCAGGTTAAATGGGTTGTTAATTTTGATGGTGGAGAGCCAAAAATGATCAAGTTTGTTTTGAAGATTGTCGAATAGAGTTTCTGAGCCAAAAGGAAACTCTGTAAGTATAAATAGCCCTTGAAAGGGATTTTTGATGGAGTGTTACAGGGTGTAACCGTAGTAAACTCTTTCTTCTGGTGAATCCCTGTGTCCTTCTTGGGTGTCTTGCTTTTGTCGTTGTTCCTCTATCTTGATGTTGCCTCCTCCCGTCGTGTCCATTCCGTGTTCTTCCTTAACAATTTGGAATACTTTGTGCTGTTATTAAAGTAGAGTATACAACCTCATATGACAACCTATTCTCGCGTTGGTAGTTATTCAACGTAAAAATTTAGTTTTTAGAGTAATTAAGGTAATTGTGTGTGTTGTCGTTGTGACCTGACTTTAGCTTCCCCCAATGCAACCGACTGTACTGTGCATATCTAATTGAAATGTCAAACTCGAATGCTGCGAGTTATTCAGGAAGGTATAACAATTAATATATGATCCCGCCTATATTTTTTGCCCATACGCTTGCTTTCACTTAATCTGGGATTAAAGTGTATGTTGTGACCGACGAGCTTGCAAAGTTTGATTACGAAACGATTTGAACAACGCTACGTGTTTCTACAGTTGTACCATAAAAGGAAGCCATAGTTTACAGAATGGAGCGGGAGACCATGTAATGCTTCTTCTGGTGTGTTTCCTATTGTTACAGAGTTCTAGGTTGAAACCATATTTGTGGACGATTTTCCGTGGACGACATGAGCAGGGGTATCAGCTGATCCAATTAGTTATGTATCTCCTGTGTCAATCTGGTGGTGAGCCTGTCTGCGATATCTTGGGTTATAACATTGGAAAGGTGGGTGGTCCATCCAAGCCCCTTTGCTGGATGTTCCAGGTTGAAGGTCGGCAGCCGTTGGTGTTCACAATGGTGCCTTGTTTCTGGGCCTCTTCACCGTCTCATGCGTTGTCCACTATGATGTCAAATGTTTCTGTTAAGATTATTATTGAAGAGGTTGTTGCAATTCCAGCGAATTATATTTTAATGAATAATTCCACCCAAATGAAATACTGAACAAAATAATACAAATGAGTTTGCTAAAGATTGCAGAAGTAAGAATGGGTAATTTCGCAAGTAAAACAAAAACTGTAAACATCAATGTTTGACTGATGCCCCAGTTGCAATTTTCTGAAAATACTCTGCCATCTGATGGAGATTGCAGCAAATTTTATGTTGTTAACGAGATATAGTGAAAAAACATGGAAAACATCAGGTGGCCCAGGTTTATCATGGGATATACATATGTCCTAGATCCGTACCCAAATCTACATGTCTACCTTTTATAATAATGTTACGAACATTTACCTTACTCGCATACATAAATATTAATTATATACTATTTGATAACAAATAAAAATAGCATGGTGTCCTAGTCAGAAACATAGACAACTTGATTTTATACGGGGTCATAAATGCAATTATACATTACACATAATTATTTTTTTTAAAAACTAATAAACAATGCGGTTAAATATAGTAAACAATTGTTGTTTCATTTCCTTCTTCAAAATTGTTTTTTTTTAAACTCACTAGTCATTGTCATTGCAAAAAGTGCTATTATATGCAAACTGCGTTGGAATTCAGATGCCTACCGTTATACCGTACAAAATCATTAATACTAAATCATATCGTTTTGCATAAATATCAGTTCATTGCAATTCCTTAATAGATTAAATCTACGATCATGCCTTAAATAGTTGTCTACTAAATACAGTGAACCGTGGTTAAAATGATTAGATAAGAAATATCTGTCTTATATATCAAGAAGAATATCAATTTATATTTGAATGCGTATTCTGTAAAGTTCTAGGACAATAAATATTTCAGACAAAGACCAAAAATATTTATTTCTAGAACTTATGCGTATCAGGAATACAGAACATTTTAATAATGTTGGCATGTATATGGTCTACGTTTCTAAGCATCCATAGGTAACCTATAGTATTTTGTCTTTTGCAGATGTTTGTTGTTTAACATGAGTTTGAATTGCATAGGAAGATCATAGTATTTCGAAATATCTTTCTCGTTACAGAGATATTTTAAACTTAATCCGCATTGTTCTTCCTCAGCATATAAAAACCCTTTATTGATAGGTTGCATATTTGGTACTATTCGCAGTTAAATCATTTTGGAATGGATATATATATATATATATATATATATATATATATATATATATATATATATATATATATATATATATATATATATATATATATATATATATATATATTCAATATCTTTTTTTTAAGTCAAATTATCAATTAATATATGTCTATTTTAAAAATTGACCATTAAAATTTATGAAAGGGTCAAAATGTAAACTAGGTAGTTAATTTGTTCTGACACCCTGATTGGATCCTTACAGAAAATAAGCATTTAATCAATCAATCTTTGTGTATTAGTAACCATTTACTCTAATTTTGAAAGAGTTTTGTTCATTATGATATTTTCTTTTGGAATATTTTTGTTATAAATTTAAAATTAGCATCACTTATATATATATATATATATATATATATATATATATATATATATATATATATATATATATATATATATATATATATATATATATATATATATATATATATCAATCTTTCTGAACGTTAAAAAAATGGAGAACAAAGCACTGGAAATATCGAAACGTAGTGACTTGGACAAGGAAAGTAAGTTTGTACATAGTGACTATTCAATTCAGCAAAATACAATCTAAATTTGGCAGGATGTGATTACAATTTTTAATTGTACAATTTGACAATGTTTCAGGTATGTTTTACAGTACCAAGTATACATTATTGATTTATTTATTAGAAAATTACTTAAAGTAATAATCGAGGCTTTACAGTTGCAAATATTCTTTGGGCCGTTCCCGCTGGCGCATCGCTAGTCAAACACTGTCTGCGTCGATAAAAACAGTCTGAAAATGTTCAAATCTTCAAACGTCTATCGTTCACAACAACACCTGTCAGTTTTATTATAATTTGTTTCGCTTGAAAATTTTGTGAATTGCGATTAGTTCCGCATAAAGTCGAGAACAAAAATGAAAGAAAAAAATACACATGTCTTGGCTATTTGACCCCTGGCTATTTGACCGTATGACGCAGTCGCTCTAGGTGGGCTATAATGGTCATTATGTTGCGCGAATCGACATATAATGTGAAATAATTATTGCAAGTCATTATCTTGTCTTGCTATTTGTCTGTCTATCTATCCGTTGCTTTCTGTGTGTATATATATATATATATATATATATATATATATATATATATATATATATATATATATATATATATATATATATATGTGTGTGTGTGTGTGTGTGTGTGTGTGTGTGTGTGTACAATAATAATACATTGTCAATAACTATTGACATAACAATTTGTAGAAGAAGCTTGTATTTAACATGGGTTATATGCTTGGTTTGGTCACGGCAATGTAATTTGCATTGACGCAATGTTCTTTTTGAAAATTATTTCCTTTTAGTAACAATCCTGTGCATCGATTGATTAGTCTACGAGGATACGGTCCTCCATATGTCTTTTGTTTACTTCCAAATAGTGTTTGTTAAGATTGCTGTCGGAACTCTAATGGATTAAAATTTGCTTAAAGCTGCGTCACTTAATTGGACACCTTGTCCATACGAACGATTTCAAACTTTTGATGGATACTTTAAGCTGCCTTAAGACCTGTAATGGTCAAACAATTTGCTTAAATGTAAGTCGATTGCTATGAGAGACGAATGTTCATGTACATTCAAAAACAACTTTACTGCAATTTGGTGGCAAAATATACCTAGACGGTAGAAATTAATGCTGACAAAAACCTAAAACCAGTGAACTGTTTTGGAATCAAAACAGTTATTTATCATTTTATCATAATATGTAGGAATAAGCTTTGGTTATGATCTTTAGTTTCTTGTTTGTGTGCAAAAATAGAGAAATAATAAATATGTTTTAAGCGGGATAATCACGACATTCAGTACCACGTGTTCTTAACATTTCGAAAGGGGGTGAGTAATGGATATTTTATATACTAAACACATCATAGCAAAATTACTGCTACTGCTGATCACGATGATAATAAACCAATATAATCATGCGATGCACGTTTAAGATAAGTATATATATATATATATATATATATATATATATATATATATATATATATATATATATATATATATATATATATGTGTGTGTGTGTGTGTGTGTGTGTGTGTGTGTGTGTGTGTGTGTCTTTCGTTTACTTGCAATCTCTCGAATGCTCTGTCTAATGGTTGGGTTTCTAATTATTCACGTGGTATTAAAATATTTCCAATGATCGACGGTGTTTAAATGTTCCGTTTCCTTAAATAGACACTTAGAAATCTGATTGGGCCCAAACTCGTAATTTTTAATCAAATCAGGACAGATTAACCTATCAGAGTAGAATAGATTTTCTTTTATCTCTGTCAGTGTTTTTTTATGACTACACTTGAAATGAAAACTAGTTTTAGCAAGTGAATGTACATTTTAATGTTAATGTAACTGCATATGATCTAATAAGATATTATTTATTCACATGACCGAGAGCAGAACAATACTACAAAGAACAAAAACGTAAAAATATAATAGCAAAAGCATATTATGCAACAAACTGCATTATTGTTGAACTATATTACTGGGAAACATGGAAACTCCATCATATATATATATATATATATATATATATATATATATATATATATATATATATATATATATATTTGCTTGTAATGACCCACCCATTATTCAAGAGATTTCACCACTCTAAAGGAATTCCAAACGTAATTAACCATGTAACGTAAATTGTAAATATTATATTACAGAGAATTTATAAAAGTAAAACTGTGATATATTGTCTGAAAGTAGGCTATATTTTCCGTGAGCTCTGTGATCAGGTTTTTCAGTCAAGGGAATGATGTTTTAGATACTTTATTGGCACAGTTTAGTATGAACTATGTACCACGTATACATATCGTATCGTACAAATGTGCTGCTGACCAACACTCTTTAGGCTTTTATTCTGTTTCTGAACAATGTATTACAATGAAATTATTTATATTCCTGACATGCTATATAATAATTTTATTATTACATTTTTAGTTAATTCCACTCAGCATTTACGCATTCTCTCCTCACTTATAGAGTTTAAAAGCAATATCCTCTCCTGTGTCATTCGCAATCCGCTGTCTATTGATTTATGCAGTACTGTTGTACGCTCAGGTTGACATATGTTACCAACAGGTTATTAACTCTTTTGACAGCGATGCTGCATGAGATGAATACTTGATGGGTTGAAGATCTGATATGAATTTTAAGATTCAGCAAATGTTTACTTTTTACCAATACTATTTGTCTGTAAGATTGATCTCCACTCGCATGAATTAATGTATTTCTAAACGGTAATGGTATAAAAGATTGTTTTAGCGTGATAGTTTATCACGATACTATCAATTTAAAATGTTTGTCCATTCTATCAATTGACTTTGTCTTATTTTGTGTACCTTTTTTGTCTTTTGTTCACTTTGTAGCACCTGCAGGGAGTGACGTGTTGCAAATCTATGACGAATGATTGACTTTGGATTATTGTTTAATTCTACATTGGATTACACACACACACACACACACACACACACACACACACACACTGACACACACACACACACACACACACACACACACACACACACACACACACACACACGATGGCAAACATACACACGTTTTGAGACCACTTTGTAGGCAGGGCTGATTTCTTATGTGTTACATTGCCATCGGCACACACCTATAATGAATACATTGTAAAGGATTGGTCACAACAGTTTTGACATATGCTTCTATATTGCATCAACATTTTATATTTGTTTAATGGCCGACATTATGTCACAGGATCATAGCAAAGAACGTTCTAATTTTCACATCTCTCTGGTTTTCAAAAGTGAAAAACAATGCATCATAGCGAAATAATTTCTAAATTACCTCTAGCTTATAATTATGTAGTGAATATCATGTTGTACAATTAACTTAGCGTTTCCAAGACCGTGTCGCTGATCTAATGTATTTTTTTGCACCTTATTTATGTTCGCATCGCAGGTTCAACTTTTGCTTGTATTTGAACCCGCAGAATTTCGGCAGCTCAGTTGGTAAAGCAATAGTTGTGGTTCGTTATTGACTCAGGCCAGCCTAGATATGATATATCGAAAAGCACTTAGCGTCCGTTTCCATGGCATTAGTAGCCAATACATCTTTAATAGTAAACCTAAAACCAACAAACAAAAAAAGCATCATGTTTAAAGCCACTACCACACGAAATAATGTCGACCATACATTCATGAAACATTTAAGAGTGCACTTTGAAGCAACTGAAAGTTTCGCACTTGTAAGCCTTTATGTGTATTCGTGACTGTTGAAGTAGTCTGATGGCTGATAGCACTGTGGACTCATGCGAAATGTCTAGACTTATCACTTGATGTCGAAAAATAACGTAATGAATATAAAATGTAACTTCACATAAAATATAGTTCATGTTCCCAGGCACCTACAAATACTAACACACAATGCGGTAAACACTCTGGGAATATATCATTCCTGGAAGCTCACTCTGCAAGTATTGTTCAGGTTGTAGTATTACTTGTCGTGGTATTTAAACTTTTGAGGGTAAATATAGAACGAATACTAAACCTATTGGGTTACTACAGCATCTTTTGTGATCAGCTCATTTGCTTATATGATGTTTATACTCTTACGGAGCATTTGCCATTTGTTTTTCTGTAATGAACATTACCTTCATTACAAATTTACAATGTAACTACTACACATCATTTCCTAGATGAGATATGTTCATTATGTATGGTAATATGTATAACGTACTTATCTAGGACACGTCTTTAAGCGTTTAGCAAGTGACTTTTGTTACCTGCATTGTGTATTGGAACACGCTGATTCACGATAGTTTCACACAATGTGATAGACAGATTCGGTATGTATTGTAACTTTGAATGAATATTTTGTGCATATTTTACATGTTAGTAATAGCAGTGTAAGGAAATTACCTCGTATAAATGTATAATTCCACCAGGACATGGTCAAATTATTCCATAATTCAAATGTTTGGCCGTGTACTCGCCGACAAAATACGTACTAATCCGCAATTTGCATTCGTTTGGTGAGTGAGCGCTATGGAATCTGATTGGCTATTGGTCACATGACCTTTACCTATAAATAGCACCACGTACATGTAATGTGGGGCTTCACTGTTATATTGTCCAGCGTTCGGAGAAGATGGAAGCAAAGCATCGGGTGACTTGTACCCATTTCAGCTATTTTATAATGTCTCAATGTTGGATAAATATAGTCAGGTTGCAAATGGTTAGTTCTAATGAAATTTGATATACTTGCTTGACATTACGGGGAATTCCAGAAGTTATTTATTATTCATGAGGTGACGTCTGCTATATAATCCTGGGAAACATACAAATTGTTCCCTCGGGAACTGATGTACAAATATATTAACGCTACTAAGCCGGCACTCTTCACCTTCGTTAGAAGGCGAACTCAAGTTGCACCTTCTCCTTACAATACTCATCACCTTCAACACCTGAAGATTAATACTTCACCTTATTCACCGCCTGAGGCTTAAGCAAGTCTTTCTTGTACGTCCATAACGTTAATTATATGTGACATAAATCATTACCAATACATTCTTAAAGAGGTGGAGAAGGTGCAATTATATTTGAAGCTCCATTGCACATTTCCCCACGGGCGTCGATCACCTTTGTTTCCCGTGATTATCTGGTTTACATAAGTTTGGTATTAAATCGTAAAAGTTTATGTATATGTAACTGTATTGACATTCAATAATTGCATGTTCACCTACTCTTGTACTTAAGGTAATTTACAAATAAATACTTTCGATGTTGATTCTATACGGTCTTGTAATATTCTTTCTGATCAAAAGCTAAACAGGATAACCTAAAAATATTGTAACCGGAAACGGCGTTACATTTCATTGAATATGTTACAATAAAATACCAATTAATAGTTAAATTATATCAATAGATGAACATTTCCAACGTACATTTCTATAATGCCAATTAAAAAAAGTGCTCAGGAATGTTGTTGCAGGATTAGACAACGGACAGTCGTGCAACGCTGGATAATATAAAGTTTATTCTAATTCTTCATACTCGACCTGTTATGGACTCAACGTGTTTGGGTGTTGTATCGCTCTGCAGCAGATCTAAGCATAACAAAGCCATGTTTTAATGCATGATGACTTATGTATCACATCACAATACTTAAAGTCGTACGACTCTATGGTCTTTAACTACATAACATAACAGACTGTACAAATCAAAATATAATTGATGTACCAGTAGTCTTGATGTATCACAATAATATAATATAAAATGTCTTTTAAAAGAATCCAGGGTAAATCTGAAACAGGTACTAAATCCTAGAGACGCATATTCAATCTAACTTGCAAACTAGCTTAGGTCTAATAATTTCCAGCATCAACCCAATCAGGATTTACGCCAGCCCTACATATCCGAAAATCATCACGTGATATCTACTTTGATCAAACGTTCAGCTCACTACCTGGTAATTACGTACGTGCTTAAGAAAGACCCCATCGTAAAGAACAGAAACGCATACAATAATAATATTGGTACACAATGTTAATTAGGAAATGAGGAGAGCCAATGGTAGACGAATGTCGTCTATACACATCACCGACATCTCACCTCTGTCCACGTTTGTTCGAATCTCGGCTTGGATATGTGAAATGCATTTAGCTTCCCATGAATTAATGGTTTTCCTCGATTTTATAAGTATGTGCTCTTAAAATAAGTAACAAAAAAAGAGTAAAAAACAAAACGTTGTGTAAGCCTTAAAACATACTTGATTTCCGAAGAATTAAAATGTGAAAGTCAGAATTAAGGACTTAATGTATTACGAATTGAATACCAAAACATTCCTAGAATTACAGACAAAAGTCCTGCTTAAAACTCAGAACAAGTCTCGAAGAAATCCAAACGTGAAGACTATGACGTATGTTCATATAGCTTATAGTGTGTTGATGTGTGAAAAATATTTGTTGAATCACATCAATATAATTCCAGGCTTGAATTCGGTATAAATTCCAAAGAGTCTCTTTATTCCATAATTTTATCAGAGCACTTTTGTATTTCCAGAGTCAATAATCAATAATCCTCTATTATCAATGATATTAAACGTATATATTAAGATAACAATTCAGCTATGTATGAATATATTTTTACAATAAATGAAGTAGAAAGGTAAATTTCGGTGATGCGGAAATGAACTCAATTTTGGACAAGGTCAAGTCCAAGCATACAATATTACATTGGAATAGCATATAATGAAATAAAAAAGATAAACAAATTAAATATACACAATACAGGGCTTTAGTCGGGTTCTTCCTCCAAACAATATTCTGGCAGCCATCTATATTCTATAATGCGCTACAAAATACCATTAAACGGGGCAAATACTAACGTAATCAAGTTACTACAACAAAATCCCCAAAATTATGTTATTATCGAAAACTCAGATGAAATGTTAAACGCATGGAACATATTTTCAAAAGACTATTAGTAGTATATGGGGATACTCTAGCGACGATGGGAAATCCAGTCAAAAAGGGCTTACATTAGATCTTAATTTCACCTCTGATGTGCGCATATGATGTTTCAACTTATGTTCATTTTTTGGAGGAATTATATTAATCTTCATGTATCTGATCTTATTTATATTTGGATATTTAATATTTGCGTTTCAATATTGTGCCTTATTTTACAATGATACAGCTTGTGATAAGTGTTCCATTTATTGAAGTCATAAATGTATCTGACATACAAATGTAGTTTTAAAGTAATTTTACAATATTTTGTAATGCTTATGAAATACAAACATATTGATTTCTTATGCACAAATGTTATCAAAGCCATGCTTCTTGCTTTAATTGTATAAAACGTTTCTGCTAATATCCTCGTATAGTTTCATGAATGTAGTATGAGATTCAACGTTTGACCAAAACGCAATCGTTATATTTGCCGGCATCTTCAGCTTGCTATTTTGGATCGACATATATGTCCTTAGATATTGAGTATACGTTTGGATTTATTTATGTACTGAAGTCTCGTTTCAAATTTACATTTGGCTATTAACCATTACGATTCTCTATTTCCTCTTATTTCCCCCGAAGACCATATTTACAACGACGCGGTAATTAATAAGATAATATTGCATATTATATTTTGTATGAAGCAAGTCTGTTTTTGCAGCTGTTCTGAACAATGTAAAATTCTTGCGTGTTAACCAATTCAAATGCTGAAACAGCTCTTCGTTCAGAGCTTCTCATTGTCTTATTGACAAGTTGATTTATATTCTTCCGGATGAAGTGACGACATTGATCGTTTGGAGAATAATGGATTCCCAGGAAAATATATAATAATGGGACATAAAAGCATATTTCAACATCGTAGAACTAGGGGAAGAATACGAATCATATACTCTCCATTAATGGATGTCCGTTACATTTACTGAAAAACTATACTGTCTACGAACTGTCTCTAATGCCACGTGGGTTCAATATCATGCATCTTTTTTTAGAACTGATGATAGTTTATGAACACATAAGGCAAGAGTAATTAATAACGTATTAATGTTTCGTACAAAAGTGATATAATTTAAAATTCACAGCTGATAATACGTATGACCAGTTACAATGTATACGATTTTAGCACATGTAACCTTATCTCCAGTTACAATGTATACGATTTTAGCACATGTAACCTTATCTCTAGTTACAATGTATACGATTTTAGCACATGTAACCTTATATCCAGTTACAATGTATACGATTTTAGCACATGTAACCTTATCTCCAGTTACAATGTATACGATTTTAGCAAATGTAACCTTATCTCCAGTTACAATGTATACGATTTTAGCACATGTAACCTTATCTCCAGTTCCAAAACGTAGGAGAGTTTTGCATTTTGCATATGAGAATCTAGAGAAAAGAATATACGAAGTCATTTTTATGTTGATACAGACATTATTTATGTATTTATGGTTCTTTTTTATTTTGAATTTCTTGGTCATGTCTTTAGCACCGACGATGTTGTACAGATATGTAACACATCTCGTAAATATGGTTATCCAGTTAGGTGTTTCCTCGACATCTATGGCATCAACAATAGGCAAGTCGTTTAAAGTTATCGCCAATACACATATATCCTTAGTACACTATTTATAATTGTACATAATAAGAATCCTCACGCATTTACAAGACTTAATTTCATTGCGAAATGAAAGACACTTAATAATGACAGCTCTGACATTATTGCTTAGCAACTAAATTAAAGATCAATGTTTTGTTATAGAAATGCGATTCAAAGCCCATAAATCCTTCTATTGAGCCTGATTTTCTTTTCAGTGTGCGATTTATGTAATAGATATGTTGATAACAAATGCGAAATGAGTGTCTGAAACGAAAGATACCTATTATTGATAATCGATAATGAGCGGTTATTATGTTATTTAATGTGCTTACGTAAGTATTCCAATAGTGAGATATATCGTTTACTTATATTCAATCAGAATTTTATTAATATTAATCAAACAAAAATATCATAGACCTGACAACATAATAGGTCAACATAGATTCCATCCAGTGGATTTGAAGATAATTTGTTTAGCAAATCCTTGCAAAACTTTAAAAGTGATCCAACTTTTGATCTTTTATGTATAAGGTCATATTGATGTTCTTTTTTAAATGTAAATTTTGATTCATGTCGGTAGTCAAATACAATTAGTTTTACTTATAAAATACACGAAAGTTGATTATCGCAAGAAACATGATTATCATCATTATGAGCATTTTCGTCGTTATCGTCGTCATCACTAGTTGTGGTAGTGGTAGTAGTATTACTAGCAGGGTGCGGATCTACTAGTTATATCCGCCATTATAAGGAGAGCAGCAATTTTCCCTCCACGGCAATAATTCTTGTAATATACGGTTATCGGTTATTTCTCCTTTTTAAATCATAATATTGATTGATTACTAATATAAGCTTCAAGGTAGGTGCTGAATAGAGCATGTTTAGGATATACGTGCTACTCAAGCCATTACTTTACACGCTGTTGAGAAGCAAGACCCAATCCACAACCACTTTGTTTTCAACATTTATTTCTTCACTCGACATTAGAAATATTAAAACGTCAATATAATTCCAATGAAGCCGTTTGCGTATTATTGTATGTTACAGCAATTTTACATGAGTGCCGAAAGTCTTGAAATTGATATTCATATAACTATGGTAACCATTAATACTTCCTTTAATACGGCTACAAGCAGTATAGTTTGTCAAGAAATGGCACTACATTGTTTGGGATAGGTAGTTTTGGACATAATGTATAAACTTGTCGCTAGTAAATGCTACAATTGGAAGTGATTGCATACTATATGTAGTATTCATCCAAAATAAGTGGTATTTTACTGGCATCTCTCTCTCTCTCTCTCTCTCTCTCTCTCTCTCTCTCTCTCTCTCTCTCTCTCTCTCTCTCTCTCTCTCAACAAAATCAAATTGACCTTCATCGTAATTGTTTACAAACTGTCCCGCAAATACAATTACAGTATCACTCTCCCTGGGATTTGTCTTCGCCAATATCAGGTACTGTTTGTACTCCATGGCTACCTAGCAGCACACAATCTGTGTTCCAAGATTCGTATGTTATCGATGGTAAATATCCGGTAATTACTGTTTACTGATCAGGGAGGCGGGGATTTCCAAGGAATCAGAGACGCTATATTTCATTGGCAGCTGTTTTTATCTAGGAACGGTTCAATAATGCAATCTTTTACCAGTGTATTGAACGAAAAATTCACAGTTTTCGAGTGATTAACCATTGCGGTTTGTTAACATGAGCACGAATACTCCCTCCAGTGAATTACATCAGAATATAAGAACGAAATTCATGATCTATGTTCGAAGCAGATTGTATGTCTTGTTGGACACGTCCGTTTGGATCACTTCTAGAGAATTAGAATTGCTAGGATATTCGAATACAGTCATTCCTTGGATAACAACAGTAATATCAGGATGTGGTTATACCAGATCAATTGTATAATAACGGGTCATGTAACATTATAGACACCGTCAACTCAGCTAATGTATTGTTTGAGTATTAGTGAATGAATGTATTTGTTTTGAAACAGTAACAATTTGAAAACATTATTGAGCAAACGATATAAATACGTTTGTAAAACCTTGATCTTTTCTTGATTCTTTTGGTAACAGTACATAGCTATTGAATTTAGTTTTCGTATCATACAGCCATTACCTCTGTCTAATAAATGTGTGTTCCAAAACGTCAGGATAATGAAGACTTTTGAAGAAATCTGTAATAAATATTTCTGTGAATGTAAACTATTGTGTGACTCTCATATTCATAAGAAAATACAAAACGGTGATGTTTAAACTTTATAATTTACCTACATAATCGCAAAGAGAACTTAAAATAATTCCTGAAAATATTCTGCCTTAAATATAGTCGCTAACTGTACGTGCACGTTTTATAAACTGGCAAATAAATAAATGCTGATCAGCTCTGTTTGGCTGAGAAGATATATAGACACTGTAATGTATGAGCTCTCTCGAGTTTCTAATACCAGGAAATCAATTTAAAAATCAAAAAAGTTTGAAACGATTATAAAACATACTTTATTATAATTTGACAGCAGATACAAGTGTGAAATTGAACGATGAAGATTGTCTGATTTGGCAGTCCCTTTTGAGATGGTATTGTTCGTGATACTATTATATTTAACCAAGATTCCTTGCTTCAAAGTGCCATGTGAGGCAAGCATATTCGCTATACATATACTTGAGGATACCTTGGATATTATCACAAGATCAAAATGAACAGCCGAAGGAGCAGCATTATTTTCACAAAAGGACATTACGAACTAAAGAGTTCAAGCTTCGAGGGGCCAGGTAAAGCCGTTAAACCGTGGACAAGGTACGTTACATTTCCATTGATGTATGTCACGTTAATACAAAGCGAGATCTTTTTATATATAGATTTATAATTTATAACATAATTAAGAAATTTGAAACTAAGTTCTATATTTATTAAATAGCTGGTTTTTTAAGTAAGGAAACGTTAAATATAATAACAACAAACAGAAAGTATATGTGAAGATTCATCAAGTATTTAAAAGCAAAATAGTATATATATATATATATATATATATATATATATATATATATATATATATATATATATATATATATATATATATATATATATATATTCTGTCAATTTTGTATAAAAAATTTAGATATGTGTGGATAGTCCTCTCCTCCTGAAATTCATTATATTCATCAAGATTAACTGGGAATGTCTGAAAACATGGATATGTTGTTTTATTTAGAAAGAGGATTTGGAGATTTAGATAATTGTCACAATATTTAATATTGTAATAAATTTGGAGTAAGTGTTAGTGAATTTGAACCATGCTTGGGTCGTTAGTAGTGATTTTGGGTACAAGCCGAATGACTGTCCCTTTGTAACATAGTCCATATTAAAATTCAGTGGTGTATACAAGTAGTGTGATTGAAAAGGCAGCATTTATGGTTGGAAATCAGTAAATTATAGAATGGAATCAATAAGTTGGAACTTGGTAGGTACCGTTTATGTGGCCATAGTGGAAAATTGGCGTATGTATATGAGTGTGATACGCCGGAAATTCTGTGGATGGACTGGCCTAGGGTCGCGCAGTTAAATATTTCCCAGTTAGTAAGGGAATACTGGTGTAATTTCTATGGCATGACAAGCTATCGGTACGGAAAACGGATGATAATGAAGAAAAACCATGTAAAGGTGCAGTTAATGGACGTTTGGGCAAGTTGTCTCCTCTGGGTCGCCCATTGATTACAGCAAAGATTAATAATTATAGCAGACACGTCTTTCTTTCCATTTTACAACTCAAGTTGTATGGAAGTCTTTGGAAATTTGGGGAAAACATATGACTTCCAGCGTGACTCGCGCCAGGGTTTTGACACCGCTCGGTCAAGTGAATACCCCTGTGCTTGTAACAATATTTCATACAATAGATTGTCATTATAAAACAAACATCATCATCATCATCATCAGCTGCAGCAGCAGCAGCAGTCTATTGATTTAATGTGGTCGTCGAGGTACTGTGCTGCTGAACATCGGACCAGTTACCTCAACGAGTCTCGATCATGTGTCAATGCCCGTGTTTCCGCAAAACATTTTCTGGTCCATTCTGTAATTCTGTCAGTCCACTTTTGTTATAGAACGTGTGTGACTAAAGCACGTATATTCTCTTATCATTTAAATTAGCCTAAACCACCTATAGATACTCTAATCTGTTTGAAGTTTAGGATGGAGTAAACTTTTTCAAGCCGTACACTATTACAATATTTCAAGCCTTGTACTATTATAATATTCAAGCGGTACACTATTATAATATTCAAGCCGTACACTATTAAAATATTCAAGCCATACACTATTACAATATTCAAGCCGTACACTATTACAATATTCAAGCCGTACACTATTACAATATTCAAGCCGTACACTATTACAATATTCAGCATGAGTGACGGGTGCATTAAATTTGTTTCATATGGCAGGAACCTCTTACATTCAAGGAACGAATTAGCAGTTATATAATCACCAAACATTGTGATCCTTATGAAAATACAGATTCATGTTGGTAGTGTAAAACGCCATTATTTTGTACCGAACTATTATTGATGCCAATCTATGTATTGTTCCGTGCAACACGAATGGATGAAATACATTTTTGCAATGTGCGTCTTAATATAATCTGATGCAAATTGTATTCTGCAACATCAGGAAATATGTGGGAGCACCAAAAACCTATAGGAAATAAACATGTATTTAAGATTTATTTGTCGAGTACATATGATTTATTGGATGCAACTATTTCCGTACAGACTGTCATCTATTTTATTTAATTATTTTGTAACAGTCGGACATAAATCTATATATATATATATATATATATATATATATATATATACGCTCATCCCAAGGATTTTACACTTGACACGTAAGCTCGCGAAGATGATCCTCATTTGCATTTAGACGATTGGCCATCAATAAATATACCCTTTTACATTTATATGCGTCGCAAACATGGATGGTTGATGTTATTATATACAGTAGAACAAATAGATAGTATGCACACACATTTAATTAATCCATATAAACAAATCCACATACATGAACATACAGGCATGTATTAATATTGTTCTATCTATCTATCTATCTATCTATCTATCTATCTATCTATCTATCTATCTATCTATCTATCTATCTATGTATCTCTGCACGTACATATGCCATAAACAACATGTGTAGGTACACACTCATCGATATAGTTGAACTCAAGGAGGATTACAAACGCTACGTTCATATGTGCCATATAAAATACACAAACATTTAATATGTGATTTGGTATTAAAAAAAGACAGCCTAATGACATGCATATAGTGTATTTTGCCCGGAGAAAGAAGTTTAGCCAAGACGTAATCAGATAACGTTTGCAGCATTATTTTGTTAGAAAATCCATTACTTTGCCAGATTTTTAAATAATGTGCGTGTCACATACCAAAAATATGAATGATTTTATGCTATTGCGTTTTATGAAGTACTTGAATCTGTGACGAGTTATGCAAGCTTCCATTCATTCTACAAGTCCACTTTTCATTACAAACTATTTATGTCTTGGCTGTCATGAAAGATTGGTATGGTATGGACTCCTCGTCATAAGAAAAATATAATTATCGAATCAGCTAATGTCATTTAATGGCGGCGAAGTCATGAATATGTAGTATGCGTACAGTGTGGAATAAATATCACCCTTCCCATAATTCAATCTTTGAAACCAGACATGATGGGTTAACATTAATATTTAATGAAGGTTGTAACTTAAAATGCATTGAAAAACATCAAACTACGTGATCACTTATCAGGGTACATGTACACCGATTAAATTTCAAAACAAAAGCTGTAAGGGCGGTGTCAATATCTTAAATATACATTGCTAGTAAACCAGATCTCAAGAAGAATGATTACTCAAATAAAGAACTAAAGAATTGGTTATCTTCCTCTGTAAGGCATAATATATATATATGTGTTTTCTTTCAAAGAATATGTACACTGTGACCCTCTCTACTGATTCCTTCTTGATCGTATCCATTATTGTTATCATGCATCAAAATGGACAAACGTATTTTCGAAGATTACGGGTTACTTGTTGCATTTACCATCCGTAATTATAACTAATTATCTAGTTATTTATGTTACTACCGTCTAGTTCCCAAAAGTAAGATGTATAGTCGTTAGTAGTTATTATTACATAAATTCATATTATATTATCTCTACAATGAAGATGAAAAAGATGCAATTACGCGCCGTGTTTTTGAAATAGAAACACATTTTAATCCTTTTAATGCAGCTAAACTATCCAATTAAAGCGTTATTTTTAAGTGCATTCCAAAGCGTAATTTACACGAAATTAAGATGATATTTTTCTTATTTTAAGAAAATAATGTAGCTTTGAATACCTTTTGACAGCACATTCAGAATTTGTTCAATAATACCCCGTAAAAAAGGATAAATCGCAAAATGTAACAAATATGTCTAAGAATGTCAAATAGTGTGCGACACCACACATTATTATTATCCAGATGACTGGAGAATGTAAAACATTCATGACATTGATATGTAATATGCAGGAATAATAACCGGTCAAGATAAAAACAAGGAGACGTGGTAACATACATCAGCAGAAGGTATTTCTAGAGTGTTTTTTTTTTTGTTATGTTTTGACTGCGCTTTGATGTTGTTAAAAAATCTGAGACGTTGTATTTAAGCAGAAATAATATTATAAGCAAAAGGAATGACGTTACGTCAGTATTTGAGAATATGAATAATCTGAAACTGTCTTTGACAATGTATGAGAGCTTGATGGCATGTTTTATTTTGTTCTTATTTCTATTTTGTTCTTTCTTTTGAGTAGAGAGGGTGGGATGAATTCTTTTGGTCATTATGTGCATATGTATATGTATTTGTACATGTACTGCATGACGTTAAAGCTCTTTGTGTGCATATTTATTTGTACATGTACTGCATGACGTTAAAGCTCTTTGTGTGCATATTTATTTGTACATGTACTGTATGACGTTCATCATTTTGTGTGCATATGCATTTGTACATGTACTGTATGACGTTAAGATCATTTTGAATTAGCAGGAGAATAAAAATAAATCGTCATTCTTTGCAATGTATCTGTTATAGCTCTATTATGGATAACGTAAAGGTAAAGTACAAGAAATGACAGATGTAAATGTTAATGATCTGATAGGAATCATACACGAATGATCCATACTAATCGTAATGTGAGGGCATATGGACTCCTGAAAGAAAACATAACAGCGACAACCAATTTAAGAATATCTCACTAATATGACAAGAATATTGACATAGATACATATTTTCTTGAGAGATATATGATATCAAACCTATTATAATAATTTTGCTATTTGACTCATTCAATGCACAGGGATATTGTTTTGAATGCATATATGCAGAGTGGATACGGTCCACAAGACAATGACATGTACAAATACGCATTGTTTTGTTAATAAAAAAAAACTTGTCTTTCATTCCAATTCACATATCACTGACTGATTGTCAAGGTAAGATAATTTGATTGAATTAAAAACTTTAGCGGTGTTGATTAATAAGTCAAGTTTGTTTTCCCGACGTCTAGTTATTTTTACTGCTCTATAGCAATGGGAAAGAGCTGTCCATTCTCACCATACATGTGTAGTGAAACATTATTGACGCTGATGGAAGGAGAAAGAGCCAGAAATGATATATGTTATCGTGTAGTTTATTATTATGCATTTATGTAACGTTTACTTCTTTATGCACAAAAATATATATTTGTTTTTGTCGTGATGTTGATAAATTTATGTATCCTGGCATAGACATAATACTAAGATTTCAATGAACGGGATGTCAATCATTTTAGGGAACGTCACATAACAGAAGGTTGCATCAAGATTGGTATTCAATGAAATACAGTAATATCACCGATTTGATTCATCCGGTTGCTAAAATATTATACACTTAAATATTGCGACCTAGATACTTTTGGATTTCTTTTCTTATTTCTATAATTATCTAATAAATAAATTTTCGATATTAATTTATTAGAAATACTGAAACTGAAAAAAGTTAATTCGTTAGGTGTAGGAACGATTAATGCGACACACATTGAGAAATGAATTCTTCAGATTATTCAGGAATGTCTTTGATGCTCTAATCAGTTTAGTTTAATCAATGTAGATAAATGATAAGCAGTTATATATATATATATATATATATATATATATATATATATATATATATATATATATATATATATATATATATATATATAAGTAACCCATACGCTACTCAATGTGGAATATGTCTAAGTAATAACTTAAATAATTAGTCATATTTAGGTGTCATTGATATTCCCTTGTGACCATGCTTATTGTGTTCTCTTGGAGATTGGTACGTATGCGGAAAAGGCATGATCCATAGCTAAAATCGCATATCATATCTGTGCTAATGTTAAACCTAGAATTATAAAACCTTTCTTACATGATAATTGCAATGAAACATATGGTCACGCCACAATTAACCAGCCAGAAAATAAGCGTAGACTTGAGATCTGAAGCATTGCCTACAATATGTCAAGCTTGTTCTCAGGGGCTTAAATTATGTTGCTACTGTCATGACAGATGTATGATAAGCAACAGTTGTTACAGAATATGTCTAGTGCAATATCATTGACATACATTTAATTACTTCTGTTGAGACAATGTATGATCAGAAACAATTACTACTGGTATGCCAGTTTGGTTAAAATACACACAAATGCAGTTGCTGCTGGCACGACGAATGCATGATTAAAACAGTTGGGTCTATTATCTTTGGTCAGAATTAATCTTATCAGCAAATAGATAACAGTTCACAGACTCCGAGTGCGGTTTGTTAACGGAAATCCATCACAGAGATTTACATGCGATAGCCTTTGAGGGGAACATAATAGGACAGTGTAGTGACTTTTAATTTGAGAGCAAAAGAACAGTATTTATCTTCGTGTGTCTGCAATTTCACCCAAATTGCTTTTCCAGACTTGTTAGTCATTTTCTCCATACGATACGATCAAATAATTTCCACTTCAGTGACAAGTGGTAATGACATAAAGTGTAGTCACTAAAAGGAGACTCTAGCTGTAAACACCTTACTAACACATATCCATAAAGGATATTTAAATGATAAAATTTAATTTAATGCTTTAATTTCTGAATGGAAATAATTAATATTGTTAAAAGGTTTTAAAATATCCCACATCGGTACAAACATTCAATAACCCATAAACTGGTTTATAAATTAAAATAGACAGAATATACCTAAGGTGCAGAATAGAGTAGACATATTTTGTATATGTATATATTGAACGTTGTAAGAACTATTGATAATCGCATCTAAATGTTACAGTAACTACACACTTCCGTTCTTAACTTTCTGCATAAATGTCTTTCAGTTATCTTCCTGCGTCTTTAATTTATAAATAATTTCAATCCATCCGTCGTCTGTCTATTGATTTATGGTTCCTTCCAATCATACATGTATCCATCCATCTCGTTTGCCATTTCCTGATAATGCATATGCTAGCTGGTTTGAATGTGTTCGGTTTGTTGTATTACATCATTACCACAAAAGATATTTTAAATGGTACTATGGGTTGTATATGAGTATCACATGGAAGCGAAAGCGCGTTTGGCTCGCAGTCTGAAGTATATGTCAGTGTTTTTGTCAATAATTGATAATTTTAATAACAAAATGGTATTTTTATTTACTTTTTAAGCTTTATACCAGATTTCAGTAACTAACCCAACATCGAAATTGTTCTTCGACAAATCTTTCTCACGGAGTAAAAGTAAAAGTAAATTCTGTTTTTGAACCGATTCCCTATGTTGAGTACTTGTTTTCATTAACATTGGAATGCTATAATAAGCAACCCGAAGCAGGACGTTTTGGCGCAGCTTATTTGACGCCGGCCGGTTTGGCGCCCCCCGTTTTGGCACTGCCGGTTTGGCGTCGGCCACTTTGCCGCCGAGCAGTTATTATTCCTGTATTCCTGTTGAGAGGTAACCTTACATTAGTGGAGCAGGTAAGAACAACCATCGATTATCTCAGCGATCAAAGAGATGTAGTGTGTAAGTGAAATATAAAGTGAAAAATAAAAGTAAAATTATTCCAATGATCAGCCTGTGTGTTATTAAAAAATAACTTTAACTAAAACTATGTAATGTTCATTCATCAGTAGAATGAATTGGCCGTCATCTGCAGCTGTGTGCACGTGAAGACGGGCTTTACATTTCGTTTTTCAACTCGCATCGCTAAAGTCTTTTAAGCTTATCGGCATTGTAGTTATCAAAAACGTTTTGATATTCATCGTGCGCGTACTTTTCTTGACCATGCTTCGATTTCATAACGCTCATTTCCGAATTTTTTTTTTTACGTTCATGCATTTGGCAGCACACTTATATAAACAAACAACTATATAGAAGTGGGTTTAATCCTGAATGACTAAATCGTTAAACCTATGCGTGGACTTCTTTTACCTTATCATTGCTTTTGTTTTCAAATATGAATAACAGGTTAGACCTCAAAATATTAAATTGTTAATCTTTAAGTGGTCATGACTCACAGGACAATATACCAAGAGAGTCAATTATCTTAAGCGTCCTGCTTAAATTGTTATTTCTTAATCCTTTTAAAAATGCCGACATGGCCTCTAATTATTTTAAGGATAATGTGTAATCTTTCGATGTTAATCCTTTCGTCTGTGCCAAAACTTCCAGCGCCAAAACGTCCGGCGCCAAAACGGCCGACGCCAAAATATCCTAGCGCCAAAACGGTCGTGCCAAACCGGCCGGCACCAAACCGGCGGCGCCAAAGCGTCACGGACTGTCTCCATCCTGAACAGTTTTTGTTCTCAAAATAAATCAATACTATGG
Source organism: Unio delphinus (assembly GCA_029339505.1). Lineage (NCBI taxonomy): Eukaryota > Metazoa > Mollusca > Bivalvia > Unionida > Unionidae > Unio > Unio delphinus. Next base: position 6,097,192 of record JAQISU010000131.1, on the reverse strand, counting down.
TAAACTGAAAATATTAGGTACACATTCACACACACACAAACACCTTGCCCAAAAGACACAATAGACTTAAGACCGCGTTTATACAAAATAGTGTCACATAATAATAATAATAATAATAATAATAATAATAATAATAATAATAATAATAATATTAATAATAATAATAATGAGGACTTTGTATAGCGCCAATCTTTAAAAGCTCTAGATACATACATAGAAGCATCAAACAAAAATGAAACTAATGACATTATGAGTTTGTGTATGGACAAAAATAATTTCGTCTCTATAATTTTACAGAATCTTTAAAGAATCTAAGCATTGAGTTAAAATCCTTTCATATTATATCTTTCGCTTTTTGCATTGTTTCAGTCAGATACGTAGGGTAATTTATTTAGTCTACTGACTGTCTTTCTGATACAGTACGATCCATGATAGTGAAAAAAGTAATTCTGCTGGTAGGAATAGCAATTGTAGCAGTAAGTCTGTATCATTATCCTTGCTATTAAATTACTAACTTCCAAAATACTACTGTTATTGCTGTAACATAAGCTTTAGTGTTGAATTAATAAGTACAATCAAATTCTTCATCGTTATCAACTTCCTCATTTGATTCATCATCATCATCAACAAGAAAAACAGCCTTTGTAATTACTCTATTTACAAATCCGTCTCCTAATCTCCAAAATATCACTATTTATTTTAAACTCCAAAAGATTCTAATCAATGCAGTTCTTCACAAGAATCATACGGCAATCAAACCATCCCTCTAAATATCAAGTGCCAGTAAGACTCGTTTTAGTCACTAGTGAATTTCGAATTGAATAGGTTTCCACATCATTGAGTACTAACGACGCGAATCCCGACTTCATTGGTTAGTGCTATAAATCTTCCCTGACAGCAGACAAACACCCGGGTTCAAGTTAAAAGTTGCTAAACAATCTATATTTACCCAAGGATATATATATATATATATATATATATATATATATATATATATATATATATATATATATATATATATATATATAATTTAAAAAGCTTAATTTCCAACACTTGATTTATGCACGTTTCTCAAATACGTTTTATGTATTTCCTGTTATGCGCCCATAGGCTGCTTAGATCGTAAACTGCATGAACACAAGATACTATTTATGCATTCTATTGGCTTGCATGAAAATTGTATTCATTCTAATGCTTGAAATTTTATTAGATACAATCAATAATGGTACGCTCGATGCATAATATCTAAATCAATGGAAAATGTCTGCGTACAAGAATGATACACTCATTAAGTGACCGGAAATTATGTATCCAGGTAGCAGTCACATTTGCCTTGGAACAGTCAGGTATTTCCATCTTTTGTCAACATACCGAGCAAAACAGTTCAAATTCTCAGCAGTAATTAGGTAGTATCAAGTGTGCAGACATTAAAACGAATTACCCTAATATATCCTTAAATTCACATTCAATACACGTACCGTATGTGAAAGAAAGCAAATATATATATATATATATATATATATATATATATATATATAAAGAATACAAATTATATGGCATATAACAGTCCTTTCAAAAGCACTGGATCCAGCAAGGGATCACGATTGTCAGGGACTGGTTAAGATAAATGCAAAAAACTGACACGCAACAGTGCATAGATCTGATTGGATAACAAAGAAGCTATACAGAAGTCCGGTCGCAGAACACTTCTCCTCCCCTAGCCACCCCTTCAATGATATAACACTTGTTGCAATTGCTCACAACCACAATTGGAGTTCCGAAACCAGGAAAGAAAAGGAATCTTACCGGATACGACGCCTTCGAACATTGAAACCAAGCGGTTTAAACCAAGAAGACTAGAAAAAGACAGCCATGCACAGATGTAATTATTTTTTCCAGCTGACACATTTTCTTTTAAATAATTCTCTACATTTGCTTAATAACCTCTAACTACTAATATAAATATCCGGGATATAATTTGCGCGTAAATAAATTTACATACAAAAACATGTGTCGCTTTGGCTCATCGATTTCTAAGTCAACACATTTTACAGCATCCGCAACAAGTTGTTAGAAACTAGTTGTAGCAATAAATTTCAAGGTTTAATTCCTGTAGAAACAGGCATGTAAAGTTTTGTAAACACGGTTTCTGTATTTTACTTGTTTGTCTTGTCTATGTTCTGTATTTGCCTTTGATAAAGACTCATTAAGAGTCGAAAGCGCTAAGGCTAGAGTGATTCTAATTTTGCACTGTTGAGTGTCAGTTTTTTGCATATATATATATATATATATATATATATATATATATATATATATATATATATATATATATATAACATTTAAGTAAAGACATCTGTATGTAGTTGTTATTGGATTGTCTAGATCTGGATTGATATAAAGACCTTTTGCTTTCCATCTATTGGTTTTGTTCAATAGAAGTGACGCCCAGTTAAACATAACGGTTAGAAACCGCCTCTACCCGTGATAGAATGACCAGATAGCATGCATATTTTCATTCGTAATTATGTGCAACAATATTAAAGATAAACGTTATTTTTTCTCGAATAGGACTGTTACTCTATTACATGTTAACTGCTTACACATGTAACGTTTATCTATACAGTTTCGTCATGTTTATTATGTGGGATAAATTACTTTTCGTTATAATTTACTATAATCAGAGATACCAAGAGAGGAAAAACTGAGTTAACTCTCATAATTACATTTAGTACAACTACTATTTTCATGACAAAGCTAGCAAAACTAGTACGTACTATATTAGGGAGGTGTTACAGAGTATACTAATTATTATCATTATTTATATGGACATGAATATGTATGTGCTGTTTTAATAATCTGCTTATTTATTAAATTCAAACGAGAAGCTTTGCAATGTTCCTTTCATTTTCATCTTTTATAAAAAATGCGATCTGTCTTTATGTTAAACCATGAAGTACTGCCTTTACAAAGGCAATTGTTTGATAATGCGCTGGAGTAGAATGCCAACAGCATTTTTACTGCCAGGTAGGCAGGCATCGAAAATATTTATGAGAATTAGATCGTAGATCCCCGCTTGTTCTAGCAGCAAACATGGCCGCCACACACGCACACGAACTCCAATTCAACAGCATGCATATGGTTTCATTTTGGTCAAGTTTGGTTTGATTTTCTTTGAATTAGAGGAAAAAGTATGTTACATTTTTTTCTGTGCTCAGACACACTAGAACGGAACGGATAAACCGCTAATATTTTTGCCTGGGATACCAGTACCAAATTGTCACCTCAATCTATTATGATATTGCTGGGCAGTACGTTTGAGCATTGAATAAAATAACCATGTGTTTTCTCTTAGCGAATAAGGAACTTACTCAGTTGTATTCACTCATTCGATAAAATATATCAGTTTTACGTTCGTATAACAACAAATAGTCTCTATCTCTACTCCTAGTATATAGTATTTACTTCTTCCAGGGACACAATACATATATATCGCACATTGTTTCAGATAAATATGAAAGTGTATTTTCTATTTTAACGCTTGTTATTTAGCAATTAGATTGACAAGAAATAAGTTCAGTCTTACAAGACGTTTTAATCACGGTATTGTGTTTTGTGGGTCAATAGTAATAATATAATGGGTAGCCACATACGATCGATTATGTTCGGAAATCAGCACACGTAAATGGTAGCACACATTTTAAGATCACAATGAATCCACTGAGTGTAAATACAAAATGCAAGAAGTATTTGTAAGTCCGCAGAGAAACGTTATACTAAATTATCTTCCAGGAAAAAAAAGGATTCTTCTGCACCAGTGATCGTTAGGATGGAAATAAAAATTACTGTCGTTTCTGACTAGTATAATAATCTTCATACAATATCTCAAGAGGTCACATCGCTATATACATATTTATATTTTGTTAATGCCTCTGAGTCCATTTGAAATCTGTTTTTATCCTCGCCGGATAGAACACAGGATACGAAATCCGAATAGGTAACACATTAGAACCACTGACGACTGGACTTATGATACTTTCAAAATGAACAGTCGAAAGAGTTGTAATATATTTAGAAGAAGGCACTATGCAATTAAAACATTCAGCTTTGATGGGGCAGAAAACACAGTAAGATTGTTTACCAGGTAGGTGTATTTTTGTTAACACAAACTTCCATTTTTGCAGCATCAAACGTTTGCTTTTTGAGATTGTTTAACATCTTTTGCAACAATATATTTTCTCCAGTCTCTCAAAGTTCGTCGATTTTTTGCAAAATATATTTCTAACGTAAATTTTTTTTTGCTGAAACACTCCTTCTTGACAATTACTAATTTACATCCATGTCAAAACGTATTTTTGATGTACTAACTTGATGGGAAGCCTGTAATTGGCAGACTTAGATAATTCTTCTTGGGTTTCGTTGACATTTTATTTTAATCTACAGTTTCTGCACGAGGAGCAGGGAAAAGGAAGTTAAGTGCAAGCACGGAATGGAACACGCACATACACAGTATGCTGTCAGTTTAAGTTCTACTTAAACGGTACATGATGATGCTTTTGCAGATAAATAAGCCAGCCATATGGTCATAATTGAGCGTCATTGTACTCTGATGATTGTATTTTCTACTCGTCATTAATTGTAAAGAAAAATTTAGATAGCTACGGGAACTTCCGAATCTCAGCGTGATCGTATCGCTAATTATACCTGAAGAGACATTGTAAATGGCGAGTGAATACAACGCCAATAATGACCATAAAGCACGCAAGTAGCTATTGTTCAAGTCGATTTATAGTTGCGTTAGGGAAAAAAGATAACGGGATATATTCTGAAAAGAATAGAAATATGAGGAGTGAAAATGTCGGTATTTTGGTGCTTATCAAGCTACTTCATCCCCAAAAATGTCCTATCAAGGTATAACTACACGAACATCAAGATAAGCCTCAGAGTTGCATTGTCAGATGTGTATTCCTGGCACAGTTTATCTTGGTCGGTCCCTATAGCAAATTCAAGTCTTCCTACAGATCTCCATTACAAAGCTAATGAAATTAAGTGTCTCGCACTATTATTCATTTACATTATTTATGTTAAAAACGGTTTTAATGCCAAGAGTTTTATCTGATGGTTATATTTGTTTTCAAACCAAATCGTTGACTTTTAAGTGCTGTAGGTTTCGATTTAATTGATTTAAAGTAATTTGTACTCTTCAGATGCAAAAAGAATTCAATGGAAATAAACACGAAAAGGAAACGCACTTTCCACTTTGTGCACTGTAATACCGTTCAATGATCCAAAGTATAATATTGGTTTTAAACGATCTGTCCTGCTGCAAATTAGTTTCAGAACATAAACTTGAACCAAAAGACTATAATATTGTCATATACTCGTTTAATAGTTCATGGCTGATCTCACTTTCAACAAAGATGTTGGATCAGTAATGCCCACTTTATATTCAGTATCGCACACCCAGACTGGAACTACCTTTACCGTAACTAGTGATGGACAATATAGGTGCATTTGACTGTCTATTGGCCGCGAAATTATAGCTTTTAAATGAGCAAGGATATATTTGGACAGAACGTTTGACAATGAGTTCTGAGTTGACGCTAGAGTGAATTGATATTAAATTGAAGGGTGCTCTGAAGTCTAAATCTTGTATTGAAAGCGTACGACGTGCAGACAAATTAAGAAAGACTAACGGGATTATTTCAAGATTCAATGCATGGTTCGAAATGTGCCAGGTTTGGACCTAACGTTCCCCCATGTCTAATTCTGATAAGACATTTGTTAGCGTATCTCATCTAACATAACAAACGTCGGTAAAATATATTAAAGTTTAAAATATAAGTATGTGTGTCAAAGCAATGTTAAAGTGATGGGTGAAGGACTTACAATTTGTGTATTCAAATTACCGAGGAATCCATTTTTTTTAGTAAAACTGAAACAAATATTGCAGCATAAAGACAGAGGTAGTCAACATTACTTCTACTGTTTTGATTAAGACCCATACCAGAAATACCACATCCGTTATGTACGGTTGCAATGTGGTCTTTAGAATTTTCTAATTAATGTATATCAAAACGAATATAAAAATCTAGCCCGCATGTTAGAAAGAGACTGAGTCTATTATTTCTGTATCATATGTTTAAATCAACGCTTTAAGATTACTTCACCATGAATTTATGTTATTAATTGAAAACTAATAATAGGGAGTTAAAACGTAGTATATATATATATATATATATATATATATATATATATATATATATGTATATATATATATATATATATATATATATATATATATATATATATATATATATATATATATATCTGTGTGTGTGTGTGTCTAGGCTGTATTTACGAATTGATAAGGTGTATATTCTATACATAAATTGTAAGAGAAGGAGCCATCAATCGCTAAATCATCTGAGAGATAAGGAAGCATTCATTTGCTTGTGACCGCTGATATTTCATTCATATTTACAATAAAAAATGTAAAGTTAAAGAGTAAATCCATATATAAAATGTAGACAGGCCGATGATGCATCTATACAATGGATACAAGCATAACGACGGTTAAATAAATGTATATGTGTTGATTGTTGTAAGCTATTTTTAATACTACGCCAAATGCCTTATTGTTTGAAAAATAGTATAAAATGTCTCTTTACAAAATGGGTGAATGTAAATGAGATACATATGTAATAAATACTTTACCAAATACATGTTTTTTTCCGTGTTGATGGAACGTAATTCGATTAATATATATATATATATATATATATATATATATATATATATATATATATATATATATATATATATAAAGTAAACTCGTTTATACTACTCCTACCCTTTATTATGGACAAAGGTTAATCACACAATACAAATTATATATAGCACTCGTCATTTGGTATAGTGAGATATCATAACGTCCTGTGATGTATGTTTTCAATGCCTTTCCATTTTGATAGCGTTGAAGATTTTAAAAGTCTTATAATCTGGTATAATGAGAGATCTATAAAGTCCTTTAATTTGTTATAGTGAAAGATGGCAAGTTGCTATATTTGATATTGCGAAAGATTTCAGCGTCATACCTTTTTATATAGTAAGAGATCGTAACATCGTTTGACATAGTGAGAGATTTCAAAGACATATTTTGATTGGTTGACATGAGAAGTCTTAAATTGTAATCATATGGTATAGTTAAATATATCGATATCATGTCATGGACATCTTGTCAGCATGAAATGAATTATAGTTCGACGTTGCTTTAGCGGGAGATTTCAATGCCTTATCAATACGTTTAGCGAGATATTTCAACATACAATCTTTAGCTAATGTGCACGATGTTGACGTCCAATAGTTTGGTACGGTGACAGTTATATAAGCCCTATTATTAGCCTTGGTGGTATATATCAATGTCCTATTATCTGATACAGTGGCAAAAGTCATTGTCTTATGTTCTGATATAGATGGAAATAAAAATGTCCAATCCTCAGTTACAGTGAGAAATTGCAATGTCCTATCTTTTGCTAAATTAGAGATTTCAATGCCCAATCATTTTATATGGTGAGAGTCTCAATTGCCGTCTGACATAACTGAAAAGTGCATACTATGCAATTGAAATATTACCGATTTATTCACTCTCACTAATTAACGACCCATCTTGTCAGACTCTAATACGGTGACCTGTCCGACCGAGCTATTTCAGTTCAATATATCATTAACAACACGACAATTGTGACGGCAATAGTCTTCTTTTGTATTTACTCAGCCAAATATTTATCTCTAAGTATTGAAAGTAATCACAATTCTGAAATATTTTAAATCAATAACAGACCGTGTGTAGCATGCAGAATTCACAGCAATTGACACGTACTCAAGCTGTCAACATGTCAATCTGTGACATATTTTATTATGGTACAAAGAAATAAGCGACTTGAAAGCTATTATTGTAAAGGAAATTAAAAATGTGGTGGGGAATTAGTCGCTGCTTTACTAATTCTAACTGATTTTATATAGTTCCAATGTTAAATCTATTACTTCTAAAATTATCTGAGCGATATTAATTGTCTAGTTGTTCAGGAAATAATGCTGTTTTGTCAATTATACATATGCCAGTTCTGACGACTTTTATTTAACACGGAATACTATCGTCAAAGTCTTAGCATGTTTACTATTGTTATGATAGTTCTCTTAATTAGTGGATATAAACACCACACAGTTTCTATACGCTGAATCTACATTTGTGTATTTTAATCGTACGAGTTACGTTGCAAAGCACCAACAACTATAAACCATTACCGTTTGAAGGAATGATATGTTATTTTTTTATTTACAGCAGGTACAAGTCTCCAATATGTTCTGCTTTTTTGAATAGGGTAAAATGCCGATGAAACGTATGGTGAGAAACGTCAGGTGAGATATCACTGTTTTCTAATCTCTGCACAGAAAGATAAAACTGATAACGACGACGATGGTTACGACGAAGATAATATTTTATACGTAATGATTTATCCGTGCCAGTCGGATTAAATATATCATCAACATTAATTAATATCCATTACATTGGTGTATTTTCGTCTGAAGCTGATTTAAGAAAGTTTAATGTTGCAAACGGAGTAGCGAATTCATTTCTGTTATTACAGTCAATATGTTACAGACGACATTGATGTTAGTTAATCAGTGTATACATTTTATTTCAACAATTGGTATATTTGAACATCGATTATTCCTAGAGGTACCTGCAGATCCGAGGTCGCAAAGATATTAGATTTTCTAATGGTCCAATAATCTGTATATGTTCAGAGGAATGCCATCACTAACTCCGTTTCAACGTCATTTGAGACTTTGAACAAATATTTATCTTGATGATTGATCAAGAAAAATGATAATTTTCATCACGCGTGGAGGTTTTATGATCACATTACACGAGTATCTGAGAGAGGCATTTTCATTTGTAAAGTAGCTTTTCAAATTTTCTTTTTTATCGCTAATATGTGTTCAGTGTGGCAGTTTATATTTATGTCTAGCACTGGGGCATCATGCCGCAGACATATAGCATGATGTCCCACCAGTCACATTATCCGGATACCAGGCCGACCAATCTTAACACTGGCTTCTGAATTCTTCTTCCAGGCGAGGCAGCTGTTCGTAACATTTTTTATAAGTCTTTATTTTCACTTGTCTTGTTTCGAACCAGCGGCCTCTCGCATGCAAGGCGGACGCTCTAAACACTAGGCCATCGGAGCGGGAATGTTCTCCGAATACAGTCCAATTATTTAGAAAACAGATCTACTGTACAACTATCATTCACGATGCGACCTAATCGATAAAACGGAAGTAATTATTTTTTCTCTGCCGGTTTGTTTTCACAAACTATAAACACAGAATACAGATGTTACATCCATATAAATACATATATGTCTACTCCTTGCAGGGCAAAGTGACATCTCATGTCAATGAAGATATTTATTGGAAACTAATATTTAAAAAAAAAAAACTAATATTAAAAAAGGAAGACGTTTATTATATTTGTCAGATTTAGGTAGCAACACTGCTTTTCTAATTTACTAGGCATTACATCAAATTTAATAACTGTCTAGCCAGAAAATGTAGGACATTTTTTATACTAGTTCTTATGTGCAAAGAATTTTGTCTACTAAACTGGTATTATAATTTGAAGTATTTTCTGATGTAAATAGATTTGTTGCATCTGCTTACAGCCATGATATTAAACAACAAATATTAATTTCATGTATTTAACCATTCTAAATTTTAAAATGATTCGCTGATAATCTGACAATATATACCGTATCGCAACTATTGTGAATCGAAACTTACATCAGCTTTAATAATTTTGTTCAGCCCTTGCAGGCAATAGGTCTCGTAAGTACATGTAAATATGAAGAGGTTTGCACGTGTGAACCGTCGACAAGCAGAAGAGTAAAAATGCCAATGCAGACGTGATTATTTCCAATCTAAATACGTATGCCGTATCTTAATCAAGGGTCTGCAATGTGTCACGTTATCACAGAAGCTTTGCGTGGAAATCTCTCATGGGAATTGCTTCGTGAAATAACCATTTGAATTAAAACATTTGTGTGATCGATAGTTTGATGAAATACTGAGCTAAGACATAAACTAGAAACTTCAATTTTTAATTCGGGACTGGAAACCAAGAAGTCATCACTATAATAATTTCCCTTGAGACAAACTGCCAGAAACAGAAAAAAGTTTGTTTTACTTTGTCACATCTTTTCCTCGAAAGAGGATGAGTATGTTCACATTTATGCAATTTTGTATTAAGTGATAGTCAGTTAGATACGAGCATAAATGTCTAATGTCTTTTTACGTTTCTTTACAACATTTCAGGTGTGCCAAATGCCGTAGTAGCCTATATTGTAGTGTCCCAGATTGGATGTAATATTATCAACTGTAAGACAGCAATGTTCACGTGATAAGGATGGACATGTCTAAAAGACGCTGCGCAAAGTTTAAAGACGAACATACTTTGACAATAAAACGTTTTTTTCTTCTTTAAAATGTTCCTTTTGCATCTTTGGATGATTGTCCATCCGTACGGATATACGTATAAGGACATTTCCGATTTGCTTCAGACATTAATGTTTCAAATGTATCGGTATCCATTGTAGTTGCAAGTAGTTTGAATTGTAAATAAAACTATATAATTTATAACTACCTACCATTCTGCGTTTGCTAGGAAAGTCTTTATTACTGTTGTCACGTTTATGAAAGTCTCTATCGAATATGCGAACATCTGTACTGTAAACTGTAATTTCTCACGGTAATACGTTCGATCATTGCACCTTACGAGAGAAACGGATGACGCACCGTATGTTTGCCGTTAAAGTGGAAGGAATAAAGTGACCGAAACAATGATTTTTGGTGTGCAATGTTTTCTAAGAATTACCTTCTTCGATCAATCAGAGATATGGACCATTATCACCAATAACAAGTTTTCCCTCATTTCACATGTACAGATAAATGTTTCTTCAATTTTCGAACATAAACACAAAGACACGAACTAACTTACTCCATACTCCGTCAACAAACCAATTAATCCATTCTTGAGCTAATGGATTGATCTAAACTCAGATTAATGGAGACGTTTCAATAAAGGTACACAATTTGCTTAAAACTTAGATCTGTTACTGATAAGGCTATTGCTAACCTTGTTGCCAGAGTATAGTTGTATATGTATAATTAGATAGATATATATAGGTATATATAACACTGACATAATTTTATAAAAGACAGAACATTTGCTAAAACATGCATTATAATCAAGAAAGTAGTCTGGAAAGCATATAAGTTATTATTGTGTTGTCATAGCTTAATGTTGTCAAGCGAAATATCAGCACACACACACACACAAATTTAAGTGTATATATATATATATATATATATATATATATATATATATATATATATATATATATATATATATATATATATATATACAAATATATATATATATATATAAATATATATATATATATATATATATATATATATATATATATATATATATATATATATATATATGCATACACTTACATTTGGTAGATCATTTGTTTTTTTCTGTCTTTCTCTTTTATTCTGGACATTGTTAATTCTGTGTCAAATACCAGCCAACTTGCGTTTATGAATCCTGCATCAAATACCACCCACATTGTGTTTATGAATCTAAGGAATGCATGCAAAGATTGTCTGTACCTAGAAAGAAAAAATTTCATTACAAATATCTGGAGTAAGGGCAAAGAGTGGTTAATAACATCCAGCAGTGATTTTACCTCAACTATCAAACGTAATTACTCGTTTCGTGATAAGAAAAGAAAACAAAAATAGGTACGTGTGAAAGAGTATATTAGATAACAAATACAAGCTTTTGGAACGAATTTAAACATATTCCCAAAATTCAAAAAAATTTCCTCTGAAGTCAAGACTTGTTTTATAGAAAACATATTACTAAACGTTTTACTGGATAGGAGCCGATACGGCAACTACTATGTTGACCCGCCTCGTGTTTTATGGCATAATACAGTATATTTTCCATTCATTTGTCTCTGTCGCACATCTATTGAGACCTGCTAAGCACACATATGAGGCAATACGTTTGATAATACGAAACGGTACGTCACAAAAGTTACATCATAATGCAGAAGTTAA